>JBBPBK010000226.1:0-357204 GCA_039720395.1 Liquidambar formosana
TGTTCCATAGTAATATAGGAAAGCCACCTCTTTTCTGAAAATAGTTTTCACCATTTACCACATGCACATTAATATGGTTACGTTACATTTAAACAACATAATAACCACCTTTACATTAATAAAAAAACAATTCTACTCTGCAACGAATATATAGTTACATTGTGTCACTTGTGCACTAACTCAAAAAGGATTTGATAGTTTCTACATATAACTATATGCAGTATGAATTCAAACATTATGAATGTTTTTAATTTTTTAAATTAAAAATGAAGCAACGAAGCAAATTAATACTTCAATTTAACCTTCTTATACTTACATATTCCTTTCGTGTTTCAGGCTGCATTCTGCATTGCTGGTCGCCATCAGTATCTCCTCCACTCTCCAAATCATCACCCAAATTTAGTTTCAAGGAAAAAATTCCCAAATGTTCATCCAAATTCTCTGCATTTTCTTCATCACCTTCTTCCACAAAGTCATCACAATTCAAGTTCTTATCAGACATGTTTTCTTTTACATTTGGACTTATTTCATTATCCCCCAGCTCGACACATTTTTTGCCATGATTCCCAAAAACGTCTGATTCTGTTTCATTCAACTTCAGCTCGCCCTCATTTACCTATAAATGCGACAAAATGTATCTTGTTAGTTTCCAAAATTCATGGTAATGTAATCACATAATTGCCATAAAACAATTTCTCGCATGATTAAGTAGTTAACGATAAGTAAATTGAATAAACAAATAAAAAATCAGATGTGTAACATTTTGGTCCATACTATTCACACTTTTAACATATTACAAAACTTATGAATACTGACCTTATCTGCTGCTATTAATCGTATGGCTTTATTCTTCAAAGCCAATGAAAGTTTGCCAAGGTGCCACTTGACGAATCTTGGATAGTTGTATTTCCCATCAACTTCTATTATCGTCACGTGTTCACACAGCCAAAACTTTAACATTCAATGGAAAAAAAATAAATAGTCAATACCATAAACAAAAATAAAAAATAAATAAAGTAAAATAAAATGACGCCATTACATACCAATAAGGTTATTACACAACCAGTCACATCCTCAGGGCTACAAATTTTCTCCTCAATAGATGACATCAGTGTCATCCATATCACTTCAGGCCATTTATATTCATTCGCTTTGTCCAAATCTTCAACATACTTTAGGATGCTCCACCCAATAGTGTGACCTTTTATTGGAAAAAATAGTGTAACACACAGATGCAACATCATAAGCCTGGCCAGATCCTCAAAATCAACGTCTCTATTGCCTCGGGCAGCTTTCACTACTTCCTTCTCAATCACCGGTCTGGATATTCTTTTTTCACCTCGAAATCTTCTCAAAACAAATGGAGTTAATGGCTTCGTTGTTGGACTGAAACTTATTTCCTCGTGCCCAGTTGGAATTTCAAATATCACAGAAATGTCATTGCTCACAAATGGTACCTGCTTGCCCCCAATCAAAAACCTTTTTGTTCTAACATCAAAACATCGCAACACCTCAATGACATTGTCATCACATTTTCTAGTGGCATTAGACTGTAATTTATTCGAAATAAAGGCATCAAAAATCCACTAAAAGGGTGTCCGTTTCAACGCTAAAATGTGCCCTTCACGTAACTTGACCTTGCTAACCAGGCTGCTTATCGCACACAAATTAGACCTGAACTGAATTTTGTGCCGTCCACGAACACGCTACGCTGTCACCAATTCCTTTTCCTTTTTTATTAGCTTCTTTATAGACGAGCACTCATCCTTCACATTGCAAACTTTCCGTGTGTATACATTTTTCCTAGTAGCCTCTGTTAAAAAAATAAAAAAATAAAAAACCATAAATTATCATACAAAAAAACATTGCATTGACCAACTAACCAACTTCAACCCAAAAATTTTCATGTACTTTACATATAGCTTTAGTACAATTTGTCATAATTCCATTAGGTCACTGTCAACACTAGCATGTCACTACTAACATGCCAACAAACCATATAATGACATATGGGAATCAACATCTAATTGCTAAATTTTTAGAACTAAATAATTTTTTTACATCTAATTGATAAGTTACATGTAATTAAATACAACATGTACATGAACATCGGTACATTTAAATGATAAGTTACATTAACAAAAATAATATATGTAACTAGTTCAATCACAACCAAAAAATAGTAATTCATGTAACTAGTTCAGAACAAATCATCCCAAAATTCCAAACTTATACATGTACATATAACCCATTAAACTATAACTCATCTTGAATATCACCCAGCTAAATGTACATATAACACAAGTAACTATAATCAGTTAGATTATAGTAACCTTCCTAAGCCAAATATATTTATTTTCGTATAAATATAAAACAACAGAAACTATTTAAATATGTAACTAAATATAACTAAACCCACGTAATATAATCTCAAGTAACTAATAATTCATGTAACTAATAATAATTCATGTAACTAGTTCAGAACAAATCAAACCAAAATTCCAAACTTATACACGTACATATAACACATTAAACTATAACTCATCTTGAATATCACCCAGATAAATGTACATATAACACAAGTAACTATAATCAGTCAGATTATAGTAACCATCCTAAGCCAAACATATTTATTTTCATATAAGTAGAAACTAGCATAAACTGTTTAATCATGTAACTAAATATAACAAAACCCACGTAATATAATCCCAAGTAACTAAAAATTTCTTGTTTCTAATACTAACTACGCGCATTAAACCTCACATTTTGATGCAATCAAACATATGTTTCAACAACTGAATCGAACTTTTAAGAGAACAATTTCTCACAAACACCTCATTCCACACAAACCGACATTTCATAGCATCAAATGATTATTCAAAAATCCAGTTTCATCAACAGAAACCATATTTTAATAGCCTATTCATAACAAATCGAAACAAAATTGTTAACTTTAGAGATGTAACTAATCCATAAAGTAACTTCTATAATTCTAAACACATATAACACAATCACAGGTTCCTAATGACCAGCAGTTTAATTACTTAAGTAACACAACATCTGAAAACTCGAATCAAACTAGACACATGATTTAGTGACACAAATAAAATCGTAATAGCCATTTAAAAACCACTAGATAAACGGTTGCTTTTGGCATTCCGGAATTGAATCCGTTATTTCACATTCATGTAACTAAAACTCATAATTAAACTGTTTAGTTACACATGTTTCAACGAATGAATCAAACTTTTTAGGGAAAAATTTCTCACAAACACCTCATTCCACACATACCGGGATTTAGTTACATGAATGTGAAAAAACTGATTCAATTTCTTAATGTCAAAACCAAAAATTTCGTAACAAAGTCCCAACCAACAATTTACCCATCTAATTTCATAACCCCAACTTGTAATGTCAAAACCCCTAATCTCAAAATTAAAACTCCATCCTAAATGGATGAATCCATTTATCATGTTGAAAATAAAGTGAAAATTCTCGTGAAACCCCATCATCCATTACAAACCCATTAACAGTTACACAAAGTGCCGAAATTGAGAAACCCTAAATTCATAAATACAACCATGTAACACACTCCCAAATAACTATTGAACCTATCAATTTCATCACCCCAAATCCGATTGCACGCATAAACAGAAAAAAAAAAAAAAAAAAAAAAACCTAGATTTACTTACAAGGACCGATAATATTTGGGAAGGTTTAAAACAAATCGGAAAAAAAAACTTAAACAGCACACACTTTGAAAACAAATCGAAGAAATAGACGAAATCTCTTATGCTTTTTCGCCATCGTCTCCGATTGTAGTTGTGGTTCGAACCAGTTTCTATTCGGACTGGACAGTTACACGACGCTGGGTTTGTTTTGTTTTCTACTGTGGCTCTTCTTCCCTCCGATATAGACGAAATCTGGATGATATAGCGGGAGATCTTCTTACGTTTTTTTGAAAAAAATAGATACGCAGCAGCTAGTGATTCGCAAAATATTTGCGTGGAAGATATGAACTGGATTGGGGGCATTACCTTCGTTCCTTGTTTGACGGGAAGGAGATATCTGCTGCTGTGGGCTTTTTTGTCATCTTAGCACAATTTAGAAGGGGCTTTGTTGTCATTTAGAACGAGCTAGAAGGGGCTATTTTGTCATCTTACCAGAAAGTGTACTCCTTGCTGCAAGAGTTTTAGAAACTAGACCCCTGGCTGGACAAGTTCAAATATATGGACTGGAGCCCAAACGCCCCATGATTGAATTGTACTTTAATATAACACCCCACATGTAATGTAAATGTGTAGTGCAATTGTATATGCACTTAACGCGATTGCACATTTTAATTTCACACCCTGTATACTCTGAATTGTACTTTAATATAACACCCCACATGTAATGTAAATGTGTAGTGCAATTGTATATGCTGGGAAATCAAAAGGGGCGCGGATAGATTTGAATGATGTGGAGAAGATTTTGACGATAGAGCAAATTGAAAGCAATGTAAGTATAATTTTTGGAGCAAACACTCTTTGTCACAAAGCATAGTAGTGACTTCTCGCATGCTTTACATTACTTATATGACCAGTTGTACATGTAACGGTGTCCAAATAGTGTAACTGAGTACATATGTATTTGTAATAATGTAACTATATATTCGTTGCATAACATTTTAATAGCTTGTGGTCATAAGTGACATCAGGGTTCAAAACAGGGGTGTTTCTCTATTTATGATTTAGAAATTTTCATTTAACTGAGAACCACACCATTTGTTTGTGTATTGCATGTAACTTTTTTTTTTTGAACTGTGTGAAAAAAGTTTCATACAGTTTTGTGTTAGAGACAAATGTAACTATGTGTGCAATGCGATATAACTGTTAATTTTCTTATATGTAACTGTTATACACTGATAATTATGTAATGCATGGCTGTGTGGCTTATAATGTAACTGTTGTACATCACTATAAATGTAAATGCCTATACTATGTGGTTTTAATGTAAATGCACTCACATTATAGAAGAAGTGGTCATAGGTAAAGTGATGTATATGATTCTGTATAGTTACATGTAATTTATTTATGGATAAAAGTGATGTGAATGATGGATATAAATTTGCTTAAACTGTGAGAGGTAACTGTCATATTGTTATTTTGTTGTGAATGTTTTCAGATATGTTATATGGTTTTTTGGCATCTTAATAGTGATGTTCTAGTATTAATGGTAACATAATGGATTTATGACTCAGTTTAATATCGATATATGTAATGCATATGAAAATTATTGGGTTCATTTTTGGTATCTTGTTCAATGTAACTGCTTTTTTTATATACAATTGTAGTTTGAATTTGAATTTATAAGGGCGTTGTGGATTATTTTGTTACAATCCACACTAACCATTTCAGATGATCGATGCCTATGGAGAAATTTTAATGGAAACAGTTATGAAGAAGGCATAAGAACACAAAATGAAAAGGAGGTTAACGCCTGTGCCGGATATGGACACTACATTCATTTTTACTTCACTGTGTTGGGTAAAACTTTATTGTTCTAATACTATGATAAAGCATGTTATGATGTTATAAAATGACTCGGACTAATGTAAAATGGTTTGCTACCTAATTCGACAGACTCTAGTGAATGAATATGGAGAAGCAACCGGTGGTCTAAAAGGGGAGTTAATTGATGATTTGCTTTATGATGCATGTCGTACTCACAGATATGTAATGTTTCCAATGAACTCACCTGGCAGGCGTAAGAATCTAGACCATTGGACTTTGTTGGTGTTTGACACGCATGGAGGAGTGTGGATGCACTATAATTCTTTGAGACCGCGATTGCTAAATCATGACTACCACATGGAGGATGCAAAGATTTTGGTAAAACTTAACGATGTTGTTACTACATAATTAATTGTTGATGTAACAGTATAAACACCTTAAAAATATGGGATAAACAGTGTAAGATAGAGACAATTGTGTGATTCTGAAAATTTATGAAATATCATTTGCAGAAAAACTATGTTGAGGACTTCTTGGACAAGAAACAACGAGCTCTTGGGTATGTGGCGGAAACCTAAGATAGAGTTTTGGATCTAGAGTCTCGTGATTGTCCACAACAACCTGTGGGATCGTAAGTTATATAGCTTTTTTCATTGTAATGTTTTCATTATAAACTGAACAGATATGTCATATGCATTGTAATGGTTTTTGAAGTTGACTGAAAAATACATGTGTTCTACAGTGTGGAGTGCGGAGTTGTTATTTGCTATCTGATGTTTACGATAGCAAATACAATGGACGTAGAGACGGATTTCCGTAGGCACAATTGTATGCTAATGCGTAAGACGATGGTGCATGAGTTTTTACACCACGGGCTGGTTTCTAATAGTTTAGAGAGGTCCAAAATGCAGATAAATACAAACAGACGCCGATGATAGTTATTGATGGGAAATGTCTGCATCGTATGGAATACATATTTTGTGTTTAGTCGATGATATTTTGGGATTTTACAATGGCCTTTGTGCCATGCTTTTGCATGAATTTTTACACCACGGGTTGATTTATATTGATGGCTTCATTCTTTTTGGGATCCTATATTGGAATTTGTGCTGAATTTTTTGGTGGCATTTTAGATTATCTTAACTTAGTTTACTAGATTACTTGATTAAACTTTGACCACGTGTTTTTAGAAATATAGATTGGCTTTATGCCATAATTTTTTTGTTTTGGAATATACATCTCACTTATCCAATATTTTTGAATGAGTTGTGATGAGTTCAAAATCTTACCCCTGTCTTGAATGATGTAACTATGATGGGTTCAAAATGTTACAGGTTGCTATATGATGCTATAATTATGGACACCAACATGTTACGCATGTTATAGGTGTTGTATAATGTGGCTGTGCTGGTTTCAACATGTTACAGGAAGGCTTTCGATGTTACTGCGATGGGCTGTAAATGTTAGTGCGCTACATGATGTAACTGTGTTGGGTATAAAATGGTCCAGGGTGCCATTTTATGTAACTGTTATTGGTGGGAAATGGTTAGAGGGTATTGAATGATGTAACTGTGATGGGTTCAAAATGTTACTCTGTCTTGTATAATGTAACTGTGTTGGGTATAAAATGTTACAGGATGCCATCTTATGTAACTGTTAATGCAGGGAAATGTGGCAGATCACTGTGTTGGTGTAACTATGCTGGTTTCAAGATGTTATAGGGTATCGTTGATGTAACTGTGTTGGGTATAAAATGGTCCAGGGTGCCATTTTATGTAACTGTTATTGGTGGGAAATGTTAGAGGGTATTGAATGATGTAACTGTGATGGGTTCAAAATGTTACTCTGTCTTGTATAATGTAACTGTGTTGGGTATAAAATGTTACAGGATGCCATCTTATGTAACTGTTAATGCAGGGAAATGTGGCAGGTCACTGTGTTGGTGTGACTATGCTGGTTTCAAGATGTTATAGGGTATCGTTGATGTAACTGTGATGGGATGTAAATGTTTAGAGGGTTGCATTCGATGTAACTGTGATGGGATGTAAATGTTACTCTGTCTTGTATGATGTAACTGTGTTGGGTATAAAATGTTACAGGATGCCATCTTATGTAACTGTTAATGTATCGAAATGTAACAGGTTGTTGTATGGTGTAACTATGCTGGTTTCAAGATGTTATAGGGTACCGTTGATGTAACTGTGATGGGATGTAAATGTCCAAGGGTTGCATTCGATGTAACTGTGATGGGATGTAAATGTTAGTGTGCTACATAATGTAACTGTGTTGGGTACAAAGTGGAACAGGGTGCCATCTTATGTTACTGTTATGGAGACCATAATGTTACATCTATATTGTGTGATGTAACTATTATATAAATGAAATGATGCATGCGTGTTGTATGGTGTAACTATGATGGATGCGAACTGTTACATGGTGCAGAATGGTGTAACTATAATAAGGTCCAAGATTTTCCACGTGCCCTGTGTGATGCAGCTATTTTGTAGGCAAACTTATGAAATTGGATTAAATAAGGGTCGACTAATGACGAACACGGATGCGTGCAAATTGACATGAAACACATGGTCCAGTGATCGTATTTTCTTAAGTACATAGGTTGTCAATAGTTTTGTCATCAGAACCTGCTCATAATGGTGCATATATGCTGCATAAGTACAGTTAATGAAGTAATGTTTGTTGGATGCGCATGATTGGCATTTAAGTACTAGCATATATGCGCTTAACGCGATTTTTGTTCTTATGTGTTGGAACCATTGCATAAACAACATCTGTAAATCCGAAATTAAGGTAAAAAATATATTAAACCTAAACAAATTTAAAAGAAAGAAAATGAGAAAGAGGAACTGCAACTTTTTTTTAAGAAGTAACTTATTGAGGACCTACAAGTCTTAAATTTGAAAAATGGGAAAAATGGGAAAAATGTTCAATAAGACAAGATTGGAAATTGAAATGAAATCATATGGGTTCATTGCAAGTCTTCTTATTATGATTACCAAGCTTGTTGCATCTTCCACATCTAATTTGGTTGACCTTCTCACCTCTAGATGGTATCCTCTTCTTCTTTGGCCTGCCAGGTTGTTTCTTTGATGATGGAAGACGAATAATACACCCATCTGACGAATAATCTTGTATACCGACGGTTGGAATAGGGAAAACACTTTGTGAGTACGCCGAGAAATAGCACCATGTATAGAAGTATCTCTCCACATAGTCCAGCAAGTTCTTACCACTTTTTTGGAGTGCTTGAGCGGCATGAGCACATGGAAATCCGTTAATCTGCCATTGATAGCACGAACACGTCCTTCTTTGAATATCAATAGAAACTAAGGGATATGATTGCACCTCAAAAATGTCTTGACCTGCTGAACGCACAATCCATGTTCGACCCTTCCTTAGTTCTTCCTCTAGCCTGCAATCAATCTTGGGACAAAGCACGGTTGGCCAATGTCACACCCCATTTTTGTCACCTTAGCTAGGACATATCATTTCATGTAGGATTTTGAGTCCTTTTTGAGTCTAGTCTTTTGCATTGAGTTTCTATGGCATTGAATATCATGTGTATGAATTTTGAAGTGATTTGGAGTTCATTTCGATGGTCAATAAGAACTTTTGTGACTTGAAGGGCATAATCGTCTTTTAAGCCGTATATTTTCCATTTGACCTTGGAATGAATCCCGAGTCATCCCATCAAGTTCATATGGTTATATAGAGTCCATATATAGGTTCAATTTCATGAATTAATGGTTTAAGATCAATTCGGCTCGTAATGGTTCGGGTTGGCTAAAAGACCCTTTCTTGGTTTGCTCAAATTGACTCATAAGACCCAACCAATTTTCTCTCAAATAACTTCAATTGGGCTTTATTTATGTCCTAAACATGTTTAGAAAGATCAATTTTTGATTGGGAAAGCATTCGGTTCGACCTTGTGTACAAACCCAGCTTAGCGACGGTGAAGCACCATGGTTAACTGTTAGGATTATGCCCTAGAGCCAATCATAGAGATGATTGTTTAGGGATTAGGAACAATCATTTGATTTCATTTATGTATGTCACATTTATTATTGATTTAATAAAAGGGCTTATTCTATTATGTTTATATGCATCATTTATATTTACATAATATGTCCATGGAGTTAGAGTTGAGAATATGGAATTACAAAGAGTTGAAATTTTGAGACTATAGATATATCTCTGTACTAAACTCCTTAAGCATTCCTAGTTGAAGGTTCACTATGATGGACAGTAATGAACCATAGGACTAGCACTTGTTAGGTTGACTCTATAGGAGGATAGCTAGTCTCAAGCTATTTGTGTGGAGACACTACAACCAACAAGTGGGTGCCTATTATAAGAATAGGTACACTGAATGTGACCAAAGATATGAGATAAACTGAATGGAGTTTTTTCCTGCCTGTCAATCAGTTTCTCATTGTTATAGTGGTACAAGTAATCCTTAGACCTGAGACACCATAGTTGCCTTATGCATGTAGCTTTAGAAGTTTGATAACACTAAGTGCAAATCCTATTCAGGGGTCTGCAAAGGTGTTCATTGGCCCTACTGCTATGTGTATGAAGGCATGTGAGTGATCAACAAGGGATCCATCACTCTCAGGAAAAAGAGAGAGAATGTCTCATATAGCATTCATAATATAACTCATTAAATCCATGGCCATGGTAGGATGAATATGAAAAGAGTTTCATGAGTTCATCAATGAGTTGATATCTATGAATGAGTATAAAGTAATTGAACTAGGGACTTGACAGACTTCCATGTCCTATTAGTTCAATTGGAGACATTGTGTTGAAGGAAGGATGCAATTGTAACCTATAAACTATAACAGAAGGGTTCTTTGTAAATGACTATTCACCTCATTAAGGACCACACCATGAGCCATATGCTAGGTGTTACTCATGGTTAGTAGAAGCCCTAATTGATATAAGTGAGTTATAATCAATTAGGGAATTGGAAGGAGTTCCAATTAGACCCTAAATGGAAAGAGTTCCATTGTGCACACCTCGTGCTATTCCTACTACTTAATGATGTGAACCCAATGGGTCACACACTGATCATGCAAGAAGGGCTTTAAAGTCTATGAGAGAAAGGGTTTTAGTGAATAAAGAATAGTTCTTTATAGGCCTATTTGTATTTGATACAAATAATAGGGGTTAATGTGCAATTAAGTGTAATTACACATAACCCTATTAGGGTTTCTTCCCCATGGCCAGCCCCCTTTAGTGGGCTGCCTATATAAGTCACACTTATGTGTGACATGGCATAAGAGGCTTGCACAATAAACCCTAGCCGTCCAGCCCCTTGGAGGCTCTCTTCTCTCTCTCTCTCTCTTCTCCACCTCTAGCAACAACAAGGAAGAAGAAAGAAAGGACTTGAAGCTCTAGCTAGGTGTGGATACCGTTGGAGGCAGCACACTTGGGCTGCTCATTCACCGCTGTCCGGAATCAAAGCTTAGAGCAAAAAGGAGAAGACAAAAATTCTGTAAGTGTTCTAACCCTCTTTGTAGTTAGGGTTTGATTTTGTGTTATGCATAGTTAGATTCATGGGATTGGGAATCGTAGGAAAAATTTTTATATTCCGCACTTTGTATTTTTCCCTCTTGTTCGATTCCCAACATTAACCACCTTTGTAAAACCTAACCATGCACCCATGGTTGAGGATTTTTGTCCTAAAATGCTTAAAAATGTGTTCCCCTTCGAAACATGGTCGTTTTGGCTTTTATTTCGTCAAAATCGGACTTAATTTGAAGATTTTAGGACTTCTGAAGCAAGTGGAAGTCAAAACCGAAGCGGAAATAGGAGGGCCTCGAGTAACCGTCCGGGGCTGGACGGTCAGCCGTCTGGGCCCAGACGGCTAACCGTCCAGGCCTAGTTGGTCACCCGAGGAATCCTTCTTTAAGTCAAACTCTGACTCCTCTATCCCTCTTTTGACGGTTTCCTCCACCAAAACAACTTGTCTGAGCTTAGGAGTGTGTAGGTTTGAGTTGTTTGAGCACCAAGAGAGTCTCTAATAGCCCTAGGATCATTATTTAATGAATTAATCTTAGCCATTGGTTTAGGGGGTCAGTTCTCTATATAAAGGACATGATATTCAGCACATAGGGGGAGGTTAATTGCACTTTACACTGAGAGAGAGAGGGAGCTACGAGTTTGGAGAGCTAGAAGGACTTCAAGAGGAGGCTCTTCAACCCCAAGCAAGCAAGGAAACAAGAAGTTTGAAGACAAGGAAGAGTCTACAAGAGGTAAGCCTATCACTTGAATGCTGAACATGAATTTCTGCTTCTCCTTCTTCTCTTTCTTCTTCTTCTTCTAGGATAGTTATGGTGCATGCAATTGCTCTTCTTATGGATTGAATTCAATGTTTATGTGATGTTATATGAATGATTTTAGGATAGTTCATGGCTTTATATGCTTGATAATCCCTGGTTTGCTAGGGATTTGAAAGTATTACTCTTTTTATCCTCTTAAATCATGCATAGTTCACATGTTTAGGTTGCTGTGATTATTATCATGAATTGATGCTCCTGTTAGTTAATATATATGATATGAATGATATTCATGATAATTTGAGCATGTCTTAGAGTCATTTAGTGGGTCTTAATGCGTAGTTGTAAGATTAGGGTTTCGATAACCCTGAAATCACGTAGGTCTCATACAGCATGTTTAGCTTAGTTTTTTGGGTTGTTGCCCATCATAATCATTCTATATATGCTGCATATAGTTGAATCATGCTAGGTTTGCATTCATATTAGTGGATTTCTTGGTTTCTATGCATGTTAGCTAGGTCATTGCATGTAGGATTGAGTTAGAGTCTTTAGTTATTCATTATTTTTGTTGATCGCATAATAAATGGATGATTTTAGGCTTTGTCAAGGTTCTGTCTAGATTAGGATATTGTTTTCTTTGCATAATTGTGTGCACTTGTAAGGGTGCAAACAGGTACAATGCTTGTCTTATTGCAAATAGGGCTGCTATGGTCTGAAATGGCTAATGTTTGGAGCTTGTGCGCTCAGGTAAGTAGGGTATGAAGTGCCCTAATTCACTTTTCTTCTTTCTTTTCTCTTCTCCCTCCTAGGGTTAATTCTTAATTCAAGCTTATGGTAATTATCAAAGGTTTCCTTCAATATAAAATTCTGGTTTTTATCAAGGTTTTCCTCTTATGGAAGTTTTCTGTTTTGGATTAAACCAATATATTTTCAAATAAGGAAACCTAGGGTTTTCACCATAGGTTTGTACTAGGTTGTAACCCTATTCTTTTCGAACTACGTGGACTTTGATCCATGTATTTCGCTGCATGGTACGTAGGCGCTCTTCGTGAGGCTCAAGTCCGTCCTAGGATCCAAGTATCCTAGGTTTTTCTTTTCTTTTCTTCTTTTTTTCTATTTTGTTTTGTTTGTTTGATTATGCATGAGATGATTCGATGGAATATATGATATGCATGCTGCCTTGTGATGATATATGATGATATTTGAGTGGAAAAGATATTAAGTTAGCCCAATTAAATTAAGAGACCAACTCGGGCGATGTGGGTGCCTATGGGCTTTTGCCCAGAACCTTCCCACGTCGTAACTTAGCCCCCGGATCCAATTTTCTAGTCTCAAAGACTTTGCTTTTCCTTTAATGGAGTCATGTGGTTTTGAAAATAAAACATTTTTACGGTTTTCCTCTTTTCCTTAAAAATTGAGGTGGCGACTCCTTTTTGTTTGTTGTCTTTAAACCCCCCATATGTATTCTTGCCAAACCCTTGTGGGCGCCGCGCTTTTTCGTGGGTTCACAGTTTGGCGACTCCACTGGGGATGTCGAGGGCTAGACTCATTTAATTTGATTGGGCTAAATTAATTTCTTATTGTTAATTAAAATCAATCACATTGCATCCGCTTAATTGTGTGCTTTCATTTATTGCATTGTGTGCGCTACTGTTGCATGATCACTTGATTGTCCCTCGATGTATCCTTGCCAACTGATAGCCTAGTTCGACCTTGGTTTTCCTGATTCCATGTGTCGGGCGAAGCTATCAAACCTCTCTTGCCAAGTACCCTTGGGTATATCAAATGGACCAATCACGTACTGCTGGACCCACGCGACATTCCTGATGTCACATGTGGTTAGGTATAAAGATTGGTACAAGCAAAGTTGAGGACCCTAGCCTACCCTCTTAAAAGAAAGAATTGCATGTAATGGGCCTTCTAGGACACCGTTGGATCACCTATATGCACACACATTGTTGTGATGATATGCTGCCATGTTTGTGATGTGTTGCCATGCTTTGTTGATTGAGTGGGTAATTAAAGGAAACTTTACACCCTACATCCTTAATACGTACCCTTCCCCATGACCCCCGCAAGGGTAATTGGTTAAGAGAACTAATTAAGGGTGTATGTTGTAAAAATTTTGAGATAATTATGGAAGCTTAGGATGGACCCTTAGGTTGAAAAAATTGAGTGTTTGCCCTATGTTAGAGGGAGAGACGTGCTGGCTTGGATCCGTGATCAACAAGGGCGCCTAGTCAGTGTTGATTCCATTACTAAGTCGGATATGGCGGAAGAAAGAACTAGCAACCGGGGTTTCAACCTTGAGGCCGCTTTGAAAGCTATCATGGAAAAGCTTGATCACACTACCCAGGTATCCAAAACCGCACTCAAGTTAGCTCAAGACCTTCAACAGAAGAACTCTGAACCTGAATCTAGGGCCCGTGCCACTGATAACAATCAAGGATCCAATGAGTCTGAATCCGCTGAGGAACCATTAGGAGAAGGGGGAGAACTACCCAAGACCAAGGAAGGGGAAACCAAAGCCACATCAAGGGAGAGCTCAACCGTCCTGGCAAACAAGGTCGAGGCCTTAGAACGAACTCTGAAGGGAATCCGCAGGTCTGATGATATGGTGGACATCCGCACCTTGTCCTTATTCCCAAAGGCTCGCATCCCGTTACAATTCAAGATGCCGGAGTTGGAAAAATTTGATGGGATTGGCTGTCCTAAAACCCACCTCAAGATGTATGTGCGAGCTATGCACCCTCGAGGGGCGAACGATGAGTTATTGGCTCAAATGTTTCATGAGTCATTAGCAAGTTCCGCCTTGAAATGGTTTTTGTCATTAGAGGAGAACAGAACCAAGACTTGGGAAGATGTGTGCAATGCATTCACAGACTATTACAAGTATAACACTGAAGTGGATGTCACGCGAAGGGACTTGGAAACCACTAAGCAAGGGGTTAATGAGACTTTCTCCGCCTTCATCACTAGGTGGAGACAAAAGGCTTCTAAGATGACAGACAGACCGAATGAGGAAGAACAGATTCAGTTGGTGGTGAAGAACTTGCTGCCCGTATATCACAAGCATCTCTTTGCTCATTACTTTCTGAATTTCAAGGCTCTTGTTGGGGCTGGCACACAAGTTGAAGATGCAATCGCCGATGGAACAATCAAAACGGAGGAGGTCCAAAGGAGTTGAAGGACAAACTTTGGAGGAAAACCCAATGCTGAGGTCAATACCATTACCCAACCCACTCGCCCTTTCTCCCTAAATGACTCCACCACACCTCGCCAATTCACCGAGCTATATATGCCACTCGAAAGAGTCTTTGAAAAGCTGAGAAGCCGTGACCTCCTGAAACCCCTCGACCCAAGGCCTCCACCAAACCCATTGCCCAAGAACTACAATGAAAATGAATATTGCAAGTTCCACCAAGCCAAAGGCCATCTAACCAACCGTTGTTACCGCCTCCGCCATGAAATCCAAGATTTGCTCGACAAGCAGATCATTTCACCACCGACCGCACCAAATTGCCCAAATGTCACTCGAAATCCCCTCCCCACTCACAATATGCCTCCTCCCAACAACATAAATGCCATCGAGCTAGGCTCGTCCCAATCCTGTCAACCCATAAGGCGGTACACGCCACTTCCCATAACCTTGACCCAGGTTTTCCACCAATGTTGTGATAAAGGGCTTATATTGCCATGCCATTCAAAGCCGAGGCCTTCGACTCCTCACCAATTCTGTTTGTACCATCAGGCGCCTGGACATGATACGGAGGACTGTGTTATACTGAAAAAGGTAGTTCAAGACCTTATTGATCAAAAGGTTTTGGTATTGCCAAAGAAGTCCATGCAGCGACAATTGAAAGAAAGGTTCGAGGCAGGAGATCCTAAAGTGGGTTTGTTGGGAGAGTCGTCCGGAAAGTTTGATTACTATGTACTCTATCCCGACCCCATCCCTGAGGAGCCTATAATCCCCACAGGTTGGGATGAGTTGCCAGAGGAAGTCCAAATGGAAGAGATCGACACAATCACATGGGATGACCTCATGGGTGACGTAGGAGAGATTGATGATATGTGGATGAGCGATGACGAAGTGGAGCACATAACTAGAGGGGGTCGCCATTTCAAGCCTCCGCACTTAGAATCTGACAACCCATTGGGGGACCTGGAAGGTAATCGCCACCTCGACCTGCAAGAAGAAGAAGACGAAGTGCTTAGGCAATTGAGAAAGACTAATGCCAACATCACTATATGGGGTTTGCTCATGGCCTCTTACAAGCACCGTCAGACTATCTTAAAGTTGCTGAACCAGATACAGGTTCCTGTTGACACATCTCCGGAAAATTTGGTGAACTTGGTGAATCCAACCTCGAAGAACTCAACCATTGTGTTCTCAGAAGTAGACCTACCTAAAAGTGGACCTAGCCATTCGCAAGCCATGTACATCACTGTCGATACCATGGGAAAGAGAGTTCCAATAGTCCTGATTGATAATGGTTCCGCTCTTAATGTGTGCCCTCTCAGAACTGCCACCGTCTTGGGGTTGGATCCAACAGACTTCACGCCATCCGGGCAAACAGTGAGAGCCTATGATAACACCTGTAGAGAGGTGATTGGAGTGGTCACTTTGCTGCTGATTATGGGGCCTACAGAATTCAGAGTGGAGTTCCAAGTGCTGGACGTCCCGTCGTGCTTCAACCTCTTGTTGGGAAGACCTTGGATTCATCCTGCAGGGGCTGTCCCTTCTTCATTACACCAAAAAGTCAAGTTCCCTTATGAAGGGGCCATTGTCACACTCCAAGGTGATTATGACTTGAAGTCGTCAGGGGTACCCATTTGCGAGATCAAGCCCGAGCCCGTTGATGCACCATTGTCTGGGTTTGAGTATGTTCAATGCATAGAGAAAGAGCCGGAACAGAGAGAATTGATACCTCTCGACTTTTTCCCTCATGGCAATTTGCATGTGGGGAACATAATAAAGAAAATGAGTTTCTTCCCAGGCATGGGACTAGGACGCCGTCAGCAAGGCATCCCGGCATCCGTTCAGAGCCGCATTGTCACCTATACCTTCGGATTGGGGTATGAGCCTTCCAAAAAGGACCATATGGAGATGTTGCAGAGAAGTAGAGAAAGGGTCAAAGCAAAAGCAGAAGGAAGGGCGCCAGATATCCGAATCTCGCCATACCGACCTACCTTGAATGGTTACTTTGTTAAGGAAGGGGAGGACTTCCTATTCTGTGGATTCCCCGAACCATCCATTGACAAAGCAACTAAGGCGAGAGTTCCGGGGTTTGAAATATTCTTTACTGAGTGGTATCCCATTACTGCTACAATGGTTGACGATGAAGCGATCAAGGATGACTATTGGGAAAAGAAGAGCGAGGACTGGGCAGAACAGATGGATTCGGAAGCCATAGTTACAATGTTTCAAGATATGGTTCTTGTTGTAGAGGAATCAGATCTTGAGTGTTCTTCAATTCACCATGCAGCCATGCCGCTCCTTAATTGGTATCTTGAAGAGGGTATCATTGCAGAAGTTCTTGAGGGCGAGGATCTCGACTTACGTGATAGTAGTTTGTAGGTTCCTTAGTAGCTTGTCTTAGCTTTCCTTTCAAATAAAGTGTGTCCGCCTAGCCCACCTTGTGGAGTTAGGAGTCGTTCCCTAGTTGTGGCACATGTGTTTTCTTTTCTTTGTTTTGTTTTGTTAGTTCAGTCAATAAAGTGTGTTTCTTTTCATTATTTGCAGTGTTTCCTTTCTCTCTTCTATGGATATCTATGGCATGGATATAGATCCTAAGAATGACGTCCCCCCGGAGCTCGTCGAGCAAAGGAAAAGGGGCGTTACCGAACCTAACATGGATGAATTGGAATCAATCAATCTAGGGACAGATGAATTGCCAAGGATAATTAAAATCGGGATAACTCTCTCACCTGCTGAAAAAGAAAAGTTGATAATACTTCTAAAAGCCAATGTAGAGGCCTTCGCATGGTCTTATGAGGATATGCCTGGTATTGATCCAGATATTGTGCAACATTACATCCCCACTAATCCCACTAAAAAGCCTATAAAGCAAAAATTAAGAAGATTAAAACCAGAATGGGCTTTGAAAGTAAAAGAAAAGGTAACTAAACAATTAGATGCCGGGTTTCTCCAAGTTGTGGAGTACCCTGAGTGGCTGTCTAACATAGTGCCTGTGCCTAAAAAAGATGGGAAAGTGCGAATGTGTGTTGACTTTCGCGACCTTAATGCTGCGAGCCCAAAGGATGATTTCCCTCTACCACATATCGATGTGTTGGTGGACAGCACGGCAGGCCATGCTCTTCTTTCCTTCATGGATGGGTTCTCTGGTTACAACCAGATAAAGATGGCGCCTCGAGACATGGAAAAGATGGCTTTTATCACGCAGTGGGGCACGTATTGCTACAAGGTAATGCCTTTTGGCTTGAGAAATGCCGGGGCTACTTACCAAGGAGCTGCTACGACCCTATTGCATGATATGATCCATAAAGAAGTAGAGGTGTATGTAGACGACATGATAGTCAAATCTGTAGACCAGGAAGGACATTTCGCGGCATTGGAGAAGTTCCTAGAACGGGCAAAGAAGTACAACCTCCGACTGAATCCTCAGAAGTGTGCCTTCGGAGTCACCACAGGGAAGCTGTTGGGTTTCATGATTACTCAGAGGGGAATTGAATTTGATCCAGGGAAGATAAAAGCTATCACAGAGATGGAGCCACCAAGAACAGAAAAGCAGATCCGGGGTTTTCTGGGGAGAGTTCAATACATAAGTCACTTTATCGCCAATCTGACCATGGTGTGCGAGCCAATTTTCAAGCTGCTTAAGAAGGGCGTTTCTAAGGAATGGAATGAGGATTGTCAAGAAGCCTTTGAGACCATTAAAAGGTATCTGAGTAACCCCCCAATCTTGGTTCCCCTACGGCAAGGTGAACCATTACTGTTATATTTAACGGTTACTGAAACCGCGACAGGAGCCATGTTAGCTCAATACCTTGAAGGGTCGAAAAAGGAAAATGCCATCTACTACTTGAGCAAGAAAATGACAGATTATGAAGTAAAGTACAATGCGCTAGAAAAGGCTTGCGTAGCATTGGTATGGGCTACCCAGAAACTTCGTCATTACATGATGTCTTTTGAAGTCCTGTTGATAAGTCGATTGGATCCTTTGAAGTATTTGCTAGAAAAACCAGTCCTATCGTACAGGACCGCTCGTTGGTCGCTTCTCCTCAATGAGTTCGACATAAAGTACCTGGCGCAGAAGTCCGTTAAAGGAAGTGTCATTGCAGACCATTTGGCAAGCTGCCCTGTGTCGTCATCAACCCAATTCAATGATGAGTTCCCCAACGAAGATATCCTGGAAATCAAGAAGAAGGTTTGGAAAGTCTACTTCGACGGAGCTGCAAATAGAAGAGGTTATGGCATAGGGGTGCTACTAGTCTCGCCTGAGGAAGCCTTCACGCCTTTAGCAGTCAAATTGGGGTTCGAAGCCACCAACAACATAGCAGAGTATGAGGCCTGCATCCTAGCATTGGAAGCTGTGTTAGAATTGGGGATAAAAGAACTAGAGGTGTTCGGAGATTCAGCATTGATCATCTATCAGATAAAAGGGGAGTGGAAGACTCGCGATGAGAAGCTGTTGCCCTATCATGCCTATTTGGAAGCACTGACTAAAGAGTTCGCGGAAATCGAGTTCAATTACCTGTCGAGAAATAAAAATCAGTTTGCTGATGCCTTAGCGACTCTAGCTTCAATGGTGGAGATACCAGAAGGAGGAAGCGTGAAACCACTCGTGATCGAATGCAGAGAGAAACCTGTTTATTGCTGTTCCATTCGAGAAGGAGAGGTAACAGATGACCACCCTTGGTTTTATGACATAAGAAGGCTCATTGAGGAAAGAGAATATCCGGAAGAAGCATCTCGCGTGGATAGGCGAACACTGAGAAGATTGGCAAGCCATTATGTGGTATACGGAGGAAAACTGTATCGGAGGTCTTACGACGGAATTCACTTGCTGTGTGTCACGGAGGAAGAAGCCAGAAAACTCATCGAAGAAATCCATGAAGGAGTGGGAGCTCCGCATATGAATGGATACATGTTGGCTAAGAAGATCATGAGACTAGGGTATTACTGGTCTACAATGGAAAGGGATTGCTATGCCCACGTCAAGAAGTGCCATAAGTGTCAGCTCTTCGCCAACGGACAACACTTGCCCTCCATGCCCTTAACAAGCATGTCAACTCCGTGGCCGTTTGCAGTATGGGGAATAGATATCATCAGACAGATTAAGCCGAAGGCATCCAATGGTCATGAATACATTTTGGTAGCCATCGATTACTTTACCAAATGGGTGGAAGCAGCTTCCTTCAAAGTTTTGAATGCTAAAAAGGTGGCGCAGTTCATACAGCTCAACATTATCTACCGATATGGGGTACCGCACGAGGTCATTTCAGATAACGGTCAGCATTTCCAGAGGGAAACCAAAGAACTCTTGCAGAAGTACAAGATCGTTCATCACTTGTCATCCCCGTATCGTCCGCAGACAAACGGCGTCGTGGAAGCCGCCAACAAAAACATCAAGAAGATATTACAGAAAACGACTGACACGTACACTGATTGGCATGAGAAACTACCATTGGCATTATGGGGGTACAGAACGTCAGTCAGATCATCAACAGGGGCTACGCCGTACGCGCTAGTGTATGGGATGGAGGCTGTTTTGCCAGTAGAGTTGGAAGTTCCTTCGTTAAGGGTTGCTGTGGAAAGTCAGCTGGCAGAGGTGGACTGGATCAAAAGTCGTTATGATGAGTTAGCATTGCTAGATGAAAGGCGATTGAGGGCTCTCTACCATGTGCAAGGGTACCAGAGAAGAGTCGCAAGGGCGTTCAACAAACATGTCAAAGACAGAGGCTTGAAGAAAGGGGATTTAGTGTTGAAAGAGATCCGAGCTCCAATTTTCGATCCACGAGGAAAGTTCAAACCAAGTTGGGGAGGACCGTACGTCATCAAGGAGATATTGCCAGCAGGGGCTGTTCGACTTATGGATTTGGATGGGATTGAGTTCGCTCGTCCCACCAATTTGGATCAATTAAAGAAGTATCATGTATAAGGCCTGCCAGGTTGAAAACCTGTAAAGGCGGCCTAGGCAAAAGTTAAGGCATTAGAACTACGTAGGACCTGATTCCCCCAAAAGAAAGAAAAAAAGAAAAAAAAGAAAAAAAAAAGAAAAAAAAAGAAGAAAAAGAAAAAGAAAAAAAAAAGAAAAAAAAAGAAAAAAAGAGAAAACGGGGATACGTAGGCAGCCCATAAAGTTACATTGGGTGCGGTCCAAACAACACAATCGCAAAAATCTCGAAAGTAGATTATTATTGGCAATTCATTTGAAACTAATTGTTTGACATAACAATTTATTGATGTTAAGTAAAAGAACTATCGACATGCCATAGATATTCTATTCTTTGAGTCTTTAAGTCCTCTTGAGTTTCTTTAGAGTCATTTTGTTTGTCTTCTGTCTTTCTCTGTCAAGTCTTCTTTTCTTTCGCGAGTCATGGCCGTGGGATGCCTCCACTGCTTCAAGAATGTCTTCTCTGCAAAGTCCAAGTCTTGTGTCCTTGATAAGGTCATAAATTCTTTCTCGGCGAGAAGTTTCCCTTTCGCCCAAATCATCCTTCAACCATTGCTTATATTCTCTACTCATCTCGAAAGGCCCTTCAGTATTGGCAATCCGAGTCAATTTCAGGTCTGTAGGCCAGCGAGTCCTCGCCCACTTGATTATGGTAGGACCGACAGGTTCCACAGAGCAACAAGGTCCTGTTAAGGACGGTATGGTTTGCATAGCGCCCATCTGGCGAAGAATTCTCGAAGCCCAATAGAAGGAAGTCGACCTCAGTCCTATGAAAGCACACCCCGAGGTTCGAAAAAGTACCTGCTCTTTACACCCCCATGTGAAGACATACCATTTGATGTTCCGCCATGACAGCGTGTGGAAATAACCCAACCAATCTCTTAAAGAGAACGGCCCAGGGAGTTCAACTCGGCGCAGACAGAAGTGCTGAGGCTTGTATGGATTGATAGTGGTGGGAGATAGAAAGTTCAAGTGCTCGAGCAGCCACATTTGCAGTAAAAAGGGGCTACCTTCTAAAGGCACTTTGGGGTTGCCATGAATTTTATCTAAACCATTCAAGGTTTCAGCTAATACCAAAGGAATGATGTTATGTCGCTTGAGAAGAGGGGCAACTAGCTCACATATTTGAACCGGGGCTTGAAGAGTGCCGGTGGAGATGAGAAAGCGACCAATTAAACAGAAAGCGAGTGCACGCTGAATTTGAGGGGTGAAAGTCAGAGTCCCTTCGCTATCATGAGCCAAGAATGAGGTTGCTAACTTCATTAAGTCCACCATATGGTTCTTGACAAAGATCGTTGCGTCCCTTTGAGGAATGCCAAGAAAATCCGAGAAGGAAGCAAGGTAATCCGAGTGAGGTATAGGAAGAATGAATGGCCCTACGGGCGAAACTCCAAATAAAGCACAGAATTCCTCCATGGTTGGGCATAATTCTTCATAATTGAATCGAAAGACATGGATTTGAGGATCCCAGAAGTATGTAGCAGCGGTGAGAAGGGTCGTCTCGAGCTTCATGTGCCTTATGGAGAGCAATGGTTCCAAGCCGAAGCACTTAAACTCAGTTTTGTCTTTGGCAGCCATGACTGCCAAAAACCCTCTTAAGAACCCATCCAAGGCTTCCATAATTATTTTCAATGAAAATAGGTGAGTTAGAGGACTCCCCTCATGTGTTTTTATAGGAAAAGGGTTACAAATTCGAGTCCTAAAGGAAGTAGAACCGTCAAAATCGCAAAATTCCTGAAAAATCGCGAAAAAGCGCATCGACCTCGGGTGACTGTCCGGGGCTGGACGGTCAGCCGTCTAGGTCCAAACGGCTAACCGTCCGGGGCCAGATGGTCACCCGAGGCCTCCGCCTTGTTTTGCCTTGTTTCGCCCGGTTTTGCCTATTTTCGCGTTCGGGTGGCCTTTTTAGGCCATTTTCACTCCTATGAACTCATATTGACTCAAAATTACATAAGAAAGGCACCATAACATCATCATGATAGATTCAAACAAGCACAACAAGTATCCATACTAAGGGATAAGAGAGTTGGTTTTAGGTGGCAAGTACAAAACACAAGCATGAAATGCAAAAAGATAGCCATTGTCTCGTTAATTCTACAAGCCCAACAAGAAAGTAAATGAACTCAGCGGTTCCCAGAGCTTCTTTTGCATCTCGGCCCTGCTCCGTCACGACCCCCACGAGGTGCTCTAGGAGGGCGCATTGCCGGTGGTGGCTGCATATACAAAATCCATTGCAAAGAGGCTAAGTATGAATAGAGTTGGTTGAAAACCACATATGAGAACTTTGAATAGGTGGAACACTTACTATGACATCCAAACGAGCTTCCGCCATGGATTTGGTTAAGCTCATCCTCACAAGGTCACGCCTCAAGCCCTCACTCAGGTCAATAAACTCTTGGGCATACGCCGCAGGCACCTAGGATAATCAATAAGGGTAAAATTGAAGGTAATGTTCAAAGAAAGAAAGAAATACCCATAAAGAGAACTCACCTGTTCTCGATTTGGGTCGATCCTGGGGGACTCATCAAATGCAGGATGAGTGATAGCGGTCTTGACAAAGTCTGACCCACTGCACAAATCAATGAACCAATTCGGCTGAGGCAAGGGTAGTGACCTATCCCCCTCCATCTCATCTTCCTCAGAGCCAGGAACCACTCCTGAGCCCACTGTCGAGCTATGCCCTCGTGCTCGCCGACCCTGCAAATGTTCGCCTATTAAATAGAATCTCTATAAAAAAGAAAAGGCTAGGAGAATGTTAAAGACTTACCCCCTGAGGAGGGAAGCCTGTCACCCTGGGCCTCATCAGATATTGGAGACAGAAAGTGTCATATGCAATGTCAGGAGAAGTGAACTCCTCCGCATCCCAGCCTCTCAAGGCATCCCACAACTCCTCCCCCTCCATTAAGTTAGCATGCCTCATGTTAAGTGGTGGAGGCATTGGAGCCATGGCGGCATTCACATCACCCATGACTTGGCGTAGGACACGCTCTCCTAGGTACCAATACCTACCCACGGGGCCCTCCAAGAGCACCCTCTTGCCCGTCAGCATCAAGCTAGGAATGCATCGCTTGGGTAGCATTGGTACCCATATCTTCCAGGGATTCCACTCAATCTGTTCAAAAAATCCAAAATGAGAAATTGGGAGTAAAAAAGAAAAGGAAAAGAATGGGGAAAGAATTTCACCATATCGGCAGTAAGGTTTGCTAGGTGAGCTCTAGCAAAGGCGTAATCATGACGATTCGCCGCCCGGATGGACACATAACTAGGAGAATAATTCTTGAGGGTAGGCCATTCAATGGTTTCCTCAGCAAGGGATGGGCGACATAGGTTGAGGTACTCATAGCACCAAACCTATCAAAAATTGAAAAAAAAAGTCAAAAAGAAAGATAATATAAGGAAAAAATAAAAAGGAATGAAAGGGAAGTAGCATTACCTCCCAAACAAAGGGCATCCCGCCGAAGTCCTTAGTCACACCACGTGACATGTCACACATTGTGCGATACATGGTGGCTAGAGCAGCCCCTCCCCAGTTGAATTTCCTAATCTTGTCAACATCTTCCATGCTTGCAAGAAGACCCAAAGGGGCTAGGTCGCCTGTGCCGGCAAAGAATGCGCATGAGATCATGTACAGAAGGAATGCCCTTGTAATGCAATCGGGGCTTGCACCCTCGCTCTCCCTTTGCTTAGCAAACTTGTTGAAAAGCCAAGTGCGTCGCACCGCTTTCTTGATTACCTCGATCTCCATCCCAAGGTAAGCTAGGAGATAGTCCTCATCCGTGTGAGCCTCCTCATAGAACTCCAAGCTTTTGCCTTTAATGCTCAAGCCCGTGATCATGGTGAAGTCCTTGGGGGTTAATGTCATCTCCCCGAAGCTAAAATGGAATGTATTGGTGGTGTCCCACCATAGCTCAGACAAGGCTAGCAAAGCTTGCCTATCACATTGGTCATTCCATAGAGAATCTAGGAATGGGCCAAAACCGGCCTTTTCGACATAGCCCTTGGCAATGGGTTGGAAGTTTTCCATGTTTCTGTTAGGATTATGCCCTAGAGCCAATCATAGAGATGATTGTTTAGGGATTAGGAACAATCATTTGATTTCATTTATGTATGTCACATTTATTATTGATTTAATAAAAGGGCTTATTCTATTATGTTTATATGCATCATTTATATTTACATAATATGTCCATGGAGTTAGAGTTGAGAATATGGAATTACAAAGAGTTGTAATTTTGAGACTATAGATATATCTCTGTACTAAACTCCTTAAGCATTCCTAGTTGAAGGTTCACTATGATGGACAGTAATGAACCATAGGACTAGCACTTGTTAGGTTGACTCTATAGGAGGATAGCTAGTCTCAAGCTATTTGTGTGGAGACACTACAACCAACAAGTGGGTGCCTATTATAAGAATAGGTACACTGAATGTGACCAAAGATATGAGATAAACTGAATGGAGTTTTATCCTGCCTGTCAATCAGTTTCTCATTGTTATAGTGGTACAAGTAATCCTTAGACCTGAGACACCATAGTTGCCTTATGCATGTAGCTTTAGAAGTTTGATAACACTAAGTGCAGATCCTATTCAGGGGTCTGCAAAGGTGTTCATTGGCCCTACTGCTATGTGTATGAAGGCATGTGAGTGATTAACAAGGGATCCATCACTCTCAGGAAAAAGAGAGAGAATGTCTCATATAGCATTCATAATATAACTCATTAAATCCATGGCCATGGTAGGATGAATATGAAAAGAGTTTCATGAGTTCATCAATGAGTTGATATCTATGAATGAGTATAAAGTAATTGAACTAGGGACTTGACAGACTTCCATGTCCTATTAGTTCAATTGGAGACATTGTGTTGAAGGAAGGATGCAATTGTAACCTATAAACTATAACAGAAGGGTTCTTTGTAAATGACTATTCACCTCATTAAGGACCACACCATGAGCCATATGCTAGGTGTTACTCATGGTTAGTAGAAGCCCTAATTGATATAAGTGAGTTATAATCAATTAGGGAATTGGAAGGAGTTCCAATTAGACCCTAAATGGAAAGAGTTCCATTGTGCACACCTCGTGCTATTCCTACTACTTAATGATGTGAACCCAATGGGTCACACACTGATCATGCAAGAAGGGCTTTAAAGTCTATGAGAGAAAGGGTTTTAGTGAATAAAGAATAGTTCTTTATAGGCCTATTTGTATTTGATACAAATAATAGGGGTTAATGTGCAATTAAGTGTAATTACACATAACCCTATTAGGGTTTCTTCCCCATGGCCAGCCCCCTTTAGTGGGCTGCCTATATAAGTCACACTTATGTGTGACATGGCATAATAGGCTTGCACAATAAACCCTAGCCGTCCAGCCCCTTGGAGGCTCTCTTCTCTCTCTCTCTCTTCTCCACCTCTAGCAACAACAAGGAAGAAGAAAGAAAGGACTTGAAGCTCTAGCTAGGTGTGGATACCGTTGGAGGCAGTACACTTGGGCTGCTCATTCACCGCTGTCCGGAATCAAAGCTTGGAGCAAAAAGGAGAAGACAAAAATTCTGTAAGTGTTCTAACCCTCTTTGTAGTTAGGGTTTGATTGTGTTATGCATAGTTAGATTCATGGGATTGGGAATCGCAGGAAAAATTTTTATATTCCGCACTTTGTATTTTTCCCTCTTGTTCGATTCCCAACAGTGGTATCAGAGCCATGATTATGCATAATACAAAATACATATGGGCTGGTAATTATGGTGTAGTTGAATGATTCAAAAATCTGGAAAATTTTTTCTGCATAATTGGTTTTCCTCCATGGCTGAACCTAGGGTTTGGAACCCTAGGTCAATTCTCTTCTACTCCTCTTCTAATTGATGGTTAAGTGTATCCATGGATGCAATAGGTTGCATAGGGTTTGAGTTTGGAGAAGAAGAATAAGGAAACTAGGGTTTTATAAAACTGTTATGAACAGTTTTCATGGTTGCCATGAAAAACCGTCATCTTGTTTGGCCTGCCGAATTCAGAGTTCTTCTCCAAAAGTTTCGAGCCATATATGGTTAGAAAGGTCTTCGAATAAGCTTTCCAACCCAACAAACGGTGCGTCAATCCGAGTTCTGTAGTGAAAGTTATGAATTTTTTACTATAGGCTGTCTGGAAAGACAGTTTTGCTCGGGAATGATGCAATAGCCACAACTTTGAGTTATTGATGGAGATCAAAGGCATGGCAATGGTTGCCATCACTTGGGTTATGTTCTAGACATGGTAGGGAAAGGTTCCCAAGCATTTAGATGCATCATAATTGGATTAAGATGCTAGAACAGAAGGAAGAAGGAGAAGAACACCATGGAGGCTGAATCTGGGTTTTAGAACCCTAAGGTTCTTGCAATTAATTCTAATTAAAGCTGCTGTATTTATGATGGAAGATCATTGTAGGATCATTATATATCATGTGTATATGATTTTCTTTAAGTTTCAAAAAGGTTTTGATGGAAAAAGATTCAAAAAGTTTGAAAATTTTTCATGAACAGCATAGCAGATTTTCTCTGCAGAAAAGTCATCAATGGAGTTTTGATTAGAACTTGAGTTAGGGAACTCCAAATTGCATGAAACCAATTGCATTAGTTTCCTAAGACATGTAGGATACTGGGAAAATTCGTTTGGTAGCCTAATTCATTCATCTTGCTGGGTTTTAAATCAATTTCTGACCATGGACAGTGTGCTGTCAAATTCTGGGCAGCCTACTGTTGTTTTAATTGTTTAGAACAATTGGTGATGATTTGATCATCCAAATCTCTTCTATTAGCTTAGTATTTCATGTAGGGACATGATACAAAAGCTGGTTTCAATGGAGGAGTCGAATTGATAAGGATTTAGAAGCTATTGTGACCTTCAAGGTCTGCAACAATGGCTCCAGCAATGGGTTTTGGAAACCCTGATTGTTCTTGATGATGGCAGCCACTTCCACCACTTCTCACGTGTCCAGAGGCTTGTCCCACACCCCTAGGATGTTCTCCCATGGCTGGCCATGGCCTCCCACAGTCGTTGGTGGCCATGGTAGCCTAGCCAAGCTCAGGCAGCCCCCTGGTAGTGACGGCTGCATAGAGTTAAGGATGAAACCCTAATTTTGAGTTAATGATGAAACCCTAATTTCATTATGGCATTAATTAAAACCCTAATTGGAATATTAATTACCTTAATTAAGAGTTAATGATTGGTCATTAAATGACCAATCATGGTTATTGATTGTTAGGGCATAATTAATACCATTAATGATGTCTAGGGTTAGGGTTTTGGAAACCCTAATTAGTGTAATTAATTAAGGGTAATTAATACCCTATTTGGCATTAATTAAACCCTAATCCCCTTTATTAAATACCATATGAACCTAGGGTTTTAATGATTGGACATTAAATGACCAATCATAAGGCATTTAATGATTAGGGCTTGCATTTAGGGTTTAGGGTTATGCATTTAGGGTTTAGGGTTTTAGGAAACCCTAATACACTAATTCATCATTTTAATGATTTTATTTAATTCCTATATTAATTATTTAATTAATATTGATTAATTTTATAATGTTTTAAATGGTTTAAAACACAATTAGGGATTAAATTAAAATCTGGAAATTCTTAATTAAATGAAATTGTTTTGTTTAATTAAGGAAACCCTAATATTGGATATTAGAGTTATTTTAGGAAACTTTACATGTTTTAAATTAATTTGATTAATTGAAACTGTAATGTCTTAAATGTTAAGACTTTATTTAATTCTGGATATTTTTGTTACAACCTAATAAGATTAGGATGCATTAATGAGATTAATGTAAATCGTTCAAGAGAATTACCATAATGCCCATATGTTTTAATGCTTACAGTTTTTCTTTACATTATGCAATGAGATTGTATGTATGTGTTTGGATGATGATTATGGACTATACCCTTTAAACCAATTGTGATTGGCCGTCTTATGAATGGGTTGTAATAATTTTTCAAGAGTTGTAATTTTATTAAGGTGATGTAATTTATTTGGGGCTTGCATGCCACCTTCCCTCTCCCTCTCTCTCTATCATTCTCTTATGTACCCCACATTCCCCTTATGCATCCCTTTCTTTAAATTATGTAAATGTTATGTAATCGAGAGCGTGCTAAGGAGCATGGTGGACCCAAAGGAGCATGATAGAGCCCAACAAGCCAATGGTGGAGACCATCAAGCCAAGGGAGTAGATTGAAGGACTTGAAAGCTTAGAGAAGTGTTTCAAGAAAGCATGCATGTTACGAATGGTTTATTTTACGATCACCTACACCCACCTTAGACCTTGGATTCAATCTATTGGCTTGGATTGAATCCTCTCAAAGTCCATAATCATCATAGTGGGAGCTTTAATTTATGAGATAATTGTATTAGCTCCAATACCATAGTTTGGTATATGTTACCTATTCACTTAGGGACTAATATCAAAATATGGTACTTTATATATGTTGATATATAATAGCATGCGATGTATGATTTATAATAGCATGAGATGTATGATTATAAATAGCATAATTTATATGTTTAAATTTTGATACATAGGATGCATGTTAATTTGATGAGACCCTTTAAAACCCCTCTTATTTAATATTAAGTTGAAAATGGAGAAGTCATTGGGGAATGAATTCTTCATTGCCTTCCATCATTATAGGATCATCTAACGTCCCTTAATGTGGGTACCTGGCTGCATACATGTAGGAGCTACCCATGTTAAAGACATTACTTGAAACTATCACATATGAGATATCATGGGGTGCCTAAACTGGTATATACCAAGAAACTAACATGTGAGGTATATATTTGGCGAAACATACCTGTGTGAATGATGGGTTTAACTTAACTAGGGAAGTATTCCAAGAAACTAACATGTGAGGTGTATGTTCCCTAGAGGCAAAACGATTGGAACTTGCTTATGAAGCAATAGACAAAGAGTTGTCTTCTTATTGTGGGTTAGAAGCCAAGAAACTAACATGTGAGGCTTCTAGGTCATAGTGGGACCCCAATCCCCATTAGGAATGAGATTCCCGAATTCCATTAGAGGGTGTATGGAATTTGATAAAATAGTGGGAGGTACCATATGATTAAAGACCTAATCATTATGGATAAAAATGAAATCTAATTCTCTGTTTATGTAGATTACCTAATTACTCACCTCAAAACCCCTATTTCCTAATATATAGGATATTGATAGTTTGACTAAACCCGATTTCTTTGATTGACTTAGGAAATTGAGAATTGTTCTTAATTTCAAAAGATTATTCATATGCTATTAGGCCTTTTCTTAAAGGCCCTCCATAAAACATCCTAAGAAGAAAAAGACACTATGCACAATTGGCATCTTGTTGCCATGCTATATGATAGTATTGATGACTAATGAGCTTCAGAAGCAAAATTAGTCAATGCAAATGCCTTTAATGTCCTACATCACATACAAAGGTTGTATGGTGAGTAAAATAATACTATAAAGTATAGTACTTATAAAGGACTTCTTCTAGATTAGGATGTAATAAAAGTTGTTTATTAATAATCATTCTTTTGAAAAATGATTAATCACATAGAATAGCTTGAGAAGCTAGATGTGATTTAAAATGGAAGCATAGAGGAAATCAAGTCTTGAAAAGTCAAAGACAAAGAAATATAATTATTTTGTAGTAAACATAAGGTATTGTAAAGGGAACTTGATAAAGTATCAGTCTTCCTAGAAGAACCAAACTTTTGAAGTTTTGGTTCATGCTCTAAACTAAATTGTTGGTTAGTTCTGCTTCTTGGTTTTTGGATTCTAGTGTAATCTAATTCGAAGCAGAAAGTTAAGTAGATAATAAGTTACCTTTAAAAATTTTAATAGAGCAAGAGTTGCTAGATTAATTTTGGGAACTTATTTCTTAACTAGGTCATTTAAGACATTCTAGAAATTTGATTTCTGAATTTAAATGACTAATTAGAGCGAATGCAACGTATTCTGAGAATACAAGAGATGTAGAGACTCTCATTTAAATGTAACGATTATGACTTGGTTATGAGATGACCAAACCCATCTTTTACTTGGTGAAGTGAAAGAGTTACATTTACAATTTGACTAATACATTGTGATGTATATAGTCATGTAGAGCATGCATTCAATTACAATAGACTCATCTTAGAATACCATAGCTCAATGGTGAATCTAAGAGAATGAATTAAACCCTATTAAGATATGGTTTGATCCATGATGAGTTCTACTAATGTATCCATCTAGGATATACCTTAAAATTGCTACATATTGATAATTTAGGGTTCACTCCAGTTTTGTCCCAATTATATCAGATATGATATGGGAAGAAACCCAACTTAAAGAAGTTAAGGCTTGGGCTTGTGCTACGTTTGTCTGGAAACATAATGTAGACAATCTGGAAATAAGGTCAAGTAAGTGTTGAATTGTGGTATATCCTAAAAGTGGTTGGGATAGTATTTCTATTACTCTAATGAACAAAAGTTGTCCATTAGGATGATTGCTGGATTTTCTTGAGAAAGAGTTCATTCAAGAAAGATGCAAAAGTAGATAGAATTTACAGAATTGTTTGTAAAGCCACAAACCAACAAAGATCCAACCCTTGCCCCTATTGAGGCAAAACCTTTAATTACACCACATTCTTTTCATAGATCAAATTGGATATTTCTTTAACATAAGAGAGGTATTGTATCTCCATTAGAATGTGAAAGAATTGTTCTTTGGTGATAAAGATCACCAAGATAATCCTATTGATTATGATTAGGCGATGTTTGACATCAACTTGAGAAATGACTAAGAGTCATTAAATCCAATATGGACAGGTAGAGACCTAAAAGGCTTGGCTATTTAAGAATGTTTTCAACATAGGCAAAAAGTTGTCTATAAAGAAACTTGTTTGATAATAGTTATGCTGAAATCCATTTGGATCTTGTTATCTATAAACACACATTTTGAATATGAGATATGTCAAAAAGGATATAAAGATGTTATATCAAATGGTGAAAAACCATAAAAGTGTGTAAGTTATAGAAGTCTATTAATAGACTACAAGGTTCTCATAATTAGAACATCTATAAAGTTAAAGTAATCAAATTGTTTGATTTCTCTCATTGTATAGATGGACCATGAGTGTATAAAAGGTTAGTGGGAGTGCGATCGTTTTTCTTTATCCTAAGTATAGATGACATCCTAATCATTATGAATGATATATGAATGACATCCTAATCGTTTTGGTTTTTGGAGAAAAACTAATTCATGAAAGATTTGGCAGAAGCATCCAACAAGATCTATAGAGATAGATCATATAGATTGTTAAGTATCTCCAAATCATCAAACATAGTTGAAATGTTGAAGGAGTTCAACATGGAGAATTCTAAGGGAGGTCTGATTTACTTCAGATAAGAATTCATTATTCAAGGGCATGTGCCCTAGGATAATACAAGTAAGGTTCTTAAAGTGTTAAGAAGCCTTATTCTACACTATGTATTGAACCTGATATCTATTATGTTGTAATTGTTACAAATAGTTATCAGTCAATTCAAATTTGGAATATTGGATTGTATATGGAAATTGTAAACTCATAGTAGATGGGTATATGGATTTGGATATAATCCATATGGGGTATATTTTATATTCACTTTAGTTGGTGAAATACTTAATGGAAGAACTGTATGAAAGATACAGTGGATTCCATTATTAAGGGTGAATTAATTGTCACATTGTCTAGGAGAATGTTTGGATCTATAAGTTCATTTAGAACTTGGAGTTGTTCCTTCCATTGAGTTGCCCACACCTTGTTTTGTGACAACAATGGGTCTATAGCTCAAGTATAGGAATCACGGTCTCATCAAAAGTCCAAACACATAGAGTGACAATTCCAAGTGATTAGAGGAATCATTGGAAGAGGTAATAGATACATTACAGAAGATATTATCTACATAAGTTTTTGTAGACCTACTGACTAAAGCTTTAAAACATAATTGGTTATGTCTAAGACCAACATCTTGAGAAGATAGGTATGCGATACATGGTCGATTGGCTTTAGTGCAAGTGGGAGATTGTTAGGATTATGCCCTAGAGCCAATCATAGAGATGATTGTTTAGGGATTAGGAACAATCATTTGATTTCATTTATGTATGTCACATTTATTATTGATTTAATAAAAGGGCTTATTCTATTATGTTTATATGCATCATTTATATTTACATAATATGTCCATGGAGTTAGAGTTGAGAATATGGAATTACAAAGAGTTGTAATTTTGAGACTATAGATATATCTCTGTACTAAACTCCTTAAGCATTCCTAGTTGAAGGTTCACTATGATGGACAGTAATGAACCATAGGACTAGCACTTGTTAGGTTGACTCTATAGGAGGATAGCTAGTCTCAAGCTATTTGTGTGGAGACACTACAACCAACAAGTGGGTGCCTATTATAAGAATAGGTACACTGAATGTGACCAAAGATATGAGATAAACTGAATGGAGTTTTATCCTGCCTGTCAATCAGTTTCTCATTGTTATAGTGGTACAAGTAATCCTTAGACCTGAGACACCATAGTTGCCTTATGCATGTAGCTTTAGAAGTTTGATAACACTAAGTGTAGATCCTATTCAGGGGTCTGCAAAGGTGTTCATTGGCCCTACTGCTATGTGTATGAAGGCATGTGAGTGATCAACAAGGGATCCATCACTCTCAGGAAAAAGAGAGAGAATGTCTCATATAGCATTCATAATATAACTCATTAAATCCATGGCCATGGTAGGATGAATATGAAAAGAGTTTCATGAGTTCATCAATGAGTTGATATCTATGAATGAGTATAAAGTAATTGAACTAGGGACTTGACAGACTTCCATGTCCTATTAGTTCAATTGGAGACATTGTGTTGAAGGAAGGATGCAATTGTAACCTATAAACTATAACAGAAGGGTTCTTTGTAAATGACTATTCACCTCATTAAGGACCACACCATGAGCCATATGCTAGGTGTTACTCATGGTTAGTAGAAGCCCTAATTGATATAAGTGAGTTATAATCAATTAGGGAATTGGAAGGAGTTCCAATTAGACCCTAAATGGAAAGAGTTCCATTGTGCACACCTCGTGCTATTCCTACTACTTAATGATGTGAACCCAATGGGTCACACACTGATCATGCAAGAAGGGCTTTAAAGTCTATGAGAGAAAGGGTTTTAGTGAATAAAGAATAGTTCTTTATAGGCCTATTTGTATTTGATACAAATAATAGGGGTTAATGTGCAATTAAGTGTAATTACACATAACCCTATTAGGGTTTCTTCCCCATGGCCAGCCCCCTTTAGTGGGCTGCCTATATAAGTCACACTTATGTGTGACATGGCATAATAGGCTTGCACAATAAACCCTAGCCGTCCAGCCCCTTGGAGGCTCTCTTCTCTCTCTCTCTCTTCTCCACCTCTAGCAACAACAAGGAAGAAGAAAGAAAGGACTTGAAGCTCTAGCTAGGTGTGGATACCGTTGGAGGCAGTACACTTGGGCTGCTCATTCACCGCTGTCCGGAATCAAAGCTTGGAGCAAAAAGGAGAAGACAAAAATTCTGTAAGTGTTCTAACCCTCTTTGTAGTTAGGGTTTGATTGTGTTATGCATAGTTAGATTCATGGGATTGGGAATCGCAGGAAAAATTTTTATATTCCGCACTTCTATTTTTTCCTCTTGTTCGATTCCCAATAGTTTCGCCACCATTCAATGAGTCCTTTGACAGAGGACCTAGTGCGCATCTCCTGAAAGTTGGGCTATAGCCATTGAAAATACCTTGAGGGTTAGTTGAAAGAACATAGAAACAATAAACCTACACTAGCAATTGGTTCCAAATTGTTTTCCAAAAGATGTCAAAAGTTTGTTTTCATTCATGAAATGAATTGCTAATGGATGTTTATGAGTTTACTTGTTCATGTGCCTTAATTTGGCAAGGATTGAACACTTTTTTATCACTTGGGCATTTTATCGAACACTTGGTGGGTGACACCTCCCAAGTCTTGAAACAAAAGAATTTTGTATGATCAACCCTTGCTAAATCATAGCATATTACTCATTTGAATGTTTACTTGTTGATATACATTGATTTGGTGAAGATTGAACATCTTTATTTCACTTGGGAATTTCATCGAACACTTGGCGGGTGCCATTTTTTAAGCTTTCAAATGAAAAGAATTTGTGTGTTCAATCCTTGCCAAATCAAGGGATATCACTCAACAACCCAAGGGGTATTCAAAAGAAGTAGAAGGGAATGCAATTTCATCAAAAGAATCGAAAGATTCAAAAGAAAAGTGTTAAGTTGGGTAAACTTACTTCTTGTTGGGAATGGATGAATGAGAGATGCTTCTCGGGTTCAAGCAACACCCTAGCTTGTGGGGCATCATAGAGTGGTGCCTTGTATGTGCTTTTGACCCCATAGAATGGATACTTGGTGCTTGAGTCCTTGCTTGATGACATCCTTGATGATGGAGTTGGGTTTGTGAAAAATGGGTTTGATTTGGTTTGATTTCACAAGATGATGTGAATTGGTTGTTTTGATTGCTAAATGTGCTTGATTTGTCGTTGTTTGATGTGCATTTGATATTTGGATTGAATGGTTTTGAAGTAGGAATGAGAGAATGAGAGTTGGAGAAGATGGGATGAGAGTTTAGAGAGAGAAACTCTCTAATTTTCGGGTTGGGTGAATGTGAGAATGAGTGGGCAAACATGGGTTTAAAAACCCAGAAATTTCTCAATGGTGGCCTCGGGTAACCGTCCACCCTTGGACGGTCAGCCGTCTTGCCCTGGACGGTTGACCATCTGAGGGCAGATGGTCACCCTAGCCCGCTTTGCCCGTTTGCCTCGTTTCGCGCGCTTGCGACCTCTAAACTTCTCCAAATTGACTTTTTGTGCAATCCTTGAGTTATGGGATGAATATATCCCTCAAGTTTATCAAGTTTCAATGAAATTTTTGAACCTTGGGTGATTGTATTCGCCAGCATAACGAGGAGGTGCAATAGCCATGATAAATGGCTTTCTCATGAAATGAGCTTAGTGTTGAATTGATTGACTTTCAAGTCTTGGAATTCAATTCTCTAGGAGATGATAATGATATCATATCATGTGATAAAGATAATGAAATGACTTGCTAGTCATGTGATAAAGATAACTTCACATGAAATGATGATTCATGAGCTATGTTAGTTACGAAGTAACTTGCTATCTTTGTGAAGAGGGCATGAAATGCACTTTGTTTTTCAATCAATTGACTTTCAAAATCAATGTTGTATCATGTGATAAAGATAATTTCACATGAAATGACATGAAGTAAGCTTGATTTCCAATCAATTAACTCTCAATTCAATGTCATTTCATGTGATAAAGATAATTTCACATGAAATGATAAGTAATGAACTTGATTTCGAGTTGAATGACTCTCAATACATTATCATTTCATGTGATAAAGACAATTTCACATAAAATGAACTTGATTTGGAGTTGAATGACTCCTAGTGCACTGTTATTCCATGTGATAAAGATAATTTCACATGAAATGACGATCCATGAGTTATGCAATAACTCCTCGTCTTTATTACTTCCACAGAAAGTGGCACAATTTCACATGAAATGACGATCCATGAGTTATGCAATAACTCCCCGTCTTTGTTACTTCCACAGAAAGTGGCACAATTTCACATGAAATGACGATCCATGAGTTATGCAATAACTCCTCGTCTTTATTACTTCCATAGAAAGTGGCACAATTTCACATGAAATGACGATCCATGAGTTATGCAATAACTCCCCGTCTTTGTTACTTCCACAGAAAGTGGCATGATTTCACATGAAATGATGATTCAAGAGTTATGAAATAACTCCATATCTTTGTTGTTTCCACTGAGAGTGGCATGAAATCATAATTTGATGAGTCATGAGTTATGAAATAACTCACCACATTTGTTATCCCCAGTGAGACTGGCATGAAATGCCCTTGGTTTCGAATTGATGGACATTCAATTCACCAATAATTCACATAAAATGACGACTTATGAGTTATGAAATAACTTGTTTTGAGAATTGCCAATGAGATTGGTAGGGTACCTTGTGATGCACTAGTGCAACTAGCTTTGCATCATGAGAAGACCATGTGGATATCACTAATGCAATTAGTGCATGGTAAAGGCATTTGCATGAGCGCACCAACGAATGTTGGCATGCATAGAAATGCATTCAATTCTTTGCTTCGATGAAATCGTCGCATGCTTGGATATGACGAAGTCTATCCTTATGGTTCTATTTGAGTTTGTTGGTATTAATGAGATTAATCCATCAAGCAAAAATGTGTTGTTATATCACTAATGCAATTAGTGCATGGTAAAGGCATTTGCATGAGCGCACCAACGAATGTTGGTATGCAATCAATTATTAGCTTCGATGAAATCGTCGCATGCTTGGATATGACGAAGTCTATCCTTTTGGTTCCATTTGAGTTTGTTGGCACTAATGAGATTAATCCATCGAACAAAAATGGGTTGTTCTTTGATCATTGGCTCACAAGTGAAACTTGTTCACCAATGAGGGGCTTCTGTCACACCCCATTTTTGTCACCTTAGCTAGGACATATCATTTCATGTAGGATTTTGAGTCCTTTTTGAGTCTAGTCTTTTGCATTGAGTTTCTATGGCATTGAATATCATGTGTATGAATTTTGAAGTGATTTGGAGTTCATTTCGATGGTCAATAAGAACTTTTGTGACTTGAAGGGCATAATCGTCTTTTAAGCCGTATATTTTCCATTTGACCTTGGAATGAATCCCGAGTCATCCCATCAAGTTCATATGGTTATATAGAGTCCATATATAGGTTCAATTTCATGAATTAATGGTTTAAGATCAATTCGGCTCGTAATGGTTCGGGTTGGCTAAAAGACCCTTTCTTGGTTTGCTCAAATTGACTCATAAGACCCAACCAATTTTCTCTCAAATAACTTCAATTGGGCTTTATTTATGTCCTAAACATGTTTAGAAAGATCAATTTTCGATTGGGAAAGCATTCGGTTCGACCTTGTGTACAAACCCAGCTTAGCGACGGTGAAGCACCATGGTTAACCACCTTTGTAAAACCTAACCATGCACCCATGGTTGAGGATTTTTGTCCTAAAATGCTTAAAAATGTGTTCTCCTTCAAAACACGGTTGTTTTGGCTTTTATTTCGTCAAAATCGGACTTAATTTGAAGATTTTAGGACTTCTGAAGCAAGTGGAAGTCAAAACCAAAGCGGAAATAGGAGGGCCTCGGGTAACCGTCCAGGCCTAGTTGGTCACCTGAGGAATCCTTCTTTAAGTCAAACTCTGACTCCTCTATCCCTCTTTTGACGGTTTCCTCCGCCAAAACAACTTGTCTGAGCTTAGGAGTGTGTAGGTTTGAGTTGTTTGAGCACCAAGAGAGTCTCTAATAGCCCTAGGATCATTATTTAATGAATTAATCTTAGCCATTGGTTTAGGGGGTCAGTTCTCTATATAAAGGACATGATATTCAGCACATAGGGGGAGGTTAATTGCACTTTACACTGAGAGAGAGAGGGAGCTACAAGTTTGGAGAGCTAGAAGGACTTCAAGAGGAGGCTCTTCAACCCCAAGCAAGCAAGGAAACAAGAAGTTTGAAGACAAAGAAGAGTCTACAAGAGGTAAGCCTATCCCTTGAATGCTGAACATGAATTTCTGCTTCTCCTTCTTCTCTTTCTTCTTCTTCTTCTAGGATAGTTATGGTGCATGCAATTGCTCTTCTTATGGATTGAATTCAATGTTTATGTGATGTTATATGAATGATTTTAGGATAGTTCATGGCTTTATATGCTTGATAATCCCTGGTTTGCTAGGGATTTGAAAGTATTACTCTTTTTATCCTCTTAAATCATGCATAGTTCACATGTTTAGGTTGCTGTGATTATTATCATGAATTGATGCTCCTGTTAGTTAATATATATGATATGAATGATATTCATGATAATTTGAGCATGTCTTAGAGTCATTTAGTGGGTCTTAATGCGTAGTTGTAAGATTAGGGTTTCGATAACCCTGAAATCACGTAGGTCTCATACAGTATGTTTAGCTTAGTTTTTTGGGTTGTTGCCCATCATAATCATTCTATATATGCTGCATATAGTTGAATCATGCTAGGTTTGCATTCATATTAGTGGATTTCTTGGTTTCTATGCATGTTAGCTAGGTCATTGCATGTAGGATTGAGTTAGAGTCTTTAGTTATTCATTATTTTTGTTGATCGCATGATAAATGGATGATTTTAGGCTTTGTCAAGGTTCTGTCCAGATTAGGATATTGTTTTCTTTGCATAATTGTGTGCACTTGTAAGGGTGCAAACAGGTACAATGCTTGTCCTATTGCAAATAGGGCTGCTATGGTCTGAAATAGCTAATGTTTGGAGCTTGTGCGCTCAGGTAAGTAGGGTATGAAGTGCCCTAATTCACTTTTCTTCTTTCTTTTCTCTTCTCCCTCCTAGGGTTAATTCTTAATTCAAGCTTATGGTAATTATCAAAGGTTTCCTTCAATATAAAATTCTGGTTTTTATCAAGGTTTTCCTCTTATGGAAGTTTTCTGTTTTGGATTAAACCAATATATTTTCAAATAAGGAAACCTAGGGTTTTCACCATAGGTTTGTACTAGGTTGTAACCCTATTCTTTTCGAACTGCGTGGACTTTGATCCATGTATTTTGCTGCATGGTACGTAGGCGCTCTTCGTGAGGCTCAAGTCCGTCCTAGGATCCAAGTATCCTAGGTTTTTCTTTTCTTTTCTTCTTTTTTTCTGTTTTGTTTTGTTTGTTTGATTATGCATGAGATGATTCGATGGAATATATGATATGCATGCTGCCTTGTGATGATATATGATGATATTTGAGTGGAAAAGATATTAAGTTAGCCCAATTAAATTAAGAGACCAACTCGGGTGATGTGGGTGCCTATGGGCTTTTGCCCAGAACCTTCCCACGTCGTAACTTAGCCCCCGGATCCAATTTTCTGGTCTCAAAGACTTTGCTTTTCCTTTAATGGAGTCATGTGGTTTTGAAAATAAAACATTTTTACGGTTTTCCTCTTTTCCTTAAAAATTGAGGTGGCGACTCCTTTTTGTTTGTTGTCTTTAAACCCCCCATATGTATTCTTGCTAAACCCTTGTGGGCGCCGCGCTTTTTCGTGGGTTCACAGCCAATTGCGTGAAATTTCCCTTCTAGTAGTCATTTGATTCATCAACAAAACACGTATGGAGTCGATCAGCTTTGTTATAGGAAGGTGGCGGGCCTCGCGTATTTGTGAATTGAAGGACTTTGCTGCATTTAACCACATCTCCCCATAACGCTGTCCCATAAAGTAAGCATTGGCCCAATTCTCGTCAGGTAAATTGTCAAGAAATGTCCTAACCTTATCACCACCTTCTTGACGCAGCTGTGCTATTTTAGAGTGGAATAATGCCGGTGATGGGGCGTTTGCACAGTCACTGAACTTTTTAACAATCATTTCCTTGAATGAGCTTGGACAACCCGATAACTTATCACGCAAATTACCCTTAAGATGGTGTAAGCAACATGCATGGTAACTGTCGGGAAACACTTCTGGAATAGCATTTACTATGCCCCTGTGTCTATCTGATACGAAAGTAATTGGGTGGTCCTCACGAGACAACAAATTTGACAAATGTGTGAGAAACCAGTACCAATTGTCTTCGTCTTCTGAATCAACTATAGCAAATGCTAGTGGGAACAAACCTGTAAACGAAACATATAGGCAAGGTTAATACTTATTTATGTGAAACACATAACATAAAGTTTAGATTCAAAATGGAACGCAAAAACAAATCCACAGGATGAACAGGATGTGGATAGAACTTCCACATTTGGTAGATGTACATACCCAACTCTATAAATGGTGATTTTCAAATAGTGACGTAGTGGATATGTGTGTGTTCCATAGTGTTATTTTTGCAAACTATTACGTACTGAAAGCATATAATAATTAGACAAGTTATAATATGCTTAAATGTATAAAAAGACATACAACAAACAGGCCACGATAGAAAATGCTGTGTGGACAAACTTTATAAATACATATATACGCAAATATACTTAGCAAATCTTATGTAACACTGCATCCAGTTTGTATTGTAATTGCAACAAAACAGTTACGAACCATGGACATAAATGTAACCAACGCAGCCACATTAGGTAAATGTAGTTAATAACAAAAGTGATTAACGCATAGTGACACAGTGGATACGTGTTTAGTAATGATGTGTGCGTGTAGGATTACCTTGATCCCCATCTTTCGCGGTTGCAGCGAGCAGGTTGCCTTTGTATCTTCCTTTCAAGAATGTACCATCAAGGAATAACATTGGACGACAGTACCAAAATCCATAAATGCATGCATAAAACGACACGAACACCCTCTTAAAACGTCCAGTGTTTATGTCGTAATCAATCTCAATGATGCTCCCTGGATTTGTCCTCTCAGTTTCTTCTTTGTACCAACGAAGTAAATCATACGACAAAGACTCATGTCCGAAAAGCTCATTTTTTGCTCTATCAACTCCCCACCAAGCATGGTGATAAGTGATGTCCAGACCGTAGCTTTCCTTGAAGTCGTAAACAACATCAGTTGGTCTTGTCAATGGCTTGTCACGTACTTTATCGCGTATCAAACTGGCAACCAATTCAGAACTCATTCGTGAATTCTTTGTGGTCCCAATAGCAGCACCACAGGTGTGAATATTGTTCAAGCTACGAATATAGAAATAACCATTTATCTTTTGCATTGTAGCATTCACACGCCACATGCAATTGTTTGTAGCACGCCTCCTGCATGTAGCGATTACTCGTTCTTTGGTATTCTTAACAAAGTCATATTCAAAACCAACTTCCATTGAATACATTTTAAGCGCCCTTCTGAATTGACCGACACCTCCTTTGAATGGCTGCCCAACATCTCTAATTGCTTGAGCCCAGCTAGCAGTAAGCAATATTTTTGGTTCATGATGACAGTATTTCGATAACATATCAGCTCCATCTTGGTGTCCAGAACTCGAGTCTATCATCATGTGATTTTCTTGACTACTAGCATCATCTTCGATTTGTGGAATGAAGGGGCCATCATAGACAGAGACATTTACATGTTCGAGGCCAACTGAACACGCAAAACTAATCAGAGTGTTCAAGTCATAGTCACTCCGAAGCATACATAGGGCGTTACCGGGGAGCTCGTATGTGAAGCTTATCGTTTCAGAGTTCAATGAATCCCAGTTCCCACATGCAAACTCAATTACATCACGAAAACGCGAAGTGGATGATGCGCAAAAAATTGCGGTTGACACACGAAACTTGCACAGTAGCAGCACCATGATTATTCGGGTAAAAACTGAAATAAGATGAAGTCAAAAAATCAGATTTTGTATAATGGAATAGTTACATGACAAAGAAGTTACCAAGTTTGTGAACGAAATTTAATATATCATTAACATATGATGGCAGCGTACAGAAGACTAAATACAAATCAGGGCAATGAGTAATAACATTTCAATGAAACCCCTGAACGTGTACAATAGATTAGTATTTAATTTTTAACACAATCACTTTAACTTGTTCATCATGTAACATTTTTTTTTGTTTTTTTTTTTTTAGAATTGAGATGTATATTCCAAAACAAAGAAGACATACAGTAAATTAATACAAATCCCGAATGCCAACACCTAATCTAAAAACACACCAATAATTCAAGACATTGGTTTATTGGTTTGTTTAAATACAAAGTAGCTCATTAGCCCACAACAAATGATATCCAAAAAAAATGAAGTCCAAAATTCAGACTGTCAATAATATCGGAACAGTTACCCGAAAACAATTTATCAAGTTTGTGAATCAATGGAATAAATCGTTTACATAGAATGAGCAAGCTAATAAAATAAGTCCACAAAACAGGGTAACCCACGAATCCATTGCAAATAGATTCTTAACTATTGAATCTCACATATGATATTGGAGCCCAAACCCCAAAAGGAAAAAGGAAATAAGAAGAATATTGAAAGAAGGAGACACATATGATATTGGAGCCCAAACGCCCCAAAAGGAAAAAGGAAATAAGAAGAATATTGAAAGAAGGAGACTTGGTAATGGGGTTGACGTCAAACCAACTAGGCCTTTTTGTTATTTATACCGACAAAAAATTTTAAAAAAAAAACTTTTTAATGTGAACAAAAGTCATACATAACCTGTGAAGAAAAAGTATTCAATTGGTTAAATGTGTCAGCATTGAACAAACTACAAAAGCTTAAAAAACCCATTTACCACGATGCATACGGCATATGATACTGGAAAAAAATGGAAAGCACATACCAGATATAGAAACACCAGACAGCTGGAAAATAGAGTGTGTAAAAAGTTGAAGATGACGATGTGCAATCGATATTAGGAATCCTTCACACCAGTCCGCCCCAAAGCGAGATAACCATGAACAGTTTTCAAATTCAAAATCAAATCGGAGGCAAAATTCGTTGCTGCACATCCCAAAAATGGGAACCGTTAACCACATCATTGACGGGATCAAAAGGATCCGGAGATCGTGCAAAGATCCCATTATTTTCTTGCCATATCTGAGAAGAAGGGCATGTATGGAATTGTATATATTGTGATTTCCAGCAGCTGATAAAAACGTGGTCGTTTTTATTAAGAGAGGATTTCACGCATGAAGAGAACAGGGAAGGGACCCAACGCTGGAACTTTACATAAATAATGTACTTCCGACAAAATTTCCCTTCAATCATATATATATATATATATATACTCTGTTAATTTTGATGATCTTAATTACATTTATATGTGATGATTTTCTATTTGGTTAGAGTGTTTGATTAATTGAATATATTCAATAATATATCCACCAAGCTTAGTTTGGGCTTCTAAACAATTCAAAAATTGTTCTTCTCATTACAACCTTAGGGGGCTTAAACCATTTGGAAGATTGAAAATGGATGCATGTTACGTAATGCTGGTCTGCCACCTCTAAAATTAAAATCTAGAATATGAAATTTACACTTAGGAATTCGAAGACTCCATTTTCCCTTTTTCTTTTCAATAGTGCCAAACTACCAGTAATTTATAACTATGGATGTTGTTTGTCTACTTTGTAAATTACAAAGAGGGGACTGATAAGTTATGATTTTAATTATTTTGCAGTATATGAAGTGGGCTACAAAACTTATTATCAATGATGAAAAAGAAAAAATACAATTGAAAATGGTTCACGTGTGTTGCACGTGTACACCAACTAGTATAAGGTAAAAGACCTTAATATGTATACATATAAAGTTAACTTTGTTTGTGTGATGTGTCTTTTTTTTCATTTCGTAAAAAAATAAAATAAATAAATAAAGGGTGTATGTGTATATAAATACTCACTTGCAAATAGAAATGGCATACACAAAATGCTATGTGGAAGCAATAAAAGAAACAACTAAATAAAATTCTAAATAGAAAATAAAACAATGCAACCATAAAAGAGACACAAGGTTTACGTGGTTCGGCAAGATGCCTACATCCACGGGGAGCTGCTACGATCAATCCACTATGTGAGGAGATTACAAAGCATGACTCATAGACCCGAGATCCCCTTTTACACCCAATTGTAGCTCTTGATCTAAAACTCGACTATATTCTCTCTCTCACACCAATAAAACAAAAAACAGAACCCTTATATATGTAGGAAACAACATAAGATTTCTCCCAGATGAGACGAAGGAGAGAGAACCGTTGGCAATGGGGGATTGTACTATTTGGACAGATAGGCTACACAATGATGGACTATGTTATTTGTTGACAGAGCATGCCACCTGATAAAAACAACACCAAAGTAAAATTGTGTAACAACATCACTAAATACTTTATTAATTAAAAAAACAAAACAAAATGAAAAAGCCAATTGAAAAATAAGGAGGAGGCGAAAGTAAAAGAAACATTAATCTATACGAAATAACATACCTCTTTATTTTCTTTAGTTGGAAATGAGTGGACTTTCCTCTTCATATTCAGAAGCATCGTGTATACCGCTGAACTCGATGCAATAACTGACGTCGTCCTTATCATCAAGATTCTTGGGTTGAAGAATATTGACCAAGCTCTCAGTCTCTACTTTTCCTATCAGAACCTCAACCACAATGACTCCAAAACCATACACATCAGATGCCCTCTCATATCTATTGGTGAAGATTACCTCCGGATCTGTATATATGGTTCCCCTTTTCATGACAGTTGTGACATGACTTTCGTCATTGGCCAATAGACGAGCAATCCCAAAATTTCCAAAGATTGCTCTATCTTATATACCCATTCCCCTGTTTGGTTCATTAGTAGGATTCCTTCTAACATTCCCCATAAACATGTTTGATTAGATTAGGAAAATGATTCCAAAAAGTTCGAAATTCCAACACTAACCATTTATGCAGAGCCGAATAACAACTTTAATTAATACATGTTGGGGGCGAGAAACCCAAAAAAAAAAAATGTCAATTAATAAGGAAAATAACAACTTTGATTGATATATGTACATAAATTGAAAAAAAAAAAAAAAAAAAAAAAAAAAAAAAAAAAAAAAAAGCAAGGGAGGCTCAGATTCGTTTTTCATTAGGCAAGAAAAAGCTCATCGCTATGGCTGCAACAACAGTTGCCTGTGGAGAGAAGAAGGGAAAGAAAACAACTCCAATCTCTCACAGACCTTCAGAGTTACCCCGCCATGAAACGAGTTTGCTTTCACAGCCTCATGTTCACGGGAGATTTAGGAAAAAGAAGACGAAGCGAAGAATAGATGAATAATCCCAAAATCTCCAAGGATTGCTCTATCTTCATGATATATATACATAAAATGAAACGAAAAGGGAAAAAAGAATCAAGGGAGGCTGAAATTTGCTTTTTATCAGGCAATAAAAAGCTCATCGCCATGGCTGCAACAACAGTTGCCTGTGTGGAGACAAGAGGGGAAAGAAAACAACCTCAATTCTCATAGACCTTTAGAGTTGCCCCAACATGAAACGGGTTTGCTTTCATTCCTGATTTGTGTTCAAGCATATATCATCACAGCCTCATGTACACAGGAGATTTAGGAAAAGGAAGACAAAGCGAAGAATAGATGAATAATCCCAAAATCTCCAAGGATTGCTCTATCTTGTGATATATGTACACAAAATGAAATGAAAAAGAAAAAAAGAATCAAGGGTAGCTCAAATTCGCTTTTTATTAGGCAAGAAGGAGCTCATCGCCATGGTTGTGACAACAATTGCCTATGGAGAGAAGAAGGGAAAGAAAACAACCCCAATCTCTCACAGACCTTTAGAGTTGCCCCGCCATGAAACGGGTTTGCTTTCATTCCTGATTTGTGTTCAAACATACATCATCATAGCCTCATGTACACATAGGAGATTTAGGAAAAGGAAGACGAAGCGAAGAATAGATGAATAATCCCAAAATTTCCAAGGATTGCTCTTTTTTTGTGATATATGTACATACAATGAAATGAAAAAGAAAAAAGGAAAAAAAAAAAAAAGAATCAAGGGAGGCTTAGATTCGCTTTTTATCACGTAAGAAAAAGCTCGTCGCCATGGCTGCAACAGCAGTTGCCTGTGGTGAGATGAAGGGAAAGAAAACGACCCCAATCTCTCACAGACCTTCAGAGTTGCCCCGCCATGAAACAGGTTTGCTTTCATTCTTGATTTGTGTTCAAACATATATCATCACAGCCTCATGTACACAGGAGATTTAGGAAAAGGAAGAGGAAGCAAAGAATAGATGAAAAATCCCAAAATCCCCAAGGATTGCTCTATCTTCGTTATTTATAAGCACATTTGATGATGTTAAATCATGATGCAAAATTGGCTCAGGGGACTCAAAATGCAGATAATTTAATGCATGTGCAACATCAAAGATAATTCCGAACCGGAGGGTCCAAGGAATTTTTGATACGTCTCTACTTATAATAAGGTTGAATAGGGTTCTTCCATCTTCAGACGTAATCATAGATCACCACTTGGCCATGATCGAAGAGGAATTCAGGGCTAAAATTTTTTCAGACGTAATCAAAATTTGTTGAATAGGGTTCTTCCATCTTCAGACGTAATCAAAATTTCTTCGCCTCCTTTGTTCAGTTCCTTTATGTTTCAAATTTCGGAAGACTCCCACAAAATAATTATTATTACCAATGTCAACACAGTCGCGAATGCGTAATAAAACACAATATGGCTTTTGAGACCTACATTACCCAAAGAAGAAAGTATCTATATTAAATTACATATAAACATATCATATTCTAACATATATCTATATCTATATATATACACATCCAGTTCCGACCTTACAAGAGTGTATAGATATATAGAGATTACATCAACATGTGCATTGGGGCGATTGTACCCTCTACACTCTTGGGTTATGGGTGCAAATGAACTAATTCATTCATGAACATACTTGATAAGGGCTTGTTTGAGTTTGTTTGTTAGTTAAATGAGCCAAGGCCAAGCTTAGAGTCTACACTCGTTTAATAAATGAGCTAAGCGCCCAAACAGACTCAAGCTCGGCTCGATAGGGCTCTTGAAAAAGCTTGTTTAGAACTCTTAAACGAGAATCCATAAAAATATGACTATTACTAATTTTTTGGTAGCTTGCATTATAAATACATTTTTAATGAATCTTGGCCTTAAAGCTGCAAATGAACTGAACTGCTTGTGAATAAGCATGGTAAGAATCGGTTGAGCATTTTCGTTTGTTAAACAAGCTAGGCTCAAGTAAACCAAAGCTTGGCTCGGCTATACTATTAATAAAAGTTTAGATGTCGAAAAATTAATATTTGTTGTAAAGGTTTTTCATTAATATGTAATATAAAATTTTTGTAACTTATATCTCTGTTGACTTGATATATTTTTTTCCCGTAATTTTTATTCCTCCGTTGACTTTTACTTTAATTACAATGCTTTATCAAGATTAGTTATTCTATCTTATTTGTATTGCTTATACTATATATGTTTAAATGCATATAATCAAGCATTTAACAAATCTTGTAATAAAAAATAATAAAGCTTCTTATATTTTTATTAAAATAAATCTACCTTTTTTTTTAAAAAAAATATTTTTTTGTTTATATGTTTTAAGTTTATAATTTATTTTAGTTTGTAATGAGAAAATTTTAACCTTTTTTTTATGTTGACAAATATTTATCAAATATTTTATCTTGGTCCTATCATTCACACTACATTTTAATTATGAAATGCATAGAAGTAATTAACTTTTTTCAATTGTATATGCATTTTTATGAAATCTATTAATTGTAATGCGCGCCTTATGCATTGGGGTACAATGCCTCGCAGCATGTGTTGATGTAAACAAACATTGCATGTGCTGATAAAAAAAATGACCATGTGAATGTACATATATACAACAAAAAAATAAAATAAAATTAAGGATACTGATCATGAGCATTTTGACATGTACAAATTAACGGAAAGCAAGAAGTTGAGACATATATATATATATATAAATCTACATCTATGTCCAGATTTGAATGTTGGTAAATTTTTAAGAGACTAAAATATCTGTACACATGAATAGATATGGTTCTATAAAATTCCACCAATAATTTAAAAACCTTTTCTTTTTTCCTCATCTTTGCTTTCATTTGTTTCTGACGCTCTTTCTCCCCCTAGAAAGGTGTTAAAATAAGGGGGTTCTATAAGGTATATCCTAAAATTTATGATATGGCAATCAAACTAATTATGGTGTGGTGGCTTATTTGAGAAATAAAGAATGTTAAAGACTCGGGTTTAGGATGAGGGGATAAAATTTTCGTACTCAATTTTGTAAAGAATTTTAAACCACTGGCAATATGCTTCAATTTGCTTTTCTGAAGACATTCAGATCTAGCGAAATCCAACAGTTTGAAACTTGGTTAAAAAATTGAGTGTAAACTCTGTGTCCCATAATCTGAACCCTTAACAATATTTGTATGTGTATGTGTATATATATATATATATATATATATATATATAAGAAATGAATACCTTGAATAAATTTCTTGGTTGGAGATTTTCTCTCTGCCGTCATGCATCCCGTCTCCTCTATATTTAGGTGGACGCGAGCGATAAAGGGGGACGGGGAAGGGAATTGTTTAGTTTATATATATAATAAAATGACTTTTGCATTCTAGCTATTTTTAGGGTGGCCAGCCTTTTCTTCCTCATTTTGGTTAAGATATGAAGGATTCAAATCTTGACACTTTCCAACTAAACCACCCACAAACTATTTTTAGAGTGGAGAAATCGGTGCCCCTCTCCTTCAACCGATGTTAACGCATGTGACGGGCACATATGACATATGCCACCCAAGACGCAAACGATTTAGGCTGCCTCCTGTTTCTTCGTTACAACCGATTTACCTTGCTCCCAGGCTTTCTAATTAGGGATGGCAATATACGCCCCGATTTGACCCATTCAACGGAAAAAAGACAGTTTTTATCCTCGGGAATTGTTTAATGCCATTCTTGTTAATTTTTCTGTTTTACTAAATCCAACCGTTTTATTCTACTTCGTTTGTTAAAAAACAACAAACATTTTACATGTTTTTGTTATGTTAAAGTAATTATTATATCTATTTGTTAGAATAGTTGTCGTTCTCCCATAGTTTGTAATTATTGCTAGTTGTTAAATATTTTGCTTTCATGTGTTTCATGTTTTAGATTAACAAAAAAAAAAAAAGTTCTTAAGGTCCTATACTACTAAGTGTAGTTTTGTTAATGGTATCAAAGCATCAGAGTAATAGGAATTAATAGCTTTTTATTGTAATCTGTTTGAGCCTGTTGTTAGTTTATTTATTCTTGTTTATTTGTTAAGTGTTTTAATTGTTAGTTAGTTATTTTGATTTATCTGCAAACCTTAAGACAACCATGAATAGGGAGTATCGAGGCCTTGACTTTGTTGAAAGGTAGCCAGTTGAGCTTGTGTCCTTTCGTTTGAGTCGGCAACTTTGTAGGAAAACCTAGTCATGGAAGATTTAGGGTGCGTAGGTAAGAAAAATAATTAAACTAATGATTATAAACATTTAGCACATGTACAAGATAAAGATGCTAATATGGGCAATATTAGCAGAACATTAAATTATGTTGTAGATAACTTATCTGGTATGTTTAGTAAATTAGTAAATATTGAGAAAAATTAATAAAAAATATATGATAAAGTTAATATGTTAGGTGAAATCCGGAATATAGACCTAAAGGATGAAACAAAAAGTTTAATACAAAATTTAGAAAGTACTCTGAAAAACAATTCAGATAATGTATTAGTACTAAAAGAAAGTACTTGTGAAGAGATTCCAAGAGTATATTTTGGAATAGAGATAATGATGTTTAAAACTGATAAACATCGAAAAGACTTTGAAGCCATCAAAGAAATTTTAGAATATTGGAGAACCCGATATGTAAAAGAAAAAGATTATGAAGAACATAATAAACTTCTAAAACAAATGCAAGAATTATATTTAGCTAATGAAGAATTAATGACTGAATATAATTATGGCTTAGCTCTTCAATTAGAAGAGTCAAGTGAATCAGATAATGAATCTAAAATATCTTTTATGCCAAACAGTGTAAAAGATGAAAGCTCAGATGATGAACCACTAGAAGGTAGAAAATTTGGTTTATCATCCAGTGAAAATAACACTGAAAGTACAAGTAGTACTTCAGTTGATGAAGAAATAATTATTGACTCTGAAAAAGAAAACAATGATGACCCTCAAGACTAAAAAAAGAAAAGAGATTGAGACGGATGAGGAAGAAAAACCAATTCCTAGAGCTCGTATGAATGATTTTGGATCAACTAAATATAGAGACCCATATGATGACCCTAATGATGACCCGATGCAAGTTGAAGATTTAAAATCTTTAAAAGATGAAGGTTGTACATCAGAACCTGCACCTTCAATAAGCATAAGAACTGATTTAAACAAAATCAATGTTACTTCAGGAGGAGTATATCTCGATTTAAAAAATGTCGAATTTAAAAATTATGATCAAGCATTAAGAGAATGGGTACAATCAATGTCTATTGTCATTAATACTTATAAAAGTAGTTGGTCTAAAGAAAGATTTTTAGACTACATATGTGAAACTCTTCAAGGAGATTGCTTAAACTTCCTAAGAAGATGAGAAGCCTCTGATGAAGGTAAGCAAGAAAAGGCTGGCTTACTTAATGAATTTAATTCATTTGATAAAATATTAAATGAATTCGCACAATTTCTAAGAAGAGAATTTTTGGGAATTAGATTTAAAGAATAGGAGGAAATTCACAATGAGTATATGCTAACAAAATGCAAAATATGCAACATATGTGAATTTAAATCCTTTGCAAAAGTTTATCAGGAATATTACCATAAAGTTAACCCACCAAAAATTGAGTTTTGGTTAAGTCAATTTTTCCATAAGTTACCCTCACCATGGGATGAACTTTGTAATGATGGATATAAAGAATTCTTGAGTAGTTCTAATGGTGGAAAAGACACATTAGGAGCAAGAATTCAATATGCTAAAAGAATTATAACTAAACACTGCATAACACAAAAAGCTATTAAGCAAGTGAAAAATCAATTAAATGATAAATGTTGTAGCAAAGTAATGCGATAACAATGGGAATTTGGTTGTAAAAAATCAACCCCTTATAGAAAAAAGAGAAAATTTAGAAAATATAAATTTGTCAAATGGAAAGGTAAAAAACCTAATCCTAAGAGAAAATATGTTAGAAAAAGAAATAACAATAGAAATACTACGTTTAGGAAAAAATCTAAATGTAAATGTTATATTTGCAATGAAGAAGGGCATATAGCACCACAATGTCCTAAAAAAGGAAAGAGTGGTAAACAAATGATAAAATTTCCAGAAGAAAAACAATTAGAAATTTTAGTTGGAGAAGAAGTCTCTGACACTGATTCAATTATATATGAGGTTCAATCAGAATCTGAAAGTGAAAGTGAAGATGAATCAGACATGATATTCAAGATGTCTGAAAGAAATGAAAATAAAGAAATTTTTAAAGCTATTCCAAACGAGGAATTACAACTCATAAAATTAGGAGATGTCATAGGTGAAGAAGCATCTATAGACGAATCTAATTTTGAGAAATTTAATAAAATTAAAGAAGTTAAAAAAGAAGAACTATATCAAATATCAAAATTTAATATTTGGCAAGCTAGACTATTTGAGCAATTTAGTGGAAATACATCTACTAAAGCCACTAAAGATGAAATGGTGGAAATACCACTATTCGATATAAATAAAATTAAAAGGCTTAAACAAAAGCATCCAAAGATTCGATATATTCATATCGGAATAATTCAAATAGAAATTACAACTCTATTTAGAGTAGGATTAGACACTCCAATTCTAGTAGTAGTCTTAGATAAAAGATTTGAAGACCCTATTAAAGCACTAATAGGTGGAATACAATCAAATCTTGTTTATGGACAAGTTTGGTTTAAAATCAAACCAAATTACTTTATATCAATTGAAGATCCTAATATTTGTGATACGATAAAAATTCGTATTCAAACTAGAGGAATTGATATGAAGAAGAATAGCTATAATTTATCAGTTCAATGGAAAGCAATTCATGAACTAACAAATTTTACAAAAACATCAATTAAAGAAATTGATAAAAATATGATCGAATTATTCGAACCACGATTATTCGATACAGAAATCCAACCAAGATTAATAAATTGGAAAGATTTAGAAATACCAAAAAGTTGGTTAATAAAAGAATTTACAGAAAATCCTAAGCCAAAATTCCATAAACCAATAGAATTTCAAGCATTAGGAAATAATCTTTATTTCACTGATAATCGTCGGAATAATATAAGATTATTAGACGATGGATCAACATCAGCATCCAAAAAAGATGAACGAGATGAAAAGGGAAAAGCTATTGCAATAAAAAATCTGCAAATACCTATACTTCCAGGTACAACCTACCTTAAAGAACAAAAATCTGTAGTTTTCCAACAGATTAAGATTGAAGGTAAATACCCTGAACAATTAATCTTTAGTTACCAACAAGGAAAGAAAAGATATATGTATGTTCTTGGAAAATTCAATTTCAAAAACTATAAACCATATGTTTTATCTATCCTGTTAGATACCGGAGCAACAACCACTGCTGCTAGGTATAATGCTTTACTTGAGCATCTATGGATAAAAATGAAAAATCCAATAGCTGCAAGAGGTATTGATGGAAATGAAACTTTAATCATTCTCAAAACTAAAAATGTTACGCTTTAGTTAGGAGATAAAAAATTCTCTATCCCTAAAATACTTTGTTTCCTAGATATGCATGGTGATGTGATATTAGGAAATAATTTCATTGAAAATTATATGCCTTTTATTGTCAACCGTGACCATGTTATTCTAACTTGTAAACAAGAACCAGTTCGATTCCCTCTTTTACAACATTATAAATATGTTTGTGAAAAAAGATTTGCGCTAGTCAAGTGTGGAAATGACACCAATAATTAAATCATTAGATGAAAAACATTGGATTTATAAAAAATTATATCCAAACTTTTCTGAAGACCCATTAAAACTTTGGGACAAATCTCCCAAGTTTTGTGAATTAAAACTTATTGATTCTAATAAAATAATTATAGTTAAACCAATGGTCTATACTAAAAAAGATATAAATGAATTTGAAATTCAACTTGAAGAATTACTTAAGAAAGGATTAAATGAAGAAACAGGAAGTCCACATTCTAGTCCCGCCTTTATGGTAATGAACCATAATGAGATAAAACGGGGAAAAGCTAGAATGGTAATCAATTATAAAAGATTAAACCAAAATCTTGAATTTGATAGATACTTTATTCCGAGAAAAGATGTTCTAGTTAAACAGACTATGAACTCTAAATGGTTTAGCAAATTCGATTGCAAATTAGGCTTTTGGTAAGTAAAGCTAACAGATGAGTCAAAACCATTGACTGCTTTTTGTTAGGATTATGCCCTAGAGCCAATCATAGAGATGATTGTTTAGGGATTAGGAACAACCATTTGATTTCATTTATGTATGTCACATTTATTATTGATTTAATAAAAGGGCTTATTCTATTATGTTTATATGCATCATTTATATTTACATAATATGTCCATGGAGTTAGAGTTGAGAATATGGAATTACAAAGAGTTGTAATTTTGAGACTATAGATATATCTCTGTACTAAACTCCTAAAGCATTCCTAGTTGAAGGTTCACTATGATGGACAGTAATGAACCATAGGACTAGCACTTGTTAGGTTGACTCTATAGGAGGATAGCTAGTCTCAAGCTATTTGTGTGGAGACACTACAACCAACAAGTGGGTGCCTATTACGAGAATAGGTACACTGAATGTGACCAAAGATATGAGATAAACTGAATGGAGTTTTATCCTGACTGTCAATCAGTTTCTCATTGTTATAGTGGTATAAGTAATCCTTAGACCTGAGACACCATAGTTGTCTTATGCATGTAGCTTTGGAAGTTTGATAACACTAAGTGCAAATCCTATTCAGGGGTTTGCAAAGGTGTTCATTGGCCCTACTGCTATGTGTGTGAAGGCATGTGAGTGATCAACAAGGGATCCATCACTCTCAGGAAAAGAGAGAGAATGTCTCATATAGCATTCATAATATAACTCATTAAATCCATGGCCATGGTAGGATGAATATGAAAAGAGTTTCATGAGTTCATCAATGAGTTGATATCTATGAATGAGTATAAAGTAATTGAACTAGGGACTTGACAGACTTCCATGTCCTATTAGTTCAATTGGAGACATTGTGTTGAAGGAAGGATGCAATTGTAACCTATAAACTATAACAGAAGGGTTCTTTGTAAATGACTATTCACCTCATTAAGGACCACACCATGAGCCATATGCTAGGTGTTACTCATGGTTAGTAGAAGCCCTAATTGATATAAGTGAGTTATAATCAATTAGGGAATTGGAAGGAGTTCCAATTAGACCCTAAATGGAAAGAGTTCCATTGTGCACACCTCGTGCTATTCCAACTACTTAATGATGTGAACCCAATGGGTCACACACTGATCATGCAAGAAGGGCTTTAAAGTCTATGAGAGAAAGGGTTTTAGTGAATAAAGAATAGTTCTTTATGGGCCTATTTGTATTTGATACAAATAATAGGGGTTAATGTGCAATTAAGAGTAATTACACATAACCCTATTAGGGTTTCTTCCCCATGGCCAGCCCCCTTTAGTGGGCTGCCTATATAAGGCACACTTATGTGTGACATGGCATAAGAGGCTTGCACAATAAACCCTAGCCGTCCAGCCCTTGGAGGCTCTCTTCTCTCTCTCTCTCTTCTCCACCTCTAGCAACAACAAGGAAGAAGAAAGAAAGGACTTGAAGCTCTAGCTAGGTGTGGATACCATTGGAGGCAGCACACTTGGGCTGCTCATTCACCGCTGTCCGGAATCAAAGCTTGGAGCAAAAAGGAGAAGACAAAAATTCTGTAAGTGTTCTAACCCTCTTTGTAGTTAGGGTTTGATTTTGTGTTATGCATAATTAGATTCATGGGATTGGGAATCGTAGGAAAAATTTTTATATTCTGCCTTTGTATTTTTCCCTCTTGTTCGATTCCCAACACTTTTAGTGCACCATATGGACATTACCAATGGACAGTTATGCCATTTGGGATTTGTAATGCACCACAGATATTTCAGAGATGGATGGACAACATGTTTAAACATCTTCATAAATTTTGCTTAGTATATATTGATGATGTTTTAGTATTCTCTAAAACCAGAGAAGAACATAAAAAGTATCTTGAAATAGTATCATACATATTCCTAAAACATGGAGTAATTCTAAGTCCTAAGAAAATGGAAATAGAAAAAGAAGAGATTGAATATTTAGGAGTTATTTAAAATCAATTAGGTATGCAACTCCAAAATCATATTATTATGAAAATAAGAGATTTTCCAAATACAATAACAACTCTCAAAGAACTATAGAGTTTTTTAGGTTTATTAAATTATGGTAGAAAATTCGTAAAGAATTTATCCAAGAAGGAAAAACCTTTAATTAAAAAACTTAAGAATATTCCTAAAAAAGGAAATTCAGATGTAAAAATAGAATGGACTAAAAAGATTTAGAATTAGTTCAAGAAATTAAAAATATGTTTAAAGAAACCCCAAAGGTTTATTTTCCAAAAGAAAATGAACAATTAATTCTAGAAACCGATGCTAGTGATGAATTTTGGGGAGCAGTTTTAAAAGTAATCCCAGAAAATTCTAAACAAGAAGAAATCTGTGGATATGATTCAGGAAAATTTAAACCAAATGACATAAAATACATAACTTATGAAAAAGAGTTATTAGCCATAAAAAATGGAATAAAAAGATTTCATATTTATTTGGCACCTGTTAAATTTATAATTCGTACTGATAACAAATCAGTTTGTGATTTTATCAAATCCAAAAAAAGAGAAGAAAATGCAAGACGTGTTAGATGGTATAATTTTATTTATCAATATACTTTTGATACAATACATATTAAAGGTACTAACAATTTTCTTGTTAATTATCTGTCCAGAAGTTACAATGAATAATCAGAATCCGGACAAAGGGAAAAAACCCTCAAATTCTCAAGGAAAGAATTATGGGAAACCATCCCGATTCTACAAAGGCGAAGGAAGCTCAAACCAAAGCAGCTTTCCTAGACTTCCTCAGATCAAGGGTAACCAACCCAATGTTCCAGTTTATGTGATGCCAGTCAGCTATACAAATGGCTGAAATGTCTCAAAATTTTAACCAAATGAATTTTCAAAATCATCCTGTCGCTACCCCAAAAAGAGGGATGGGATGTTTTCCCTTTCTATGTTTTTGGGACGACCCCGGGGCGTCCGTTTTTTGGCGGGTGTGTGTTGAGTTCATTTCAAGGGTGCCTTGACCGTCCTAGGCATGCGAGCATATCTAGAATTATCAAGGCTATAGAGTCGCCACCAATTAGGGATTTGAGGATGTGATTAGGCATCCTATGGTTGATGAGAAAGTGGGGTCATCTGAGATCCCAAAATAAGTCCATCTGAGGTTTTATCATCAAATGGGTCCATTTGAGGTCCATTTGGAAATTGATTGACTCCTAGTGGTCTGTGAGACTAAAAATTGTGGGTAAGGGGGTTTCGTTACGAGTGGGAAAGGTGTGAGGCACCCCACGTCGCCCGTTGGAATCCAACGATTCCCGATTTCAACGATGTTTCTGATTAAAATCCCATTTGATATCGTTGATTTCCTATACGAATAATTTAACGTAGAATACCCTTTTGAAGGGTGGTGAATTTTGTCTTTTTGAAAAGGAATCTTTAAAGGCATGGAGCAAAGTCTTTTTGAAAGAGTTGGGTTTGAGAAAGAGTATGCCTCAAGGTGTTTGTAAATGGGAACCTTTTTTGAAAAGACCACAAATTCGCCTTCCTTCTCATGGGTATTTTAAGTTAAATTGATTAATTCTAAAGTATCCCTATCTTGCAGTGGTAGAAATCAATCCTTTATGAAAGGATGGAAATGGAAATGATGTGAGTCCCTTTTAAAGAATTAATGTCAAGTGTGAACCTCTTTTGGGATCTGGAGAAAGCTCGAAACTTTTAAAGTCAAGGAATGGGTAAAGAAAAAGGATGCTTTTTGAAAGCTATTGAAATGAAGAGGACGTTCCCTTTTGGAGGGAAAAGATTGCCTTTTGACGACAGGGGTTCCTTTTAAAGGAAGAAAATGTGTTTGATTAGGGAAAGAACACTTTTGAAGTGTAAAGGAATTTTGTTTAAACAAAGTGAAAGTGAAACTTTATGATTTCTTAATCCATAGTAGAAGGAGAATCCTATACGGAGTGATGGTTTTGAAGAATTGACTTAAGTAAGATAATGCTTTTTAGAAAGAGGGCACGTGCCTTTTTAATGAAAAGAATTTGTTCAAATCATTTTTGCAATGGACTCGTCAATTGAAAACAATACGCATGTCAACAACTTGCTTGTTGGCAAGAGGTCCTTTATGAATCAAAAATCCTTTATTTGATAAAGATGGTAATGTTGCCAAAAGGTGATTTGAGGACAATGGTCCTATGCAGGTATGAATCCTTCAACAAGGATTTGGAATATAAAGATCACTTTCAACTTTAGAAGACTTTTGAAAAGTACTTAGAGCTCTTGGAGCTTAAAGATGGTTTTGGGAGGAATTTCATCCAAACTTAGTGCGCACTTGAATTAATTGAATAAAAGTGTATTCAACTAAATCTCCTAAGGATTGAGATTTTACTACGTGACATAGGGACACGTAAGAGTTTCCTGAACTCGGGGTGAGGTGATTCCTTGGAATCTGGCGGGTCAATTGATTAAGTCCATTTTGACGGCGATAAGCTATTATGTTATGGATGAGTTTTAAGCATATGATGCTGTGAACTTTCTATCTATAGCATGATAGATTATCTCAAGGCATTAGTTGAATCTTATTCACATGGGAATAGAATTGAAATATCAAGATAAACACATCGAAAATGTCAAAATATGTATAAGCATAATCAACATTGGCAAGGCTTGGAATTCATGAATGCGATGTTTATTGCTTTGAAAAGCACAAGTATATGTACATAAAATAAAAAGGGTCAAGTGACCACAAAATGAAAAGTGCTCAAGTATTGGGGCAAAAGGTCGCAACGACCACAACCCGAAGGGTCGCGAAAAGCCATAGCCTCTAAATAAAGCGGTAAATAAAGCGGTAAATAGTTATAATTTTTAAGGGCGAGAGTCGCAATGACCACAACCCGGAGGATTCAACCTCAGTAGTAAATAGTTAGAATTTTTAGGGGCAAGAGTCACAACGACCACAACTCAGAGGATTCAACCTCGAAAGTAAAAGAAAGAATAAAAGAGGCCTACTGCGCCTCATATCATGAGCGTGTAGGGGCTGTAGCTCAAGGAAACAAAAAGAGGTTAGTGTAAACAATATGCATGCATGCATGAACCTAACCTTGCCAAATTTGATTTTGTTTAAACATCCTCTCAACCTTTGGACGTACTTAAATTTCCATTTCACACATCATATATGCAAGCTCACATACAATGAAAGAAAATGAAAAATGGGTGCTAGCAACCTATTGGAATGGTTTGCATGCATTGGGTGGTTTAGGGTTTCCCTGCCTTTAACCCATCATACAAAGGTTGATCCCTTCACGACACGTGTTAGGAGACCTAGGTACGTACTTGGCCTAAGGTAGGGAGGGTGACAATCACATATTAAGGCTACTAGAATAACGGTAAGTTTAATAGGAAATTAAACTAAAAAGCTTAGGAATGAATTTAAAAAGAAAGAAGCTCACCTAGTGTAGGTAATTTCACCTTAGCTTTGACCAAGTTAGGCTTGAGTGCTCTTCTCCTAGGCTTGAAAATCTTCTTTGAGATGCTCCTTTGGTGATTGCAAGTGTACTTGGAAGGTGGTGGAGTGAAATAGGGAAGGAAAGTGGGGAAACAGTGGAGTTACCAGTCAGCAGAAGTGAAATTGCCTCTCAGCAGACACGAAATTGACAATCTTGCTGTAGTAAAACTGCAGCAGAATTTATGTCTCTTTTATGCTATCCAAATGGAACTTGGATGGTCCAACCTTTGGGTTTTCCTCCAAGAACAGACCCTAGACTTGTGTGAGAGGGTTTGTGAAGGAATATATGGTGGGCTTTTTGTGGTGGATGAGATTTTTTGGATCAAAAGTGAGGTGATTTTGTGTATATGTGAGATAGGGTGAGGGTTTTTAGGCAAAGATGGAGGATGGATGTATGGGATTTGGGTTGAGTGTTTGGTGTATGAGAGATAGGATGAAGAGAGTTGGCTTAGAGATTGGGATTGGGATTAGGGATCTTCTTTAATGGATGAAATGTGGGCTATTTATAGGAAAACATGGACTTTTAGGGGTAAAATGGTCATTTGGAGGGGCATTTTGGTCACATGGGTCGTGGAAGGCATTTAGGCTTTGTTTGATGAAGGAAATACCTCATTTGTATGAGGGTAAAGTGGTCCAAAATGGCAAAAGGGTAGGCTGCCTTACCCACGCTGGCATGGCAGGCATGGGTAACGCTGGCATGGCTAGCATGGGCTCATGTCCCATCCCCCAGTTGGATTTCGGCTGCAGGGGGGCTGCAGGATACTGCAGAGCCGAAAGCAAGATCCTCAACGCTGGTTTGGCCAGCGGGGGCACAGTTTTCCCACATTTGTGATGATTTCTCATCATCACACATGGGAACTTGTGTTTCTAGGGCAGTGTGCCCTTCTAGAAGGTGTGGGGCCGCTGTAGTGGGCCTATGGTGGTGGTCCGCCCTACTATGGGGCCGTACGATCGTGTGATTGTGCTCGATCAATGATCGGGTGATATCCGACCGTTGATCTTGAATGGGGATTGAAATTTTGGGTCTCCAAACTTGGTTTGGGACCAAAGAGTGGAGTGTGAACTCTCTAGGGTGGGATTAAATGGCCCGGATGCAAGCATGATGCTCACAGGGTTCTGCGATTAGGGTTTTGTTGATCGTGAGCCGAATGAGGCCTGATCTTTGATCAAATGGTCCTGTATTAATCTTGAGGGGTTGAATTGAAGATGTAACAGTCAGTTTGACCATTGGAAGAGAAATTATGGGGAATTGAACCACCTAAAGTCGCATTAGGGGTTTGGTTTTGGGCGATTTGGGGATCGGAGGGCTCATGCCTTCTGATTCCCAATCAAATGATCCTAGACCGCTCTAGGGATGTTGAATTGAAGATCCTACGATTGAATTGACCATCGGATCGAAGATTGTTAGGAATTGAACCACCTAGTGCTGAATTAGGGGTTCGATTGGAGGTGAATTGGGGATCGGAGGGCTCGTGCCTTCTGATTCCTAATCAAATGATCCTAGAACGCTCTAGGGATGTTGAATTGAAGATCCTACGGTTGAATTGGCCGTGGGATCAAGGATTGTTGGAGATTGAACCACCTAGTACTGATTTAGGGGTTCAATTTGGGGGAAATTGGGGATCGGAGGGCTCGTGCCTTCTGATTCCCAATCAAATGGTCCTAGACTGCTCTAGGGATGTTGAATTGAAGATCCTACGGTTGAATTGGCCGTGGGATTAAGGATTGTTGGAGATTGAACCACCTAGTACCAATTTAAGGGTTCCATTTAGAGGAAATTGAGGATCGGAGGGCTCATGCCATCTGATTCCCAATCAAATGATCCTAGACTGCTCTAGAGATGTTGAATTGAAGATCCTATGGTTGAATTGACCGTTGGATCAAAGATTGTTGGGGATTGAACCACCTAATGCTGAATTAGGTGTTCAATTTGGGGGAATTGGGGATCGGAGGGCTCATGCCTTCTGATTCCCAATCAAATGATCCTAGACTATTCTAGGGATGTTGAATTGAAGATCCTACAGTGGAATTGACCGTTGGATCAAAGATTGTTGGAGATTGAACCACCTAGTACCGATCTAGGGGTTCAATTTGGGGATCGGAGGGCTCGTGCCATCTGATTCCCAATCAAATGATCCTAGACCGCTCTAGGGATGTTGAATTGAAGATCCTACGGTTGAATTGGCCGTGGGATCAAGGATTGTTGGAGATTAAACCACCTAGTACCGATTTAGGGGTTCAATTTGGGGGAAATTGGGGATCGAAGGGCTCGTGCCTTCTGATTCCTAATCAAATGGTCCTAGACCGCTCTAGGAATGTTGAATTGAAGATCTTACGGTTGAATCGGCCATGGGATCAGGGATTGTTGGAGATTGAACCACTTAGTACCGATTTAGGGGTTCAATTTGGGGAAAATTGGGGATCGAAGGGCTCGTGCCATCTGATTCCCAATCAAATGATCCTAAACTACTTTAGGGATGTTGAATTGAAGATCCTATGGTTGAATTGGCCGTGGGATCAAGGATTGTTGGAGATTGAACCACCTAGTGCCGATTAGGGGTTCGATTTAGGGTTTTCGTGTATCGTGCCCACTCCTGACTCTTGGGTCTTGGGTGCCGAGGGTTGAATCGGGGAAAGGCTCTGTCCTAGTGGGTAGGACAGGATGAATGTAGTTAGGTGCAAAGCGTGTCCGTCCTAATTGTACTGTTGACGGGTTAATCGATTTTGTCTAGAGGCGGCCCAGCAAAATTTGGGTGTCTACAGCTGCCCCTCTTTGTCAGGTTCTTGCTTGGGAGAACCCTGACAAAGATTGTATGACGCGTTTTGTTGGGACGACGACGGATGATGTTTAGTGTGGCGTAGCTTGGCGCGCCACAAAAAACCTGGATATGCACTTGGTTCGACCAGGGGCAATTTAGTCACTTTCTTAGTTTAGGGTCTTCGTGGACACTCTCGTAGTTTGGGGTCTTTGCGGACCTTTACGTAGTTTAGGGTCTTCGCGGACCTAGACGCGGCTTGGCGCGCCTTGAAGGGGAGCCATGACAATTGCTTATAGGAAGCAGGGGCAGAATTGGCATTTTGGATTTTCATTAATTGTCACACTGGTATAGCAGGCATTACTTCATGCCTGTATGGTAGCATGAACTGTCACGATTCAAAACTGAAGCGTTACGCGGGTTGGGAGGCCATTGCACCGTATTTTCCAACCCTTTCTTCCATTTTCTCGTCTGCCAATCATTGGGAATTGCTTGGGATTGCTTCCAGACGACATTTGGGATCAGTGTTTGCGATTGGAAGGATTCTTTGAAGGATTTAATTAGAGTTTTTGGTGGTTTTCGCATCCGACTTCGGTAAGTCACGATTTCGATTTTCTGCAATTTTATTTGGGATTCTAGCATGATTATTTTGTGTTTCTGATTGGTTTTAGGCTTTGTGAAACCTGTTAAACATATGGGGGTATCTTGTGTTGGATTTCTCGACATGAGGGTAGTTTGGCAGTGGGTTTTCATGGGTTTTTGAATGGGTTTGTGTATGTTGTGATTGCTTTGCTGTGTTCGTATGTATTTTCCATTGCTTTTGGAGTTTATTTGAATATTTGTTATGGTGTTTTGAGTTTAAATTCAGCTTTGTGTATACCGTGGGTATGGGTTTTTGAAAATGGGTGTGAGTTTGGATTTGTTTTTGGTGTTTTATCATGAGTTCTGTGTTCGTTTTTTTCTCGGCTTTGTTCTTGAAACCTGTTTGGATGCGTATGAATAGATCACAGCATTTTGGAATGAATATTGGTTTATCTTTGTTGGGGATTTTGTGCTAAAATGGGTTTAAATTGGCGTGGTTGCATGTTTTCCCTTTTGTCTGGCTTTGGTTTGTCATTGGTTGGTTCTTTGGTGTTTTGGAATTGCTTTGGGTGCTCTTAGTTGGGTTTAGGTTTATGGGCAATAGGCACGGTGCCTTAGGGTTTATGGTTTGATGGGGTATGTTTTGGGATTTTTCGGTGAGGTTTGGCAGTAGCTTGGACTGCCAGTCGGTCTTAGGCCAGGTTTTGGCTTCGTATGGGCTTGCTTGAGCATTTGGACAGGTTTTGGGGTCATCGGGAGGCTAGGTATGTACCTAGGGTGTTGTTTTGGGTTTATTTTTAGTAAAACACTGCATTTTGCCCACTGTTTTGGTTCTTTTTGATCCTTAGATGTTTTCGATTGCGTAAGGCATTGTTCAGGACATTTTTGGATAGTTTTGAAGGCGTTGGGTTACTAGGTAAGCACCTAGGTTTGGGTTTGAATGAGTCTTTAGGGTTAAGACGGCGGTGTTTTGTTCATTTTTGTTAATATTTTTGGAATGCACTTGTTGTGAACAAAATGGGTTGGTCACTATGAGTTGGGCAGCGTAGGTGTTAGTATTGGTAAGGTCGTTAAGGTGATCCCACGGTTCGGTTTATGCATGAGGTGGTGCGTGTGAAATGCGTCGGTGTGTGCACGTGTATTTTGTTTGACTCGTGTGAGGAACGAGTCTTGTGTGGGAGAGATGAGTGGTTTTACTCCATTGGGGATTAAGCTCGTGGGGTTTTGGGTTTTCTTTTGTGTTGGGATGGGGTTGTGTGTTTTTTTTTTTTTTTTTTTTGTGGTTTCATTGTGGTGATGTTGTCTGTTGTTTTTTTGTCGAACTTGCGTGTGTCAGGGGCTATTTGTTTTGTGAATACGGGTGTCGGGTTTTCTCGGTTAGGCTTTTAATAGGAGAGGTTTGTGGGAGTTTAAATTGCACGGGGATGGGTTGTGATTTTTGAGCTAGGTAAGCCACTTCACTCCACTGGGGATTGGTTAGGCGAACTTGGTTGGGTTGTTTTATGGGTGTCAATGGGCGATTTTATCGCATGGGTTTGTTGTCTGCTGGGTTGGTTGGCGTAGCTATCCTCACGTGAGGTAACTTAGGTTTTTGTGAGCGGGCTTTGTTGCCTTTACTATGGATGGGTGGCCTGCGGCTTGCATGTAGGGTTGAGTGGTTGCTTGGTTCCACTAGGGATGCAAGGTGCTAGGCATTCTAGCTTGGTGGTACCATGGCATGAGTTTGAGGCATTAATGGACAGGTTCCATTGGGAAACGAGTCTGGATCCTTGAGTGGCCCACGAGACACCCCTCTTCACTGGGGATTGGTTTTAAGGATGGTTTGAGTGAACTGCATTCTTGAGATCGAGTTGCGCTTACTCATGGAGAGTGGGTGAGTGTTTTGGGCGCCCGTGGGTTGTTTGAACTCTGCTTTTGATTCGGGTTTTGAAGGAATGGGTAGTATCTTGAATCCGAGTTGCGTGGCGAGTTTGAGAGTTGAACTTAGGGAAAGGGAATGGTGCAATGACCTCCTTTTCAATGACAGTGGGCGAGTATTTGGGGTCAAGACTAGCCTAAATGAGTCAATTTGACCATTAGGAAGCTACCGGTAGCTTGAACAAGTCTTGTGAGATAGGCATGAGGTCGTGGTGAGTTTTATACACCCTTACTTAGCATTGTGGAGCTGTCTAGGATGTTAGGAACTTAGTCACGGCTTAGGTTAGCCTTCCAGCCTTAGAATAGAGCTTGAGGTGCCAATGTTGGCTTGTGGTGACCCTCGGGGGTCGAGATAGGGTGTAGGGAACTCACGTGGGCTGAGATGGGTTTGTGAATGGCTTCTATGAACCACCTGAAGTCGTGAAAGGCCACTGTGAGCGTGTAACTGCCTTCGTGAGTTGTGTAAAAGTGTAGATGATTACCGTGAACCATTCTAAAGGTATAGAAAAGTCCATATGCGCTAGAAATGGCTCTCATGAGCAGGGTAGGTGTTACGAAGTGAGTAAAGTCGCTCAGTAGCTCTCGCGAGTTAAAATTAGAGTTGTGGAACGAATTAGGTCACTCGTTGATTCCTTTAATTTGAGGAACAGAGTTTAGGAGTGAACAATGTCGCTTATCAACTCTCGAAAGTGGAGAGTGTTGGGAATCTAACAAGAGGGAAAAATCGAAGTGCGGAATATAAAAATTTTTCCTACGATTCCCAATCCCATGAATCTAACTATGCATAACACAAAATCAAACCCTAACTACAAAGAGGGTTAGAACACTTACAGAATTTTTGTCTTCTCCTTTTTGCTCCAAGCTTTGATTCCGGACAGCGGTGAATGAGCAGCCCAAGTGTGCTGCCTCCAACGGTATCCACACCTAGCTAGAGCTTCAAGTCCTTTCTTTCTTCTTCCTTGTTGTTGCTAGAGGTGGAGAAGAGAGAGAGAGAGAAGAGAGCCTCCAAGGGGCTGGACGGCTAGGGTTTATTGTGCAAGCCTCTTATGCCATGTCACACATAAGTGTGACTTATATAGGCAGCCCACTAAAGGGGGCTGGCCATGGGGAAGAAACCCTAATAGGGTTATGTGTAATTACTCTTAATTGCACATTAACCCCTATTATTTGTATCAAATACAAATAGGCCCATAAAGAACTATTCTTTATTCACTAAAACCCTTTCTCTCATAGACTTTAAAGCCCTTCTTGCATGATCAGTGTGTGACCCATTGGGTTCACATCATTAAGTAGTAGGAATAGCACAAGGTGTGCACAATGGAACTCTTTCCATTTAGGGTCTAATTGGAACTCCTTCCAATTCCCTAATTGATTATAACTCACTTATATCAATTAGGGCTTCTACTAACCATGAGTAACACCTAGCATATGGCTCATGGTGTGGTCCTTAATGAGGTGAATAGTCATTTACAAAGAACCCTTCTGTTATAGTTTATAGGTTACAATTGCATCCTTCCTTCAACACAATGTCTCCAATTGAACTAATAGGACATGGAAGTCTGTCAAGTCCCAAGTTCAATTACTTTATACTCATTCATAGATATCAACTCATTGATGAACTCATGAAACTCTTTTCATATTCATCCTACCATGGCCATGGATTTAATGAGTTATATTATGAATGCTATATGAGACATTCTCTCTCTTTTCCTGAGAGTGATGGATCCCTTGTTGATCACTCACATGCCTTCACACACATAGCAGTAGGGCCAATGAACACCTTTGCAGACCCCTGAATAGGATCTGCACTTAGTGTTATCAAACTTCTAAAGCTACATGCATAAGGCAACTATGGTGTCTCAGGTCTAAGGATTACTTGTACCACTATAACAATGAGAAACTGATTGACAGGCAGGATAAAACTCCATTCAGTTTATCTCATATCTTTGGTCACATTCAGTGTACCTATTCTTATAATAGGCACCCACTTGTTGGTTGTAGTGTCTCCACACAAATAGCTTGAGACTAGCTATCCTCCTATAGAGTCAACCTAACAAGTGCTAGTCCTATGGTTCATTACTGTCCATCATAGTGAACCTTCAACTAGGAATGCTTAAGGAGTTTAGTACAGAGATATATCTATAGTCTCAAAATTACAACTCTTTGTAATTCCATATTCTCAACTCTAACTCCATGGACATATTATGTAAATATAAATGATGCATATAAACATAATAGAATAAGCCCTTTTATTAAATCAATAATAAATGTGACATACATAAATGAAATCAAATGATTGTTCCTAATTCCTAAACAATCATCTCTATGATTGGCTCTAGGGCATAATCCTAACAGAGAGAAGGGTTTAGGAGCGATCAGTGTTGCTCAACGACTCTCAAAAGTGGAGAGAAGGGTTTAGGAGTGAACAGTGTCTCTCAATCGACTCTCGGAAGTGGAGAGAAGGGTTGGGGAGCGAACTGTGTCATTCATCGACTCTCGAAAGTAGAGAGAAGGGTTTGGGAGCGAACAGTGTTGCTTAATCGACTCTCGGACCTGGAGAGAAAGGTTTAGGTAAGGCGCAAAAGGTTTTATGCGAATCGTTTAGAGATCTGGAAAGCCCGAGTGAGCTTAGGACAGCTCTTATGAGCAGAGATAGGAGGAAATGGTTCACGTGAACCACTTAGGGGTGTAAGGAAGTTTAGGTAGGCTTGCAACGACTCTCACAAGTCGAGGTAGGACGCAGATGGTTCGTGTGAACCAAACAGGATGTAAACAAGCTATGTAAGCTTAGAATGACTCTTACGAGTCGAGATAGGAAATGGATGGTTCGCGTGAACCAAGCGGAGAATGTGAACAGGCTATGTAAGCTTGGAATGACTCCCGTGAGTCGAGATAGGAAGCGAATGGTTCTCGGGAACCAAACGGGAGGCGTGAACAAGCTATGTAAGCTCGGAATGACTCTCGTGAGTTGAGATAGGAAGCGAATGGTTCTCAGGAACTAAACGAGAGGTGTGAACAAGCTATGTAAGCTTGGAATGACTCTCGTGAGTCGAGATAGGAAGCGAATGGTTTTTGGGAACCAAACAAGAGGCATGAACAAGCTATGTAAGCTTGGAATGACTCTTGTGAGTTGAGATAGGAAGTGAATGGTTCTCGGGAACTAAACAGGAGGCGTGAACAAGCTATGTAAGTTGGGAATGACTCTCGTGAGTCGAGATAGGAAGCGAATGGTTCTCGGGAACCAAACGGGAGGCGTAAACAAGCTATGTAAGCTTGGAAGGACTCTCATGAGTCGAGATAGGAAGCGAATGGTTCTCGGGAACCAAACGGGAGGATTGAACAAGCTATGTAAGCTTGGAAGGACTCTTATGAGTCAAGATAGGAAGCGAATGGTTCTCAGGAACCAAACGGGAGGTGTAAACAAGCTATGTAAGCTTGGAATGACTTTTGTGAGTCGAGATAGGAGACAAATGGTTCTTGAGAACCAAACAGGAGGCGTGAACAAGCTATATAAGCTTGGAATGACTCTCGTGAGTCGAGATAGGAAGCGAATGGTTCTCGGGAACCAAACGGGAGGCGTGAACAAGCTATGTAAGCTTGGAATGATTATGAAAATTCATAAAACACATCAACACCTGTTTGTGATCGTGATTTAAAGTCTTATGACATGTTTGTTTATGGTTCCTCTTTCTTTTCTGTCTTTGCTTTATTCTTTCTTTTGCTCATCTATTTATTACATGCTCTATCATGCTACATGATATGTCTGTGCATATACTTACCTGTGTTGTAGTTTCTGTTCATTTATTCAGTATTTGCTTTACTTTTGCTTTTATCTCTAGTCTAATGCTGTGATTTTCTTGGATTTGTCTTTTGTAGATAAATGGCTTATGTTAGAGGAGCTGGTGGAGACGATCCTGGACGTGGTCCACCCCGGTGCCACCCTTCTCGTGCAGAGAAGGGCAAGGGCATTGCAGTTGAGGCTCCCTGTCAGAGCAAGCGGTGATGGGGGAGTGGTATAGTGATCGACGAGGTTGCTGCAATGGCCCGTGTTGAGGCAGAGGCTCAAGGAGGAGAGCCTGAGGTTGAGGCTGAGGGCGCTGTGCCCGAGACAGAGGCTCAAGGGGGGGAGCCTGAGATTTCGGTTGAGGGTGCTGTGCCCGAGACAGAGGCCGTTGACATGGGCCTTGATGAGGAGGACTTGGCTGAGATTATGGAGGGCCAGGATGCACCCAAGGATAGGCACCGTAGGCGACGGTTGCCTACTATTACTGGTGGGGCTGCTCATAGAGAGCCCACTGCTGAGGAGCGAGCTCAGGTAGCTGATACCGAGCTGTTGAGGGGTTTATCAGACCATTCCTCGATGTATGCCTGCATTGGGATGGTAAGCGACTTTGTTGCTTTTCTGTTTTCTTTTCTTTCTTCTATTCACTCTTGCTTGCTTTACTGTTCATTTCTTTTCACATGTCTTGACAAATTTCTTTTGCTTTTGAATCTTGACAGAGTCCGATTGGGCGGAATCTCACTTTCAGGAGTGCCTGGCACACAGCGATCCTGTTGGCAAAGAAAGCCAACCTGATTTTGCGAGGCTGGCTGGTGGAGGTTGGCTTTGGAGCTTTTATGACTATGGATGCCTTTAGGGTGAGGCGTTCATTTATCCAGGCTTTGGGTGAGAGGTGGTTTCCTAACACCAACTCTCTTCATTTGCCTCAGTTTGAGCTGACACCGACCCCAATGGACTGGACGATGATTACGAGGATTCGATTTAGTGGAGCCCCCTTCCCAGGCGGAAGGTGGAGTTGGTGGAGGTGGCTCGGTTGTTGGAGATTGATCCCATGGGACTTCGAGGTCCCATATCAGGCTGAGCAACATGCGGACTGGTGGAGACGAGTGTGAGGACTTTGCTGCAGACTTCGGTGACCGGAACGAGCTCATGTTTAGTCGCTTGTTTGTCTATTTTGTTGCCAGTTGCTTCTTCCCTGACAGCATGTCCACTATTGCCTATGACTTCGCAATGTTGACTAAGCACCGAGAGAGGCTAGGGACTTATGATTGGGGCTCTGCCACTTTCGCTGCCTTCCTAGAGGGTATGCGGAAGAAGTATGTAGGCGCAGTTGGCTCGTTCTTGGGTTTTTACCCATTCTTTCAGGTGCTTTTTTGTTTCTTTGAAGCTATTTCCCTTTCAGTTATGTTCATGCTTGTGTTTATTTCTTGTTTCCTCGGTAGTTTTGATACACGTTCTATTTTTGTTACAGATGTGGGCTTTTGAGCATATTCCTCCCTTCCGTCCCTCGACGACTATTGTTGATGCCTTCCCCTGAGGGTGGCGGTGGGATCCTGATGCCCAGGACATCCAGGTGACTTTCACCGACTTCCCGACGGCCCGTTTGCAGCTTGAGTGCGTTATGATTGACTCGGTGAGTTGTGTTTGTTGATTTCTGAGATAGTTGAACTGTATGCCTCGCCATAAGTTGTTAACTCCTCTGTTTTTGCTTCTCAGACCACTTTCCAGCCTTACCTCGATAGCAAGCACTTTGGGCGTGACGAGGTAGTGGATGCGAGGGGTCGGTCATCGTATCGCATCTCCTTCTGAGGTTAGGATTCCTGGGAGATGTATATGGGTGAGCGGGCCCACCGTCAGTTAACCGGGGAGATCCAAATCCCACTGTCGCCTCTCGAGGTATGATTCAAGAGTTTCAACACCTTCCCTGGGGTGATTGAGGACGTGGCTCAGCATCATGGAGAGGTCGATGATGGCTACTACGCCTGGTTTGCTAGCCAGTCCATCGGTTTCATTATACCGACCATTCCTACCATCGGCGGCATGTCCTTCGGCGGCGATGTGTTACGCCACTGGCTGGTGAGTTACTATGACTCTTTTGCTTTCTATATCCTATATTTGCTTCTCCCATTGGATGGTTTTGAACGTGCTTGCCTGTCTTGACAGCTTAGGGCCCATCTGGACCTGATCGTGGTGAACCAGGTGGAGCACGAGGCGATAACTCACCGCCTTGAGGTCCTGGAGCGAGACTGTGCCTACCACATGCAGCGTTATATGAGTTTCCCTCTTTTCCTTTTCACTTTTCTTGATATTCTTTATCTATGACTTATCAAGTTCTTTCCTCAGTTGGAGGCTGACGTGGAGCTCCAAGAGCTGAGGCAAGCTCGGGCGAGGGCCAGTGGTGAGAGTTCGGGGGCTGTAGCTGACACGGAGGCGGTCCCAGACTTTGCCCTAGTTGCTGAGGACACTCAGGTTCAAATTTGTTGTAGTAGTTCTTTTGTTTAGTATTGCTGCTTATCATTGCTTCATTTGATCTTATTCTTTTCTTTTTCCCTTCCTTTTTCAGGATACTACGGTGCCTAGTGCCATAGAAGAGATAGATGCGGCGGCATTGGTGGAGCCGGGGACTAGTAGCGATGAGTCGATGGTAGAGGCAGACCCTAATGCTGATGCAGAGCCCGACGGAGCTGATAGAAATGATACCAGCGATGGCAGCGATAATGCTAAGGCCGAGGAGGATGCCGGGGAGGCAGGCGGTGGTGAGGGAGACTCCGAGGAGACTGAGAGCGATGATGAGGGCGCTTAAGGCCTACTACTTCCCTTTCCTCCCTTTTCGTGTACTTTGGACATGTATTTGAGTGCATGGGCGCGTTTACACATGTTATCACTCTGTACTTGAACTCTTGGATGTTTGAACTTACCATTTGATTAGCAAGTTTGCTATTTTAGGCATGATTCTGTAATTCCATGATTGTGTGCTGGTTTCTTTTTGTTTTAGAGTTATATGCTGCATTTGTGGTGATGAATAGATGTTGAGGGAGGCTGGGTGGGCCTTTGAAGGAGTTGGCATGTTCTTTTTGAAGTGCACAGGTTTCGCTTGCTATGCAGGTTGTCCTTTTTGTGAAGAAACTATTGCGTTGTCGAAACAAATGGGCCCATGGCCCATGACAGCTTATCCACGCCTACCAGGTAGGCGTGAACACCCTGCCCACTCACGCTGGCATGGTAGGCGTGAGTGGGTTTCTCCTTGTATAAAGTTACCCGAAGCGGTGGACTGTCCAGCATTCACATCATTTGAAACAAAAATACCAGAGAGCACTCCTGGAACTCCGAGGCTTCCCAATGTTCTCATTTTCTCTGGTTAGGGGCCCTATGGTCGGTGTTTCTACTCCCCGACTCTATCCTTACTCCCATGAGGGTTTGAAGAAGTGGGCACGCAGCTTCTCTTCTAAAGAGGTGAGTTATATTCACCCTGTTTATGGAAATATTGTCTCATTAGTAGAAGTAGATGTGCATATTCCGCTGATGGAGGCTCTGATTAGCCGTTGGAATAGGGAGCATACTTGCTTTAGATTCGGCACTTGTGAAATGGTTCCCACTCTAGAAGAACTTAGGAGGTTGATGGGGTTGCCCCATAGTCATGATGACTTGATTGATCCCATTAGTCGAGGAAGGAAGAATGCTTTGAGTGACCTGCTTGGGATTTAGTGAAACCATCTGGCTTTGAAATCAGGGGGTGCTGGGACGACCCCTAAGTGTTCTCTGCGCTTTCTTCTGAGTCGTTTCGCTTACTCGGCAGGGTATGCGAACCATAAAGCGGCGTTCACTCATGATGAGGAGAATTGGAGGCAGAACCGTCCTCGAGTCTTTGCTTTGATAGTGTATGGATTGATTATCTTTGCCTATGAGCCAGGCCTTGTCGATAGCAAAGTCAGTACTATCGTGGATCAACTGGAGAAAGACAGGACCGTGACTCTGATGATCTTGAGCGAGATGATTCGCTCCCTGCACTGTTGTAGTGTTGATGGTAGTAGTCCATTTCTGGGGCGTGCTGTTCTTCTCCAGGTATGGGTTCTAGAGCACTTGTTTCAATTCCAAACTATCCCTGCGGGTAGCTATCATCGAGAAGATTTGATTCACGATTATTTATATGCCAGCACTGTGGCATGGCTTTCCCTAAACATGGTCCAGTGGGAGTTGTTTCTGAGTGATCCCCCTTTTGAGGCGATGAATTGGCTGTGCCAGTGTGATGCCATCTGGAGCTGCAATGCAGGGTTCTTTGTCCCACTAGTCGGGCTGTTGGGGCGGAGACCATGGGAGCCACTTTTTTTGTTTTTGTTTTTGTTTTATTTTGTTTTGTTTTTTTTTTTAATGGACTCCCGATTGAATGTGTCTCACCCCAATCTTGGTGGAACGGAGCAGTCGTATAGTTGAGTTAAGCAAAGGAATTCATTTCATGGAATCGATTTTGGCATTGATCTCAAATTCTTGATGACAGAAAAAGGGTTTTCACAAATCCCTATCTTTTGACTAAATTCATTTTTCATCCTTAGGCATAGTACCTTCGGACTACGTCGAAGTTCACTGGGCCATAAAGCTCTTGGCAGTCCATCTCTGTCAGTATAAGGGCTCCTCCTGAGAACGCTTTTTTCACGATATAAGGGCCATCATAGTTTGGAGCGAATTTTCCTCGGGGATCTTCTTGGTGAGGCAGTCTCTTCTTAAGGACCAAGTTTCCTTCTCTGAACTACTTTACTCTCACTTTCTTGTTGTAGGCTCTTGCTATTCTCCTCTGGTTGCTTTGGCTGTGACAAATGGCTCTCAACCTCTTTTCTTCGATCAAGTTAAGTTGGTTGTGTTGGGCCTTAGCCCACTTTGCTTCTTCGAGCTCTGTTTCCATGAGGATCCTGAGAGACGGTATTTCAACTTCAATCGGGAGCACTGCTTCTATCCCGTAGACCAAAGAATACAGAGTTGCCACTATAGACGTGCGAATGGAAGTGCGGTATGCCAACAGTGCATATGGTAGCATGTCATGCCAGTCATGGTAAATAGTAGTCATTTTTGCAACTATCCTCTTGATGTTCTTGTTTACTGCTTCAACTGCCCCATTCATCTGCGAGCGATAGGCTGTGGAATTGCGATGGTCGATCTTGAATGTGCCACACAGTTCCCTCATCATGTCGTTGTTCATGTTGGTGGTGTTATCGCTAATGATGCAACTTAGGCTACCATATCTGGCGATGATTTTGCTTTTGATGAACTTGGTCACCACTTTCTTGGTTACGTTGGTGTATGATTCTGCCTCTACCCACTTAGTGAAGTAATCAATGGCCACTAGGATGAACTGGTGACCGTTTGAGGCTTTTGGGTTTATGCTGCCTATGATATCCATGCCCCACATTAAAAAAGGCCATGGAGTTGTCATGTTGTTGAGGGGCAGCATGGGTGCTTTCTCCTTCGCCGCATAGACCTAGCATTGGTTGTATGAATGAGCAAACCTAACGCAGTCATTTTCCATGGTCATCTTGTAGTAACCCATCCGCATGATTTTTCGAGTTAGCATGAACCTGTTCATGTGGGCCCCACATTGTCTTGCGTGGACCTCCTCGATGAGTCGCGAAGCTTCTCGAGCATTGACGCATTTGAGATAGTACAGAGTCATAAGACCTTTTTTAGAGAGTATCATCGTCGAGGAAGAATTGCATTGCCATCCTTCGAATGGTTCGTTTGTCGGTGTCGGTCGCGGCTTTAGGGTATTTCCTCTCTTTGATGAAGACTATGATGTCTTGGTACCATAGTTTCCTATCAGGTTCTTCCTCTACCGAGATCTGCATGATGCCTTCTATTAGGCAGATATAGGTTGGGCTGTGCCTGATTATGATTTCCACGGGATGTATGTCACGATCATCCGGGATGTTCATGAGGGAGGCCAGGGTGGCAAGTGCATCAGCGAACTAGTTCCTGGACCTTGGCAGGTATTCGAACGTAATCTTATGGAACCTAATGATGAGTTCCGTGAGATATTGGTGGTATCTGACCAACTTCGGATCTTTCGTCTTCCAATCGCTCAACGTTTGACAGATGATGAGCGCAGAGTCTCTGTATACCTCGATATCTCAGATATTAAGATCTAATGCTTCTTGCAGACCCAGAATGCATGCTTCGTATTCGGCCATATTATTGGTGCATGAGAATCAAATCTTGATGGAAAGTGGGAGATGAGTGCTCGGTGGTGATACAAGGACAGCCCCAATTCCTTGGCCAGTCATGTTGGCAGATTCGTCGAAGTATAGCTGCCATTCAGGGTATTCTTCGGGTTCTTCTTCTGTAAGGTTCGTCAAATCCTCATCTGGAAAGAATATTTGCTTAGATTCGTAATCTAGCAGAGTCATTTCACCTAGTTGATCGGCAATGGCTTGCCCTTTCATGGCTTTCTGTGTGATGAATACTATGTCAAATTCTGTTAATAATATCTGCCACTGGCTATTCTTGCCGTAAGTGAAGGCTTTTCGAATATATACTTGAGCGGATCCATACAGGCAATGAGGTACGTAGTGAAATGGAGCATGTAATGCCGTAGTTGATGCGTTGACCAAGCCAAAGCACAACAAGTTTTCTCCAAGGTAGTGTACCTTGTTTTGTAATCTGTGAAATTCTTGCTTAGGTAGTAGATGGCCGTTTCTATCCTTTTGGTTTTATCATGCTGCCCTAGTATGCACCCTATAGAAGTCTCTAGGATAGTTAGGTACATGAGCAATGGTCGGCCTGGCATTGGTGGTACCAGGACTGGCGGGTTGAGGAGATGCTCTTTGATCTTTTTAAAGGCTTGCTGGCATTTCGTAGTCCATTTGATGGGCACGTCTTTCCTCAATAGCTTGAAAATTGGTTCGCAGGTAGTAGTCAACTGAGAGATAAACCTGCTGATGTAATTGATTTTGACCAGGAAACCTCTGATCTCCTTCTGGGTTCTTAGTGTCGGCATGTCGATGGTAGCTTTGGCTTTGGATGGATCAACCTCGATTCCTTCTTGGCTAACTATGAATCCTAATAACTTGCCTGATGTGACCCCGAATATGCACTTGGTGGGGTTAAGCTTGAGTTGATACTTACGGAACCTTCGAAAAAGCTTTCGCAGGTCTGTCACATAGTCTTCTTCTTTCTGAGACTTGGTAATCATGTCATCTACATAAACCTCCAGTTCTTTGTGCATCATGTTATGGAATAGGGAGGGTCGTCATGGCCCTCTGATAAGTTGCTCTTGCGTTCTTTAAATCGAAGGGCATGACTTTGTAGCAAAAGGTGCCCCAGTGTGTAATGAAAGATGTCTTTTCCTGGTCGGATTTGGATATCTTGATCTGGTTGTATCCTGAGAAACCATCCATAAAGGAGAACATCTAATGCCTAGCAGTATTGTCCACCAGTACATCTATGTGCGGTAAGGGGAAATCGTCTTTAGGGCTAGCCCGATTAAGATCCCTGTAATTAATGCACATCTGAACCTTGCCACTTTTTTTTGGAACTGGCACTATGTTGGCAACACATTCTGGGTAAGTAGCGACTCTTAAGAATCCTGCTTTGAATTACTTCATGACTTCTTCCCTGATCTTGAGCGACCATTCTGGTTTCATTCTTTTGAGTTTCTGCTTGACTAGTTTGAACTCAGGTTTCAGAGGCAATTGATGCTCCACAATGTCTGTGTCTAAACCCGGCATGTCTTGGTAGGACCAAGCGAACACGTCCTGGAATTCTGTTAAGAGGGACGTGAGTTCTTCCTTTTGAGAGAGTGATAGATTGGAACCAATTCTGACTTCCTTGACAATATCTTTCACCCCAATGTTGATAACGATGGCCTTTTCTAGATTGGGTTTTGGACAATTGTCGTATCGCTCGACCATTTCCAGTATTTCCTGCATCTCCTCCTCCTCATAGCCATTTTCAGTAGTTGCATTAATCTCAGCCTCGAAGTCATGTCTAATGAGAGGGTTTTCTTGTTCATCTGTGTTATGGTGCCTGTTTTGTGGATTGTTCCTGAAGCACAGGTATTTTATAGGCAAAAATTAAGAACACATTCCTTTTGAAGGAAAACGAGATAATTGCAATGCATTAATCATCAAGTAAGGTACAAGTGATAATGCTATTTTAAGGAAAGCATGAAGATAGTTTGAAAATAAAATCACACGACATTTAAAAGAAAGATAGTGGTCTCCTATGTGAAAGAGGTTTCCTCTGCTTGTGGGAGACTGTGAGCCAACAGGGGGTAATGCTGCTTACAATCGATTTACCCTAAGGAGGCTTGCCTCTTCATAGGGATAGGCACAGCGATCCAGTTGTGGAGTTGCTCCCCAGTCTTTGCAATACAGATGGAGTTGGTGGGTGGAATCATTGGAGATTCATCCACAGTAGTGACCTCAGCATCTTCGGAAAAGACCCACTTCAAGACTTCTTCTGGAACATCGCCATAGTCAAAGGCTTCTTGGTAATCTTGAGACACCATTTGGCCTTGGTTTTCTTGAAGATCTTCCCTGATGTCTATCATAGGGATGGCGTTGTAGTGTTCTAAGAGGGCCAACTTCTTTTGCCTCCTCTTCTCCCTTTCTTGTTTTTTGTCTTGCCTGGTCAGATGATATCCGAGTCCCTAAGTACCGATGGTCCGTGGTAGCTCTATTGGGTTTACGATCCCCTACAGTGTCTTCCCTAGTCCTTTTCCGGTCTCGAACCCATTCTTCACAAGGGTTTTGGCGATCATGAGGTAGTTCTCTAGAATCTCGTCCTTTCCTGGCATTGGTGCTCCTTTTGGGACGTAAGTAGTGGGAACCACTTCGTAAGAGCTGAAAGATGCCAGATTGTTCTTGATGTCGATGTAGGGGATTGCTGAGGCACGATAGATAGCATAATCATCTTCTGCGAAGATCGTGACCAGGCAATCTTTTATCACATACTTGATGCTTTGGTGGAGGCTCGAGGGGACTGCTCCTGCTGAAAGAACCCAAGGACGCCCGAGTAGGAAGTTATAGGCAGTGGGTATGTCAAGGACTTGGAATGTGACATGGAAAGTGTATGGTCCCATTTCCATGGGCAAATCTATTTCTCCCAACACGTCCCTACGTGATCCGTCGAAGGCTCGGATGACCGTGCTGTAAGGGCGAAGATCCAGTCTCTCATACCCTTGCTTTGTGATTGTGACTAGTGGGCATACATTGAGTGCTGAACTATTGTCTATTAGAACTCTTCCTACCACCTTGTCTTTGCATTTTACCACAACATGGAGGGCACGATTATGCCCAGTCTCCTCAGAGGGTAGCTCATCTTCTGTGAAAGTTATGACATTGGTAGCCAATACTTGTCCTACCATGTTCTGGAAGTTCTCTAGTGTGATGTCCGAAGGGATGTGTGCCTCGTTGAGGACTTTAGCCAAGGCATTACGGTGGGTTTCTGACGCCAAGAGCAAACCCAGGATAGAGATCTGGGCTGGCATTTTGTTGAGTTGTTGTACAAGGTTGTACTCGTTCTTCTTAAGAGCTCCTAGGAACTTGTTGAGGTTCTCTTCTGTTACCGGTGCCTTGATTCCGTTTGCCTCATGAGACTTGTCCTTCCCTTTCTTCCGTAAGAGTTCAAGTTCAGTAGGCGTATAACATCTACCGGATCGAGTCATTCCTCCGATTTCTCCCACATCGGCCTCAATTGTGACTTCCGTCCCATCCAGATAGGTCGCCTTTAATCCATAACTCCACGGCACAGCATGATAGGGGACTTACGGGAGTTGTTAGGAGATACTTATCGTTATCAGTTGTGGCTCAAAGATAGTGATGGTCGTCTCCTGCTTTGGTGACAAGATAGAGATAACATGGGCCTTCTGAGAGTATGCCAATGGAACTTTTGTAGCATTCTGAGTGGTAATCGGTGGAAAACCTGTGCAATCCAAGGTGAAAGTAGCATTAACTTCTTCCATACCACTCTGGTCTTCTCTGGGAGTGATGACATAATATATGACATTTGCGTCGATCTAGAAACTCAGAAGATTGCATTCAAGCAAGTCTTGTATCCTGTGCCTGAGGTGCATGCACCTATTTGTATGATGTCCGATTCCTCCGGAATGATAATCACATTGCTCCCCGAGTTGCAAACCTCGATCTTGGAGATTTGGGGGATACTGTGGTAATGGTTGTATCAGACCTACAGCGACAAGATTTGGCAGTAAATGGGAAGGTGGTATGGGTAGGTCACTGAGCATCCTACCCTGATTCATGCCTCTTGCTGGGAGTCCCCAAACGATTGGTTCTAGGAAGAAAGATTGATTGGTATGGTTTCTATTGGTTTTATGGCGAACCATAGCTTCCACTACGTTCCTTAGAGTCCTTACTTCCTTACGAAGTTCATCTAGACTTTCCATCAATGGAGGGGATTCTGAGATAGCCCCATTTCTTTCATCTGTGCGGGTCATAGCGACTTGCCACTCCTTAACACTGGCTAGATTCATGCTAACTTGCGCCCCTGACTTTGTTATCAGTTGAGATGTGTCGAATGGCTTTTCCCTTTCAGAAATTATTTCGCAAAAGTCTACCATTTCCCCGTACTCGTTTTCGATATTAGTAGCCATGCTGCTTAGGCATGAGTCTACTAATCTGTTCCTTTTGCTGCATTGGTATACCCAATACGGCAAATTCCTATCTTCCATTTGGTGGTGATAGAGAGGCTTGTTATTGACATTCTGATAGGCGATGATGGGAAACTTCTTTTTTAATGCCGATCGAAGTACCAAGCTGTCGATGTAGGGTTGGAGCAGCTCTCTTGTATAGCCCTCATGGTACACAGGGGTTAAGTCTTGTTGATAGGCGATGATGGGGAACATGACATCGGCGGATGGCAACAGTAGCCCTTCCTTGATGTATGGCTCGACGGATTCAATCGTTGGTCTTTTTAGCCTGACATAGGGGCCTCTTCCCTTGTTTTCGATAACATTGGTGTATGGATCATCTTCTCTTCCCAGCTTGAGCTGTACCTTACCTCTTGGCGGTGTAATAAGTTGAGAAGGATTGAACATGTCTTCTTTCATTAGCGCTTTCGCCTTTCGCGTGAGCTGGGCGTAAGGGTTCTTTGTCCAACCGGATAAGTCTTCTCGGCCGTATTCCACTTGATCTTTCTTGCATGGGAATTCTATGGATGTGATGGGCTTTTCTAGAGTAGTGCTTTGTTTGAACGAAGAGCGAGTGGGAGCTCTACCTGAGACGTGTACAGCCATGAACTCTTCCTCGGCTATCTGTCGAGTTAGGCTTTGCTGTAAAGATCCCTGTGACCAGGCTTTATGATGTTTCTTGGTATCTGTGCCTAAGTAATCGACAGTGGTTGATTCTCTGTAACAAGCTTCACAGTAACACGGCTTTCGCCAATCATGCCCATTTTCATCTATCCCTTAATAGATAGGTCTCCTTTGGCCTTTGTAGGCGATGATAGGGAACTCGTACCCGTCTGCTTCTTTCAATGTCCCATTCTCAAATAGGGGCCTTAATGCTTTCTTCGTAAAGATAGCTTGTTGAACTGGGGTGCCATCTATTTGATATGTTATGACAGGGAAGTCTTTGGGTGGAGCCTGTAAGAGGTACCCACACATGAGGTAAGGTTGAATTGAGCTAGCAGTCGATTGCTCCAGTGGGATGAGGTCTAGGGCTTGCCCTATCATATTGACCTTTTGTTGATCTTCCCATGTTTCTTTGAACTCGAGCCTTACTTGTGTTCTTGGGGAGGTTATGAGTTGCCCTGGGTTGAAAACCCCTTCCTGGTCATCGACTTCATTTGCCGTGTGGGCCAAAGAAGGCCCTGAGTGAGATGGCAACGGGTTTTAGATGACATTGGGCTTGATTTCCTGCTCTACCTTGAACTAGAGTAAGTTCTTGTCCAATAGGTCTTGGATACGGTGACGGAGGATGAAGCACTTGTCTGTCGGATGTCCAGATCCACCCTGATGGAATTTGTATCTAGCATTTAGGTCCCACCATCTTGGCAAGGGATCAGGAGTAGGCTTGGGAGGAACCGTAGTGATGAGGTTGGCTGCCAAGAGTTGACATAATAATTGTGACATAGGTGTCAGCAGTGTATCAAATTTCTTGGGTTCCCTTTTCGAAAAGGGTGCCGGGATAGGATTTGTACCAAGTGGAGCGGTCGTTGCATTCGGTGCTGCTACTGTTGGTAGTAGAACGGTTGAGATGCCACTTGTGGGTAAGAAGGATGCCCTTGTAAAGCATTTGTAGGTGTAGTGGCAATCATTTGGACCTTATGGCGTAGCCTTGATTATGTGCGCTGTGTCTAAACTCTTCTACCACTTGCGCTGGTGTTTCCTTGATCAATTAGAGTCTGAGGGGCCTGTGTGTCCATAAGCCTCCCAGATTTGACTCCGTCTTCAACTCTTTCCCCTACAATAACCAGATCAGCGAATCCTGAACCTGTGTGCCCTAGGAGATGTGAGTAGTATGGTTCTTTCAGCGTATTGAGAAAGGCGCTGACCATCTCCCACTCCATCATGGGCGGTTTCACTTGTGCTGCTAATTCTCTCCATCGTTGGGCGTAACTCTTGAATGACTCATTACCTCGCTTTTGTTGCCGTTGTAGCTCAAAATGGTTTAGAGCTATTTCTGTATTGAATCGGTATTGGGCCAAAAAGGCATTAGCCAAATCGGACCATGTATGGATTTTGTGCGAATCTAGCTGAACAAACTAGGACAGGGCAGGCCCCGTAAGGCTCTTTTGGAACTGTTGGATTAAGAACCTTTCATCGTTACCATATTGGCACATTTCTCTGCAATACACCCTAAGGTGTGAAAGTGGGCAACCAGTCCCGTTGTATTTGCTGAATTTTGGGGTCTTGTACTTGGGTGGAGGTTTCATGTCGGGGAAGAAACATAAACTTGAGAAGTCTACATTCCTATATGCGTCGATCCCTTGTAGTCCCCGGATCTTTTCCTCTAAGCTCTCGAGCTTAGTAGTAACCTTTTTGTTCTCTGCTTCTACTTTAGGCTTTTCAACCTTATCATCAGGGTTTTTCGACGAAGTATTCTCTCTGGAGTTCTCTAGAATAGGTGGAGGTTGAGTCCCAGGATTCTGTGTGGTGTTTGACTGCCCACCAGGTAGAGGTAGTGGAGTGTTCGTCTTTTGCGATGCAGCTAACATGGCGGTTAGTGCGGCCATTAGTTCTTCCAAGCGATCAACTCGAGGATTACTGCTCTCGGGTGCTTCTTCCATAACTGGCGACACATGCTGTTCTGTCATTTCTGGGCTGTTAGAAGGGTCGTGGATTTGTCTGCGGGTGGACCTGGATCGTCCCCGAGGTCGCGCTATGGTGCTAACTGTCTGGTCAAAGCTTGTAAGCTCTGTGCTTCTTGGAGCGTCAATGGCTTTTGTTCTTTGGAACTTGATTGTGATGTTGGGCTGCTTGGACCCTGAAATAGATACTTAGTACTTGAGGCCTTGTAGCGCTTCGTACTTAGTATTTGATGGTGGTGCTATCTCTTGTGGACAGTACTTTGTTGCTGATTCTTTCTTCTACTTTTCCACCTAGTATCTTATGTCTAGTACCTTGCACCTAGTACCTAGTGTAGGTAAGGACATAATTAGTATGGAATTGATAAGCGGAAGTCGAATCTTTACTTTCTGTTATGTCTCGGGATAACCGGGGTTGACTCTGGTTTACCCTTGACATAACTTTAGGGAGTAAAGATTGGACATATGCGTGTCCTAGGTGTCCCTCGTCTGTAAGGGATGACTCTTAAAAATGGTGCTGATGCAGCTTACCTGGGTTCTTGTGAGGATATGACTCAAGCTATGTAGCCTGTGTTAATTACAAATGAGTAGAAACAAAACTTGCTAACTCCAAGACTTGTCTTGGGATTCGCAAGCATTCCTCCGTCTCCATTTAAGTCATTCCTTGTTAGGTAACCTTGATGCATTGTTTGATGGCGGGTTGATTGTAACTCTCCGGATGGATTTCTTTTATGCAATGTACTGTTGGGAATCTAACTAGGGAGGAAAAACAAACAAAGGTGGAATAAAATTTTTCCTACGATTCCCAAACCCATGAATCCGATTATGCTTAATACAAAAACAATAAACCCTAACTACTAAGAGAGTTGGGATCATTTACAGTTAATAAACTCTTCTCCTTTATGCTCCAAGCTTTGTTTTCTCCTTTTTGCTCCAAGCATGAACTCCGGGCAACAATGAATGAGCAGTCCAAGTGTGCTGCCTCTAACGGTATCCACACCTAGCTAGAGCTTGATGTCCTTTCCTTCTTCTTCCTTATGGTTGCTAGAGGTGGAGAAGAGAGAGAAAGAGAGAGAGAGCCTTGTGAAATTTTCGGCCAGCCCCTTGGGGATCCAATTGTGATGATGTCATCACATCATAATGTGGCTTATATAGCCACACAATAGGGCCAGCCAAGGGAGAACTTAAAACCCTAGTGCGTTTTGTGTAATTACTCTTAATTACACAATTAGCCCACTAGCTTGCATCAAATATAAATTAGCCCCTTAAAAAACTTTTCTTTAATCACTTACCCTTTCCCTCATAGACAATCAAGTTCTTTTAGCATGATCAGTGTGTGACCCATTGGGTTCACATCATCAAGTAGTAGGAACAGCATAAGTTGTGCACAATGGAACACTTCCCATTAGAGGTCTAATTGAAACTCCTTTCAATTCCCCAATTGATTATAACTCATTTATATCAGTTAGGGCTTCTACTAACCATGAGTAACACCTAGCATATGGCTCATGGTGTGGTCCTTAATGAGGTGAATAGTCATTTACAAAGAACCCTTCTGTTATAGTTTATAGGTTACAATTCCATCCTTCCATCAACACAATGTCTCCAATTGAACTAATAGGACATGGAAGTCTGTCAAGTCCCTAGTTCAATTACTTTATACTCATTCATTGATATCAACTCATGATGAACTTATGGAAACTCCTTTCCATATTCATTCTACCATGGGCCCATGGATTTAATGAGTTATATTCAATGAATGCTATATGAGACATTCACTCCCTTTTTCCTGATAGTGATGGATTCCTTGTTGATCACTCACATGCCTTCACACACATAGCAGTAGGGCCAATGAACACCTTTACAGACCCTTGAATAGGATTTGCACTTAGTGTTATCAAACTTCTAAAGCTACATGCATAAGACAACCATGGTGTCTCAGGTCTAAGGATTACTTGTACCACTATAACAATGAGAAACTGATTGACAGGCAAGTTAAAATTCCATTCAGTTTCTCTCATATCTTTGGTCACATTCAATGTACCTATTCTTATAATAGGCACCCACTTATTGGTTGTAGTGTCTCCACACAAATAGCTTGAGACTAGCTATCCTCCTATAGAGTCAACTTAACAAGTGCTAGTACTATGGTTCATTACTGTCCATCATAGTGAACCTTTAACTAGGAATGTTTTAGGAGTTTAGTACAGAGATATATTTATAGTCTCAAAATTACAACACTTTGTAATTTTATATTCTCAACTCTAACTCCATGGACATATTATGTGGATATAAATTATGCATATAAACATTATAGAATAATCCCTTTTATTAAATAAATAATAACTGTGACATACATAAATGAAATCAATTGATTGTTCCTAATCCCTAAACAATCATCTCTATGATTGGCTCTAGGGCATAATCCTAACAATCTCCCATTTGCACTATAGCCAATCCACCATGTATCTCATACCCATATCCTGTCGATGGTGATCCAACACACTTGGGTCATAGCTTTAGTAAAGGGGTCTTCTTTATTCTCTGTTGTATTAAACTTCTATATATATTTGTCATCTCTTCCAATGATCTCTCTAATCACTTGGAATCGCTACTTAAAGTTTGGACTTTTGATGAGACCGTGGATCCTTGTTTTGAGCAATAGCCTTATTGTTGTCATAAAAACAATAGTAAAGGCTTCTCAATGTCAGGAACCACTCCTAGTTCTGCAATGAACTTACTCATCCAAACATGCAGCAATTCGCTTAACCTCTGTAATGGAGTCTGCTGCAGTACCCCTCTTACAGCTTCTCCATTTGACGTTTCCACTTTTTAAAGTGAAAACATTGTCCGTATTACCAACCATTTTCAAGTTTCTTTCTCTATAGACAAGTTATAGATCCTTTAGTTCTTCTTAAGTACTTAAGGATAGCCTTGACTGCTTCCCAAGGTTTCTTGCTTGGGTTTGCCTGATATATGCTTGTAGCGTTTACAACATTACTGATATCTGGTCATGTACTTAGCATAGCATATGCTTTTAGACAACTTGATTTCATGTATGACAGGAATTAGACTTCTCTTGAAATTATGTATTTTGAACCCATTCAAAATCTTGTCTACGTACATCGATTGGGAAAGACTTAGCATCCTTTAAGATCTATCTCTATAGACCTCTATTCCCATAATATAGGATGCTTCTTCCAAATCTTTTATGGAGAAACTCTGTGAAAAACCAATTTTTCACTTTTGACAATGACTCTACATTATTCCCTAATAAGTATAACGTCATTCACTTATAGGACCATAAATGTGATCGCACTCCCACTAACCCTTTGTATAATCATGGTACAATAATGGATTCTGTCTCAACAGGGACAGGGGTTGCATCAATGTCGGTTTGTGTCTCATTAGACAACCCTTTGAGTTCTATTTTCCTATTATTGCCTCCTTTTTGAATAAACTGTTTTTCAAGAAAATTTGCAAAATTACTAACAAACACTTTTATTCATCAGGATGATAGATATGATATCCTAAACTCCTTTTAGGATAATACACAAACCTACATTTAAGTTATCTTGATTTCCAATTTGGTTACATCATGTGTCTCTACATATGCATTGCAACCCCATACCTTAACATTCTTAAGGCTTAGTGCTTCCTTTTCCATATCTCATATGGGTTCTAAGGGATAGCCTTGGTTTGAATCTCTGTTTCATAGATACGCGGCAATTTCTAGGGCATATCCTAACAAGGATAATATTAGGTCATTGTAACTTATCATGGATCGGACCATATCCAATAAGGTCATCTTCCTCCTTTCTGACACACCATTTAGTTATGGTGTTCTAAGAGGTGTCCATTAGAATAGAATGCCTGTTTGAACAAGTTGATCTAAAAGATCACCAGTTAAATATTCGCCTCCTTGATCCAATCAAAGAGCTTGATACTTTTACTAGTTTGTTTCTCTACTTCATATCTGAATTCTTTGAACTTTTCAAATGATTCAGATTTGTACTTCTTTAAGTATACACACCCAAACCTAAAATGAATCATCGGTAAAGGTTGTAAAGTAAGAGAAACCTCTTCATACATCACTATGTATATTTTGTTCCATTAAGATTATTAGCATTCAATTTAGAACTATCATGCTCTATGCAACTAATATTTAGTTTAGAGCACGATCCATACCTTCCGAAGGTCGGTTCTTTAGAGTATCCAGATATTCCCGGCAGTTACGTTTCCAGTGCCCATCCTTGCCATAGTGAAAATAGGTTCCTTTGGCCTTGTCGGTATTACCTTTCTTGATGCCTCCCTTCGGCTTTAAGTTCTTCTTCTTCTTCCCTTGGGTATTCTTACCCTTGCCTTTTTCCTTTCCCTTGGGCTTAGGTTTGGCTTTGGAAGTAGAAGCTCCATCAAATGCGAGCAAAGAACTTTTCCCTTTCTTCATCTTCTCCTCAGTCATCTTGAGCAAATTGTGTAGCCCAGGGAGAGTGGGCTCAAGCTTGTTCATATGAAAATTCATAATGAACGGCCCAAATGAATCAGGAAGGGACTGCAGAATAATGTCTAAACACATATCAGCTTCAATGATCACATCAAGCTTCTCAAGCTGCTCGATATGGTTGATCATCTTCAAGGTGTGATCAGTCACGGATGAACCCTCGTTCATCCTTGCCTTGAATAGATCCTTGACAATATTATATTTAGCAGTCCTACTTTGCTCCCCATACAACTCTTGTAAGTGGAGAAAGATGTCGGGAGCGCTACTCATGGACTTATGTTGCTTCTGAAGCTCAGGGCTTATGGATGCTATCATATAGCATCTTGCCTTTAGGTTGTCTTCCATGCGCTTCTGATAAGCGTCTTTCTCCTACTAAGTTGCAGCCTCAGCAGGAGCCTTAGGAAGTGGGCCATCAAGTGTATAGGTAATCTTTTCAGAATTCAAAACAATTTTTAAGTTCCTCAGCCAATCAAAATAGTTTGGTCCAGTCAAACGGTTGATGTCCAATATTTTGGATAGCGGGTTGAGGTGACCCATTTCTATGAACTACATATAAAAATAGAGAATTAGATTTCATTTTTAATCCATAATGATCGGGTCTTTAATCATATGGTACCTCCCACTATTTTATCAAATTCCATACACCCTCTAATAGAATTCGGGAATCTCATTCCTAATGGGAATTGGGGTCCCACTGTGACCTAGAAGCCTCACATTATAGTTTCTTGACTTCTAACCCACAATAAGAAGACAACTCCTTGTCTATTGCTTCATAAGCAAGTTCCAATCATTTTGCCTCTAGAGTACATACTCCTTACATTATAGTTTCTTGGAATACTTCCCTAATTAAGTTAAACCTATCATTCACACAGGTATGTTTCGCCAAATATATACCTCACATTATAGTTTCTTGGTATATACCTGTGAACCCCGGAAATTGGGCCCACAAGGGTTTAAAAGAAAATAAGTTTTCAAAAAGAAAAGGAAAGGAGTCGTCACCTTATTTTTAAAAGGAAACAAGGAAAACCCTAAAAACAGTTTGTTTTAGGAAAACAATTTGAATGACTCCATAAAAAAGGAAAGGCAAAAACCAATCTTTTGGAAACCAAAGAAATCGGGGATTCGGAGGCTAAGTTATGACATGGGAAGGTTCTAGGCAAAGCCTATAGGCACCCATGTCACCCTTTCGGTCTCTCAGTTCATTTGGGCTAAATCAAGATCTTTTCCATACAAAAATCAGCAAGTATATCATCACAAGAACTGCATGCATATCATATATTTCATTCATCCATCCATGCATAATAAGCAAACAAAAACAGAAAATAAAGAAAAAGAAAACAAAACAAAAAGAAAACCTAGGATGCTTGGATCCTAGAACGGACTTGAGCTTCACGAAGAGCGCCTACGTACCATGCAGCGAAATACATGGATCAAAGTCCACGTAGTTCGATTAGAAATAGGGTTAAGACTTAATACAAACCTATGGTTAAAACCCTAGGTTTCCTTATTTGATCAAAAGAATTGAATTTGATAGAGAGTTTGACTTTAGAAAGAACTCCACAAAATGGAAACTTTAATAAAAACCAGAATTTTATGGGTTAAGGAAACCCTTGATTAGAACCATAGGATTATATTAAAAATTAACCCTAAAGAGGGAGAAGGGAAAGGATAAGGAAGAAAGGTGAATTGGGGCACCTTCATACCCACTTACCTGAGCGCAATAGCTCCAAGCATTAGCCATTTCAGACATGAGCAGCCCTATTTGCCATAGGACAATTACCACACCTATTTGCACCCTTACACGTGCTCAAAACCATGCAAAAACAATGATATGCAAATCTGGATAGAATAGTATTATGGCCTAAAATCATCTACTAAGCATGCTAACAGCAAAAACAGCGAACAATAATAAGTCCTAACATATTCCTAAAACCATATTATGCATAAAAACCCTAGAATATACTAACATGCATGCAAAAACATCATATTTACTCTATATGCAAGACATATACAGCAAACACGAAGAAAAACCAATAAAAAAGTCTACTTTATCATGCTATGTAAGAATTAACACAAAACAATGACTCTAAAACCCTAAACTCACAAATATGCTTAAAGACATACAAAACATACTTTAGTCATGCTAAAACCAAACTAAACAGAAATTAAATCATGCATATTAACTAACTAAAGCAACATAACATGATGAAAATCCTAACTCTAACATGCAATGACACTAATCTTAGCACAAGGGCAACAGGAACACAAGAACCATAACTATGCATAAAAAACACATAGGACAGCCCTAAAGCATGCTAAACAGTAGATAAACAATAGATATTCCATGTATATTAACTAGCTAGAGTGTTAATACATGATAAAAAAGTTACCTTTAACATGCAATAAGCCTAACCCATATTCAGCATAAACAAAGAGGGAGGAATACCTTAAGAAGAAACTTCCTTGCTGCTGTAGAGACTCTCCCTTGCTCTTATGGATGACTTGAACCAATCCTCTCCAAGGCTACAGCAAGAACTCCAGCTCTCCTTCAAGTCTCTCTCTCTTATTCTCTCTCAAACATTCTAATTTTAATGCATAAAGTGGCTCCCCTTGTGCTGAAGCATAGGGGGGTATTTATAGACTTCAATTAGGATTAACCAATGGCTGGGATTAAAACCCTAAAAATTAATCCAAGGGCTATTAGAGACCCCCTTGGGGCTTAAGTAACTTAGAAGTTACCAAAAAATAGAAGGAAACTCGTCCAAAAGAGTCCTTGTTCGTCAAAATAGGGAGGAATCCGCTTCAGCAAGGAAACATGGTGTAAATAGGAATGTGGTCTCGGGTGACCTCCCAAGGCTGGGTGGCTAGCCACCTGGGCCCAGGCGGCTAGCCGCCCAGGCTTGGGTGGTCACCCGAGCCCATTTCTAGTTTTTTGCCTATTTTGTCTCCCCTCCCTTCTAGAAGTGTTTCAGGGGGCAAATTAACTCCGATTTTGATGAAACAAAAGCCAAAACGACCGTGTTTCGATGAGGAATATGTTTTTGAACATTTTAGGGTGAAAACCACTAACCATGGGGGCATGGTTAGGTTTGAACAAGGTGGTTAACCACTATGCTCTACCTTTGCTAAGCATAGGCATGCACATAGGGTCAAACCAAACACTTTCCATATCAAAATTGAACTTCATAAAACACTTTTGGGAGTAAAATGATGACTAATGAAAGTCAATTTGAAAAGATTTGGTTGGTAATTGTGAGTCAATTAGAGCAAACCCAAAGAAGGGTCAATTAACCAATCTTGAACTACATCGAGCCATTTTAATCCCAAGCCATTGATTTATCAAATTGAACCTAGGAATACCTCCTATGCATCCATATGAACTCCAATTGACAATTTGGAGATCATTCCAAGGTCAAATGAAAAGTTTGGGACTTAAAAGACAATTATGCCCCTCAAGTCACAAAAGCTCTTATTATCCCTCAAGATCAACTCCAATTTGAACCAAAATTCATACCTATTGTCCTTGTGACTCTAGAAACCTAATGCAAGTGACTAGACTCAAAAACAAAACAAAGACATGCATGAAATAATGAGCCCTAGTAAGGTGGTGCAAAAATGGGGTGTGACAGAAGCCCTCATTGGCGAACAAGTTACACTTGTGAACCAATGATAAAGAACAACCCATTTTTGCCAAAAAGCCTGGAGAAATCACACACTGATACCAAACAATGATGGGAGGTTGAAAACCTGAGACTGAAATAAGGAAGTGTACTCAAGTCATGAGTATACTTAAACCACTAAGGGTTGAGAATTGATAAGAGATGCATGTTCAAGCCACTACGAATGACCATACTTTTGAAATGGAAAGATATATTCTAGTCACGAATATATTTAACCAAGTGATGAGAATGAGATCTGAGAAGTACGTTCAAGTGATGAACGTACCTTTGAAATGGAGAAATATATCCAAGCGATGGATAGATTTAACCAAGTAAGTGACAAAATAATCTGAGAAGTATACTCAAGTGATGAGTATACCATTGAAATGGAGAAATATATTCAGGTCACTGTCACACCCCATTTTTGCACCACCTTACTAGGGCTCATCATTTCATGCATGTTTTTGTTTTGTTTTTGAGTCTAGTCACTTGCATTAGTTTTCTAGAGTCACAAGGACAATGGATATGAATTTTGGTTCAAATTGGAGTTGATCTTGAGGGATAATAAGAGCTTTTGTGACTTGAGGGGCATAATCGTCTTTTAAGTCCCAAACTTTTCATTTGACCTTGGAATGATCTCCAAATTGTCAATTGGAGTTCATATGGATGCATAAGAGGTATTTTTAGTGTCAATTTGGTAAGTCAATGGCTCGGGATTAAAATGGCTCGATGTGGTTCAAGTTGGTTAATTGACCCTTCCTTGGGTTAGCTCTAATTGACTCACAATTACCAACCAAATCTTTTCAAATTGACTTTCATTAGTCATCATTTTACCCTCAAAAGTGTTTCATGAAGTTCAATTTTGATATGGCCTGATGATGAGTTTAGTGTGGTTATTTACGGATTATCCTTGAAGAATTAGTGCGAATCACAGCATGAGATTTTTGGTTAAAATGAAAAGAAAATTATTTTATTAAATTAGCCATTTTTATCATGACACTAACACGTGTACGTATGTGATGAGTGTGTGTACGCACATACGATACATGTGCATGCGTGTTAGCGGTCAGTCTCCCAATTTTTATAAAAGACAATTTCCTTTTCCTATTCAGATTAGAAGTCTTTTATCATTATAAAATACCTTTTGATTATTCTCCAAGGAAACCTAGTCCAGGAAGGAAAGGGAAACTCCAGATTTCAGCTATAAATACTCTCTTAATGTCTTTAAACAAGGGAGAGGAGAAGAGGGTTTGAAGGGAGTGAAATTCGTCATAATTTAGCAGCAGATTTTCTGAAAACCAGCAGTCGTATTTTAATCATAACTTTTTCATGCGAAGTCAGAATTTGATGAAATTGGTCTTGTTAGAAAGATAATTCAATGCTCTACAACTTTGTATTTCATAAGCTTTGTCCAAATCCAACGTTTTCATACCCAAAAACGCGATTGAAGTTGCTGCTGCTGCAAAGTGACGAGAATCACTTTTTCTTTTCTCTTGTTCTCTTTTTGTTTTCTATTTCTTTTCAAAGTTGAGTGAGTTTTGATCTCTTTGCTGTGATACCACTTTGACAAAGAGGAGGATTCGTGTTGGTTTGATTCACTCTAAAGACCTAAGGAGCCACGAACAATTGCATACAGCAGCAAGGAAGGCCACTTCCTAAGGTATTCTCCTTCTCTATTCAAGCTTAAACTAGGTTCTCATATGGGTTAGGCTTATTGCATGTTAAAGGTGACTTTTTTATCATGTATTAACACTCTAGCTAGTTAATATACATGGAATATCTATTTTTTATCTACTGATTAGCATGCTTTAGGGCTGTCCTTTAGGTTTTTAATGCATAGTTGTGATTCTTGTGCTCCTGTTTGTCCTTGTGCTAGGATTAGTGTCATTGCATGTTAGAATTAGGATTTTCATCATGTTATATTGCTTTAGTTAGTTAATATGCATGATTTAATTTCTGTTTAGTTTGGTTTTAGCATGATTAAAGTATGTTTTGTATGTTTTTAAGCATATTTGTGAGTTTAGGGTTTTAGAGTCATTGTTTCGTGTTTGTTTTCATATAGCATGATAAAGTAGACTTTTTTATTTGGTTTTTCTTCGTGTTTGCTGTATATGTTTTTCATATGGAGTAAACATGATAGTTTTGCATGCATGTTAGTATGTTTTAGGGTTTTTATGCATGATATGGTTCTAGGAATATGTTAGGACTTATTATTGTTCGCTGTTTTTGCTATTGGCATGCTTAGTGGATGATTTTAGGTCATAATACTATTCTGTCCAGATTTGCATGTTAGTGTTTTTGCATGGTTTTGAGCACTTGTAAGGGTGCAAATAGGTGTGGTATTTGTCCCATGGCAAATAGGGCTGCTTATGTCTGAAATGGCTAAATGCTTGAAGCTAATTGCGCTCAGGTAAGTGGGTGTGAAGCTGCCCCAATTCACCTTTCTTCTTAACTCATTCTCTTCTCCCTATCTAGGGTTAATTTTTAATACAAGTCCTATGGTTTAATTAGAGGTTTCCTTAACCAACAAAATTCTGGTTTTTATTAAAGTTTCCATTTTGTGGATTTCTTTCCTAAAATCAAACTTTCTATCAAATTCAACTCTTTTGATCAAATAAGGAAACCTAGGGTTTTTACCATAGGTTTGTATTAGGATTTAACCTTAGTTCTAATCGAACTACGTGGACTTTGATCCATGCATTTCGTTGCATGGTACGTAGGCGCTCTTCGTGAGGCTCAAGTCCGTTCTAGGATCCAAGCATCCTAGGTTTATTTATGTTTTCTTTTCTTCTTTTTATTTTCTGTTTTTATTTGCTTAGTATGCATGGATGGATGAATGAAATATATGATATGCATGCAATTCTTGTGATGATATACTTGCTGATTTTTGTATGGAAAGACTTTAATTTAGCCCAAATGAACTGAGAGACCGAAAGGGTGACATGGGTGCCTATAGGCTTTGCCTAGAACCTTCCCATGTCATAACTTAGCCTCCGAATCCCCGATTTCTTTGGTTTTCAAAAGATTGGTTTTTGCCTTTCCTTTTTTATGGAGTCATTCAAATTGTTTTCCTAAAACAAACTATTTTTAGGGTTTTCCTTGTTTCCTTTAAAAAATAAGGTGGCGACTCCTTTCCTTTTTCTTTTTCAAACCCACTTTCTTTTCAATCCCTCGTGGGCCCAATTTCCAGGGTTCACAGTCACGAATATATTTAACCAAGTAATTTGAGGATGAAATCTGAGAAGTATACTCAAGTGATGAGCATACCATTGAAATGGAGAAATATATCCAAGCGATGGATATATTTAACCAAGTGGGATAAGAATAATCTGAGAAGTGTACTCAAGTGATGAGTACACCATTGAAATGGAGAAATATATTCTAGTCACGAATATATTTAACCAAGTAAGTAACAAGTATGTTTAAGTGATAAACATACCATTGAAATGGAGAAATATATCCAAGCGATGGATATACTTAACCAAGTAAGTGACAAGTGTGTTCAAGTGGTGAACACACCATTGAAATGGAGAAATATATCCAAGTAATGGATATACTTAACCAAGTAGGATAAGAATAATCTGAGAAGTGTACTCAAGTGATGAGTACACCATTGAAATGGAGAAATATATTCTAGTCACGAATATACTTAACCAAGTAAGTGACAAGTATGTTTAAGTGATAAACATACCATTGAAATGGAGAAATATATCCAAGCGATGGATATATTTAACCAAGTAAGATAGAGAATAATCTGAGAAGTGTACTCAAGTGATGAGTGCACCATTGAAATGGAGAAATATACTCTAGTCACGAATATATTTAACCAAGTAAGTGACAAGTATGTTTAAGTGATAAACATACCATTGAAATGGAGAAATATATCCAAGTGATGGATATATTTAACCAAGTAAGATAGGTAATGAGGATTGGGAACTGAGAAGCATATTCAAAGAGTAAATACACTTTTGAAATGGAAGAATATATTCAAGTGATGAATATATTCAACCAAGTATGATAGAGAATGAGAATTTGAAACTGAGAAGCATATTCAAAGGGTGAATACACTTTTGAAATGGAAGAACATATTCAAGTGATGAATATATTCAACCAAGTATGATAGAGAATGAGGATTTGAAACTGAGAAGCATATTCAAAGGGTGAATACACTTTTGAAATGGAAGAACATATTCAAGTGATGAACATATTCAACCAAGTGGGATGGAAAATCAAGATTTGAAATGAGGATATATGATTAATTTATCAAGATAGAACAAGCATGGTGCAAGAGGAAAGTGACTTGGCACATTGTCACTTGAGTTGGCATGACACAGGGGAAATATATTCAACCCTTTCGAACATAAAATCAATTCAAAGAATTGATTTCAAGGTGAAATTTGATTGATTTTAAGCTCAAAAAGTGTTGAATATCTCATTTGGAAGAAGGTTTGATCACGCGTTAAGGCGGGACAAAGCGAGAGAGAAAGCCAAAACAAGGTGGCTTGGGTGACCACCAGGCCTCAGGAGGCTAGCCGCCCAAGCCCTGGTGGCTAGCCGCCCAGGGCTTGGGTGGTCACCCGAGCCTATTTGCTGAAAAATCTGGTTTTTTAAAGTGCACAAGGGCACTATTCATACCCCCCATTCAAAGAACCCGAAAATTGGAGTTTCTCTCTCTAGAAAGCTTACCCCATTTTGCAAAATCAATCCAATACCCAAGAGCAATCAAATCCACACTTCAAGAGGGATTCATACACATGAAATAGCATCATTAACACCCAATTTCACATCAAAAACAAGAAATTTGCAGCACTTTGCAAATCAAAAACCCATTAAACCCATTTTTGCTCAACACAAGCTAGTTCATCCACCATGGATTCAAATGAAGACTCCACTTCAAAGTATCCATTCCTTGACTCAAAGAGTAGATACAAGGCACCAATATATGATGTTCCTCAAGAGAAATTGCTCTTAGAACCAAGGAATCATCTCTCTTTTCTCCATTCTAAGCAAGAGGTAAGCTTACCCATTTTAAACTTTTCTTTGAAATTTTCATTTTTGTTGATTGAAATGCATTCCCATGAACTTTCTATGAGTATTCCTAGCAATGTTTGCAATGCCCATTGATTTTGGCAAGGATTGGATGTGAAAAGAATTCAATTTGAAAACTTGGTGAATAGTGCCCACCAAGTGTTTGATAAAATGCTTGAATGATGAAAATTCATCCAATCTTTGTCAAATTGATGTGCATTGCAAGGCAAAATCATAGGCATTCATTTCTTAATTGATTTTAGAAACAAAACCAAGCATTTTCATGAACTTTGAAAAACAAAGTTTGCTATATTTTTGAAAAACCAATGTTTCCATGAACAAGGTTTGCTTATTTTTTCCTTAAAAAACCACTTTAGAAAACAAAGTTTGCTTGCTATTTTCTTTGAAAAATCCATGCTTCCATGGTCTTGGAATGCATGGTTTACTAATGATCATGAGTTTGAAGAATAAAACCATTGTTTTCATAAACTTTCAAAGCAAGGTTTACTTGTTCATGAACTAAAAGACTTAGCTTTTGAAAAGCCAATTATCAATGCTTGCATATGATTTTTTTTTACACTAACTAGGTGAATCATTCTTCTTGATTAGCCCAACTTCCAAGACCTACGCACAAGGTCTTCGATAAAGAATCTTATTGGGTGGTGGAGGCGTATGGAGCACACCCAACCTTCCGCAAGGGAATCCATTAAGAAAGCAGGTTTTGGTTGGTTTCTTGACTCATTATGGAATGAACAGTGGGATAGGCAAGCCCTCCTTGCCTTAGCTGAGCTATGGTGGGATACCACCAACACCTTCCACTTCAGTTTTGGGGAGATGACCATGACTCCTAAGGATTTCTCAATTATCACCGGTTTAAGCCTCAAAGGAAAGAGGTTGGAATTCTATGGGGATGCCAACACAAATAGTGCTTATCTCTCACTATGTTGGGGATGGATATTGAGGCGGGTTCCCGCGGTGTTAGGAGGACATGGCTATTTGAGAACTTTGCCAACCAAGTAGAAGGTGTGGGAGTGGCTCCCGAGTGCATTACTAGGGCTTTCATGATCTATATGCTCTCCTGCACTCTCTTTGTTGGTGCCAATGACATGGCACAACTGGGATACCTCGCTTCCATGGTAGATGTGAACAAAATGGGGAGGTATAACTGGGGAGGGGCAGCACTAGCTACTATGTATAGATCCATGTCTGACATGTCTCGAGGTGTTTCCAAGCATTTTGGTGGGCTCCCATTTGTTTGGGAGGTAAGTAAAAATGTTTAACTTTTAAATTCCTCTCAAACTTGACTTAATTTTAATGCTTTTCTTGAATCTTGACAGATATGGTATTATGAATACCTGGGACTGTGCCGCCCCGCCCTGGATAATGAGATACAAGAATGGCCAATACTTGGGAACTATGCTCCCACCAAGATAGCTATGCGTGCCCCCAATAGGCATGACTACGCCCATGCAAGGGTGTACTTGGCGAGCCTAAATGCTGACATGGTAATTCACCTTCCTCATTCTTTTCTTTCATTCATTTTTTATTATCTTGCTCACCATGTTTTTCAAATTCAACAGGTGGAGTGGAGTCCATGGGGACTGTGGGAGGCTAGGTTGCCTAGGAGGTGTGTGTCCTGTTTGGAATTGACTGGGAAGAGGGTACTCTTTGAGGGTCCCTCAGGGCGATACTGGTATTTAGGGGAGCGCGTCCTTAGGCAGGTAAAAGGACGAGTGGATGCCGCCCTTACCCCTGTCTTGCCTCCCATGAATATGAGACACACTGACTCTCTGGATGGGGATGAGCTGATGGAAGCTCTGATTGGATGGGATGCTGAGGAGTTCACCTCGCCCAATACCGACTACATGACTTTTTGCAATCAATTTCTGATGCGCCCTAGAGTCATTGGCTTCCCACCTCAAGGGGTGAGTTTCTATTCCATTCTTTTCAATTAATGACTTATGCAAGCACTCCTCTTATACAAATTATCTATTGCAGGGCCGGCGAGCTCGTGGACATAGTTCCACAATAGCGTCCTCCATAGGTATGACTCATGGGGATGAGGATTATGAGATGGGGGGAATGGCACAGCCACCTCTCCCAATACTCGACTGGCAAGTGAATCTATGTAATGGGTTGGAGTTCATGAAGGCTAATATTACTCACCCTGCTTTTGATGAGGTCCCTAGGATTGACCCTAGCTATGAACATGTAAGCTCTAAGCCTTTTGCTTTCTTGAAAACCTCTTTCATCATTTATTAACCATGTTCATCTTTTAGGTTCCCCGAGAGTACGCACAGGAGTGCCTTGAACTCAGCGAGGGATTAAGGCGAGACCTTGTTAGGATGAGTTTGGCAAACTTTATGCTAGAGGGACGACTGAATCCCACTGTAAGCCATTCCCTTTGTTCATTCCAATCATAGGAGCTAATGATATAACCCTTCTTTATTAATTGATTTCTTTGCAACAGGTCTCCACACTGCGTCCACCACAACCAATGCCACGCCAAAGGAATCCTCATGCTGGTCGTGGTAGAGGCGAGTCAAGTAGAAAGAGAAGAACCATGGGAGATCATTAGCTTAGCTTAATCTCTTGCTTTGTGAATGACTGAAACATCCTTCTTTATGCTTTGTAACCTTTCTTTGAATATTTGCTTTGGTACTTTGTATGAGACTTTTGGAGTTCCATGGTGGTGATTTACTCATGTTTTTGTGCAAAAACAAGCTCAAAATAAGCTTCCCAAGATCACATAACCATATAGGAGTCAAATTAGGTCAAAAATAGGCAAAACTAGGCAAAATAGGAAAACGGCCTCGGGTGACCACCCGGGGCTGGGCGGCTAGCCGCCCAAGCCCAGGTGGCTAGCCGCCCAGGCCTGGGTGGTCACCCGAGCCCGAAGCGGAAATCCCACTTTGAATAGGAAACTTCCTATTCTGACGGGTTTTTTCCTATTTGAACTTGGATTTGTGACCTTTTCCCTATAAAAACACATGCAAGAGGTTCCTAAACCTACTTGTATTCATTCATTAGAAATTATGGAGGCTCTAGACAAATTTTTAGGAGGGTTTTTGAGAGTTATGAGTGCTGAAGCAAAATCTGAGTTCAAGTGCTTTGGCTTGGATCCATTGCTTTCCTTGAGGCATGTGAAGCTTGAAACGAGCCTCTTGACTGCTGCTACATATTTTTGGGATCCCCAAATTCATGTGTTCCGCTTCAACTATGAAGAACTGTGCCCAACCATGGAGGAATTCTGCGCGTTGTATGGCGTTTCACCGGTAGGTCCTTTTATTCTCCCTACTCCTCGCCCAAGCTTTCTTACTTCTTTTTCCAACCTCCTTGGGATTCACCCACAATATGCCTCTACGTTTGTAAAGGACCATATGGTAGACTTGATGAAATTGGCAACCTCTTTTTTGGTTTATGATGGTAAAGGTATTCTGAACTTTACCTTTCCCATTAAGCATGCACTTGCCTTTTGCCTCATTGGTCGTTTCCTTATTTCAACTGGTACTCCACATGTTCCCATACAAATTTGTGACTTGATTCCTCTCCTTGCCAAGGGCCATAACTTAATTCCCATGGTATTAGCTGAAACCCTGAATAGCTTGGATAAAGTCCATGAGGACCCAAAGGTTCCTTTAGGAGGTAGCCCCATTCTGCTGCAAATGTGGTTGCTTGAAAGACTGAATTTCTTATCACCTATTGCCATTACATCATACAAGCCCCAGCATTACTACCTTCGCCGCATTGAACTGCCTAGAGAGTTTTCATTGAGGGATTGGCTAGGTTACTTCCAAACCCTTTCTTGGAGGAGTGTCAATTGGTTCGTCTTCATATGGGGCTGCAACGAACAGGTGATTCTGCGAACTTCTGGATGTGCCATGGTGAGACTCATAGGACTGAGGTCTACTTCCTTTTATTGGCCTTCAAGGTTTCTTCGTCAGATGGGTGCCATGCAAACCATACCCACTTCCTTAAAAGGCGACTATCCTGTGGTGCCTGTGGGTCTTTCTGTAGTGACTTGGGCAAAGGATCGATGGCCTAGAAAGCTGACACTGACTCAAGTTACAAATACTGATGGTCCATATATGATGAGCCCCGAGTATAAGGAATGGTTGAAAAGCAATTTAGGTGAGAGAGAGACTACTCGGAGAGAAAGGATTTTCAGATTTATCAAGAATGACAAACTTGGATCTTGCAGAGAAGATATTATGGAAGCAGTGACAGCAGCTTATGAACATGACTTGAGGAAGAAAAGAAGACATGCAAGAGAGGAGAAGAAAGCTGCAGAGCGAGCTGCAAGGAAGCTCTAGAAAAACTGAAGACTCAATAGAATAGGATATTTATGGCACTTTTATAGTTCTTTTACTTAATACCAATGAATTGCTATGTCAATCAATTTTAGTTTTGAATTAATTGCCAATAATAAATCGAATTTGGGATTTTGTTGTTTGATTTAGACCGCCCCCAAGGTAACTTTATGGGTTGCCTACGTATCTCCATGATTTTTTCTTTTTTTTGCTTTTTTCTTGTTTTTTTTTTTTTCTTTTTTTTGAATGGAGAATCAGGTCTTACGTAGTTCTTATGCCTTAACTTTTGCCTAGGCCGCCCTTACAGGTTTTCAACCTAGCAGGCCTCAAACATGATATTTTTTCAATTGATCCAAATTAGTTGGACGAGCGAACTCAATTCCATCTAAATCTATGAGGCGAACAGCCCCTGCTGGCAATATCTCTTTGATAATGTATGGTCCACCCCAACTTGGCTTGAATTTCCCTCGCGGGTCGAATACTGGAGCTCTGATTTCTTTCAGCACTACATCCCCTTTCTTTAGACCTCGGTCTTTGACATGCTTGTTGAATGCTCTAGCGACTCTCCGCTGATACCCCTGAACATGATACAGCGCCCTTAAACGCCTTTCATCCAGCAAAGCTAACTCATCATAACGGCTCTTAACCCAGTCCACTTCTGTTATCTGGCTCTCCACGGCAACCCTTAGTGAAGGAACTTCCAACTCAACTGGCAACACGGCCTCCATTTCGTAAACTAGAGAATAAGGGGTAGCCCCTGTTGACGACCTTATTGATGTTCTGTAACCCCATAGAGCCAATGGTAACTTCTCATGCCAGTTTGTGTGCGAATCCGCAGTCTTCTGCAGTATCTTCTTGATGTTCTTGTTAGCTGCTTCCACTGCTCCATTAGTCTGAGGACGATATGGTGACGACAAATGGTGAACTATGCCGTACCTTTGCAAGAGCTCATGGGTTTCTTTCTGAAAGTGCTGGCCATTGTCTGAGATAACTTCATGCGGTACCCCATATCGATAGATGATGCCGTGCTGTATGAACTGTGCTACCTTCTTGGAATTCATGGTCTTGAAGGACGCTGCTTCCACCCACTTAGTGAAATAATCGATGGCAACCAGGATGTATTCATGCCCATTTGACGCCTTTGGCTTGATCTGTCTGATGATATCTATCCCCCATACTGCGAATGGCCATGGTGACGACATACTTGTTAAAGGCATAGAAGGCAAATGTTGTCCACTGGCGAACAGTTGGCATTTATGGCACTTCTTGACATGTGCATGGCAATCTCTTTCCATGGTAGACCAATAATAGCCTAGCCTCATGATTTTCTTAGCCAACATATAGCCATTCATATGCGGAGCCCCTATCCCTTCATGGATTTCTTTAATCAGATGCTCGGCTTCCTCCTCGGTGACACACAGCAGGTGGATCCCGTCGTATGATCTTCGATATAGCTTTCCTCCACAAAGTACATAGTGACTCGCCAACCGCCTTAGGGTTTTTCTGTCAATACGAGATGCTCCCTCTGGGTACTCTCTTTCTTCAATGAACTTTATTATGTCATGGAACCACGAGTGGCCATCATTTACTTCTCCTCCTCGGATTGCACAACAGTACACAGGCTTGTCTCGGCATTCTATCACCAACGGCTTCACATTTCCTCCTTTAGGTATTTCCACCATGGATGCTAGGGTCGCCAGGGCATCGGCGAACTGGTTCTTATTTCTTGATAAATAGTTGAACTTTATTTCTGAGAACTCCTTGGTTAGAGCTTCCAGATAGGCATGGTAAGGCAGCAACTTCTCATCTGGAGTTTTCCATTCCCCTTTTATCTGACAAATGATTAGCGCCGAGTCCTCGAACACTTCTAATTCTTTGATCCACAATTCAAGTGCAGCTTCCAATGCTAGAATACAGGCCTCATACTCAGCAATGTTGTTGGTAGCTTCAAACCCCAACTTGACCGCCAACGGTGTAAATGCCTCTTCAGGTGAAACCAGCAGGACTCCTATCCCATAACCTTTCTTATTGGCTGCCCCATCGAAGTATACTCTCCAAGTCTTTCTACCAATCTCTGGCACGTCCTCATCTGGGAATTGATCGTTGAACGGAGCGAATGATGACACAGGACAGCTAGCCAGGTAGTCTGCGATGACGCTCCCCTTGATAGACTTCTGATTCATGTACTTGATGTCGAATTGATTGAGGAGAATTGACCATCGAGCAGTTCTGAATGACAATACCGGCCTTTCTACCAGGTACTTCAATTGGTTCATGCGACTTATCAAGAACACTTCAAAGGACATCATGTAGTGTCAGAGCTTTTGCGTCGCCCATACTAGTGCCACACAAGCCTTTTCAATGGCATTGTACTTCACTTCATAGTCCGTCATTTTCTTGCTTAGGTAGTAGATGGCATTCTCCTTTGTAGACCCTTCGAGATATTGAGCTAACATAGCTCCCGTCGCGGTTTCGGTGACCGTTAAGTATAATAAGAGCGGTGCACCTTGCCGTGGGGGAACTAAGATTGGAGGATTGCTCAAGTATCTCTTAATGGTTTCAAAGGCTTCTTGGCATTCTTCGTTCCATACTTTTGGCACACCTTTCTTAAGCAATTTGAAGATTGGTTCGCAAACCATGGTCAAGTTGGCGATGAATCGGCTTATGTATTGAATCCTTCCCAGAAAACCCCGGATCTGCTTCTCAGTGTTAGGCGGCTCCATCTCCACAATAGCTTTTATCTTCCCTGGGTCCACTTCGATGCCCCTCTGAGTGATCATGAATCCCAATAGCTTGCCTGCAGTGACACCAAAAGCACACTTCTGTGGGTTTAAGCGGAGATTGTACTTCTTTGCTCGCTCTAGGAACTTCTCTAGTGCCTTGAAATGCCCTTCCCTATCCACGGACTTCACGATCATATCATCGACATAAACCTCGACTTCCTTGTGGATCATATCATGCAATAAGGTCGTAGCTGCTCTTTGGTAAGTAGCCCCAGCGTTTCTTAAGCCAAAAGGCATTACCTTGTAACAGTGCGTTCCCCATTGCGTGATAAAGGCTGTTTTCTCCATGTCTTGAGGCGCCATCTTTATCTGGTTATACCCGGAGAATCCGTCCATAAAGGAGAGGAGCGCATGTCCCACTGTGCTGTCCACCAACACGTCGATATGGGGTAAAGGAAAATCATCCTTAGGGCTTGCAGCGTTGAGATCTCGGAAATCGACACACATCCTCACTTTCCCATCTTTTTTAGGCACAGGCACTATATTTGACAACCACTCGGGGTACTCCACAACTTGGAGGAAACCCGCGTCTAGTTGTTTAGTTACCTCTTCTTTTACTTTTAGAGCCCATTCGGGTTTTAATCTTCTGAGTTTCTGCTTTACCGGCTTCTTTAGGGAATTAGTGGGGATATAGTGTTGCACAATATCGGGGTCGATGCCAGGCATGTCTTCATAAGACCATGCAAAAGCCATAATGTTAGCTTTCAAGAGAGAGACACTACTACAAAAACGTTGATAGATGACTGTATTTAACAGTCATCTTTTAGCAAAACAGTCATCTTTGTTTTTAGAAAAAACAGTCATCTTTTCAGGCGTCATCTTTTATCATCAAATAAGATGACTGTTTTTTACGGTCATCTTTGAGAGTAATAGATGACCGTTTTTTAAAAACAGTCATGTTTGAATCAAAGAAAGAAGATCCTTTATTTATTAACACAGTCATCTTTTGTGCTATAGATGACCGCTAAAAACGGTCATATATTCAACAAAACATGACTGGTTTTATCTTAAAAACAGTCATATATTACTATATAAGATGACTGCTTTTCACAGTCATCTTATGTTCTTAAAAACAGTCATATATTACTATATAAGATGACTGTGTGACTATATAAGATGACTGTGTTTCACAGTCATCTTATGTTCTTAAAAACAGTCATGTATTACTATATAAGATGACTGTGTGACTCTATAAGATGACTGTTTTTCACAGTCATCTTATGCTCTTAAAACCAGTCATCTTATGTATTAAAAGATGACTATAGAAAACAGTCATCTTATCTATGGCACCATTTTTTTTTTTTTTTTTTGGTGGTATTCATATCCAAAAAATGTCATATACTATTTACTACCCTACAAACCTGTTATTAAATTTGATACGTAAACCTGTTTATACAAATTACTCAATAATTAAATTCTCAATATAAAATGAAAGAAATTAAGACAAATAAAATAACAAAGGAAATTAAATCACTCATATTAATTATAAAACCATCATTTTCATTGCATTGGATTAGAATAACATAGTTTCAAAAGTCACCATTCCCTTTACCTAACTAATCCTACATACAATATTTTAGATGTTAAAATGAAAAACAAATCTAAAAAAGCAACATCCTCAAAAAAATTTTACTTTTTGCCATGGTACATGATTCAACTATACAAAAAGAAGCCATCGATTAAGTGAGAATTACAAAAAAACAAAAAAAATGGACGAATTAGAAGAGTGAGCATCTACAAAAGCTTCAATGTTAATTTGCTCCCATTTCTTTGACTCTATCAAAGCAAAATATCCCTTCCTCTCTCTCTCTCTATCTCACCCACATGCACCTGCAAAAGGCAAAATCTATTTAAAATATATAGTTCTATGCAACAATGTGCTAATTGCAAAAAGAAAGAGCTAAAAGTGACAGGGCACAAACTGTAATTGGAGGGGCAAACAAATAAAACCCACATTTGAAAACAAAAAACTGCATGAAAATAGATTGCAATGGAAGAGGCATATTAACAAAAACTTGGCAGCCCCTACTTCTTGCCTACAATAGGATCTCATTGCATAAAACAATCGCCAGCATTTTGGTGAACGTGAGGTTCTTCTTGTGTATCCAAGCTTTTGGAAATGTTTGATATATTTGCATTTTCCCCAAGTGTGGGGGCAACATATATAGGTGCCTCTCTCCGCATCTAAACCCACATCATCAGCCCTACTACCACCAACTCTTTTGTGATATAGACAACATCCATAAATGGAGAATGAAGATCCAAGCTATAAAATGAAGTTGAGAACATAAGCAACAGATAAATGTAAAAGTACAATGGGAACAATCATTCAGGTACGCCCAAAAGTGAAGGAACCAACATAACACAAAGAATGCTTTAGGAAACAAAAAACAACATTCAAAAATTAAAAGGTGGGTCTTATATTGCGACAAATAAATCTCTGAAGAGAAACAGAATAACCACTTATTTCAACTGAATATTCCAATTTCACTTCTATCAAATAAATTTTAAAAACTCTGCACAAGAGGCTCTCTAAAGTTGGAAAATATACCCTAAAATAGATAGTGACCAACGCAAACGTCCACCTGTTTAGCACCAGAAACCATTGCAAAGGAAAGAATTAGCATAGGTGATAAAGTTTGCTCCTTATGATTGACTTGAAAGCTATACATATAGCACCACATTGTAATAACCAATCTAATGAAATATTGCACCTCTTCATGCTCAGGAAGGTCTTCAAAACGCTCACATGATAGAAGTAATCAAACCTAAATAAGGAACTATTCAAACACCTGACACAAAACTCTCTATAATAGTATAATTGACAAAAGGAAAAATTAATTTATGTTTCAGGGAAATTCTGAAAATGCATAAGCAAAAGTTGCCACCACTGTAATGTTTAGAATTGTTTCCAGGATTCTTAGACAATGCTGCCATTTAAGAAAACTTCTCCAAAAGTAGGAAGCAAAGCCAGTCAGTTGATTCAAATTAACTGAAAGATGCCACCTGTAGGCACCATATTAGGCACTACAGCTAGTAAAACTTTGTGTGTGTGTGTGTGTGTGTGTGTGTGTGTGTGTGTGTGCAGACTATAATTAGAAAACTTCTTCAAACAAAGCTAAAAATCCAAAAGAACTATAGATATATATATATATTTTTTAAATGCACCTTATAATGAGATAGAAGACTTAGTGAGTAGCATAATAGTAAAAAATGCTACCTTATATTGAGATAGAAGACTTACCGAGTATATTAGTAAAAAATGCCACCTCCATCAACGGCAACATCGGTGATGATCAATGTCAAAAGGACAATGAAAGCAAACATGCGGAAAGCAAGCAACCAAGCAGGATGAATTCCTTTCAGACATGTCCTCCAAGCTTCATCCTTGTACAAATACCCTGCTGTTTCTTGTTGATTCTCTCTTCAAGCTCCATGGCATACTTTCCAGGGCTGAAAGAGGCCTCTATGATTCCCCCACCATTTATTAAACTTCATCTAGTGAGGGCATTGATTTCTAACGTGTAACACATATAAGGGTGGAGCAACTTGTAAATGGGGTGCATTGAGCTAAGCTGCACATGAGTAGCAATTATATAAGGCTCCATGCTAGCATGAGTCCTCAACCTGAAGAATCTCAAACCAACAAATAACAAGCACTTAATATTTTGTGAAGCATGTGGTAGCAAAATGTGTCTGAATGGACTATGCTGTTTAAGACTAACCAAGAGTTTTAATTTCATTTCCATCATAAATTTCAGTCTAGATAAAAAATTTATTGAAATTCTAAAATATAAAAGTTCGATAAAAAAATGACAATCTCATGCACAAACTAGTCAAAATTTTAAGTTGTCAAAAAAGGATCAAAATCAATCCAAAAAAATAAATAAAGAAAGAAAGAAAAAGGAAATTTCTTGATACTTGAGTCTTACCAGTGGTTTACTAGTTGATGGATGCCAGTGTCATTTGAGCAAACATGAGCTTTGGCTAGCTTCCAAAATCCATTGGGTTGTTGCATTGTGTCCATGAGTATAAACACGCTTGTTCTGAGGCAAAGAAGGTGTTGGAGGAAGTAAAAGCTCGATAGTAATTGGTCTTAGAAAACCAGTTTGGTTATAGAATAAAACTGTCCTAGAGGCATAAGCCTTTCTTCCTGGCAAGGAGTTCATCTTCTTGATAAACGGCAACACCACAAAGAGTAGAGAATTCGTACATCTTCTTCTTCAAACCATTCTTTCTCTTTTGAAAGGTTGTGTTCCGAGATTTTTTGTTGGGTATCAGATCCATGGTTAGTCTTGCACGGCCCATCTTCGAATCTAGCAAAGGGAGATCAGACATGTCAAAAGCACACACATATCACAATTTTTTTGTCAACCAAAAAATAAAAAATAAAAAAAAAATCAATCAGAAAGAAGCATTTGATTTTTAAAAAAATCCCTTTTTTTCCCCTTCTCTGTTTGCTGTTTTCAGGGTAGTACTCATCTCTTAAGAGATTTAACTGAAACAATGGGAAGAACCCAAGCACATATATATAAAAAGAAGTCCTGTAATGATGTCTGCTAGAGAAAGAAATTGTTTAATCATGTGGCATGGCACGACTAATATTCTGATCTAACAAAGGAGTGTTCTTTGAATTGCCAAGAACACCAAGTATAATCGAAAAAGTAGTGAAAAACCCATGTCAATTTTTCCCCGTATATATTGGGACGATTGATATATTCCTTTAACTGCTAAGATCAAGATTAACCCAATTTAAAGATTTAACTATTCATTAATCCAAGAAAACTGCGGGGAAAAAAAAGGAAACAAAAAAAGGGGAAAAAGAGAACCAATATAATAAAGGCACAATAGTTACTATTTCTTGGTAGAATAGGCGTGGTGAGGCGGCGATGGATGATGCCGCCGCTGCCGCTGCTCTCTTTATTTCTTGAATTCTTGGAATAATGAAGGCACTAAATCGATCGAATTCTCTTTCAGTCTTTTGTTGCTATGTCCTCTTTCAGACCGTAAATCGAAGGCCGAACAGCTTTCTTGTGTTTGCTAACTAGGTTTAAGACGACAGGTTGCTAATGAAAGGCAATGTGTTCTCCTTTACTAAGTGTACCAAGTCTTATATATATATGTATAATGGTAACAACCATATAATAAAAGCAAAGACAATGAAGAACCAAAGATTTGCTAAAAAGAGAAGAGGAGAGTATTAATGGAAGAATTAACGTACCTCTGGTTTGATGGGTTCTCACGCTGAGCACATAGAGAAAGAATGGAGTTTCTCCAAACCTATATAGAAGACATCCCAAAAGTTACTAAATATTCAAGAACATATAAAATATATATTTTTCTTAATTCCAACGTTAATTTATGGAAATCACATCTCAGAATTCACAGAAGAAACAAAATTCCAACGTTAATTTCCTATCTAAAAGAATCCCCAATCTTGATTCCCTACAAATTTATCATTGGTAATCAAAATTCACAGAAGAAACACCCAAAACTTAAAACCAAATGAGAAACCCTAAAATTGAATCCCAAATCCTAAAGCCCTAAAAATTAAATCCTAGAATAAAACCCTACAAATTTACACACTTAACAAAGACACGAAGAGAGATTTCGCTGCAAAAATAAACGCACAAAAGAGAAAACCACAACTCACCTAGCTATGGAGACCACGACGGCAGCAAGGGAAAAAGGAAGCAACGGTGTGGGCGACGGAACAATGAGGGCGGCGCTGGGTGACGGGGGTGAGGGCGGCCTTGGGCGACGGCGACGGCGACGGCGACGGTGAGGGTGAGGGTGAGGGCAGGGGTGACTCTTGCGTGAGGGCTCTGTGCTGAGGGATGGAGAATGAAGAGAAAGAGAGACTGAGAAAGAAAAAAAAAGAGCTTATGTTAAAAGGGGATCGGGGAGCTGATCGACAACGGAGGAACACATTAAATTTTTATTTTTTTTAGAGAGGTGAATTGATGACCGTTTTTTTAAATCTGGTCATCTTTTGCTATATTGTTTTTAAAAACTAGTCATCTTTATTTTTTCAAAGATGACTGTTTTAAGGTTCACCTTAAATGCTAGTCATCTTTTCATCTTAAAAATTAAAAGATGACTGGTTTTTTAAAAACGGTCATCTTTTAAAAATTTAAAAGCGTCATCTATCAACCTTATTCTTGTAGTGAGATCATCTTTTCTTTTTCAACGGAGGAGAGGGTTTTCCCAATTTTAACTATTCTTGGCAGTTCATTCGTCCCTAAGTTGATTGATTCCAATTCATCCATATTAGGTTCGGTGACGCCCCTTTTCCTTTGCTCAACGAGCTCCGGGGGGACATTGTTCCTAGGATCTATATCCATGCCATAAATATCCATAGAGGAGAGAAAAGAGACACTGCATATATAGAGAAAGAAAGCACACTTTATTGACTAGGAATAGTAGGAATGACACACAAAAGAAGAAAAACAAACAAATCTGTATCAATACTATGACTCCACAAGGTGAGTTAAGTAGATACATCTTATTGAATTAGGGAAACTAAACTAAGACACCTACAAGCTGCTATCAGGTAGGCCAAGATCTTCTTCTTCATGGAGCTCCGCAATGACATCACATTCAAGGTACCAATTCAGGAGTGGCATCGTAGCATGGCTAATGGACGAACCCTGGAGTTCTTCAATGGTCGAGTCTTCCACGGTGAGGATCATATCTTGGAACATTTCAGCCATAGCCCCTGCGTCAAGGTTCTCTGCCCAGTCTTCTTCTTTCTTTCCCCAGAACTCATCATTGATGGCTTCATCATCCACCCTTTCAACTGTGATTGGATACCATTCGGTGAAGAAAATTTCAAAACCTAGAACTCAGATCTTGGCAGCTTGGTCAAAGGTGGGTTCTGGAAACCCGCAATATAGAAAATCATCCCCTTCTTTGACGAAGTAACCATTCAAAGTAGGTCGATATGGCGAGATCTTCAGGTCTGGCACCCTTCCCTCGGCTTTGGCTCTTACTTTCTCCTTGTTTCTCTTCAGCATTTCCGCATGATCATTTTTAGAGGGCTCATACCCTAGCCCAAAGGTGTATGAGGTGACACGGCTTTGAATGGACGTAGGGATCCCTTGTTGGCGACGCCCTAGCCCCATGCCTAGAAAGAAGCTCATTCTTCTCATGATCTCACCAACGTGCAAGTTGCCATGGGGGCAAAAGTCCAAGGGTATTAATTCACCCTTCTCGAGCTCTTTCTCAATGCATTGGATATAGTCAAACCCAGATAGTGGTACTACTGCTGATTCAGGTTGTATCTCACATATAGGCACGCCCGCGAGTTTCAATTCATAGTCCCCTTGAAGTGTTACTATGGCTCCTTCATAAGGAAACTTCACCTTTTGATGGAGCGAAGATGGCACAGCCCCAGCGGGATGGATCCAAGGTCGGCCCAGCAACAAGTTGAAACATGACGGCACATCCAACACTTGGAATTCCACCCTAAATTCAGTGGGTCCCATGATAAGAGGCAAAGTAACCACCCCTATTACTTCACGACGGGTGTTATCATAAGCTCTTACGATCTGCCCAGATGGCGTGAAATCAGTGGGTCCCAAACCCAAAACAGTGGCAGTTCGGAGAGGACATACATTCAGTGCGGACCCATTGTCGATAAGGACGGTAGGAACCCTCTTCCCCATGGTGTCAACGGTCACGTAGAGAGCTTGAGAATGGCTTGGCCCGCTCTTAGGTAGGTCCACATCTGTGAACACGATGGTTGAGTTCTTGGGAGTTGGATTCACCAAATGTACCAATCCCTTGGGGGATGTGTCAACAGGCACTTGTATCTGATTCAACAGTTTTAACACGGTTTGTCTGTGCTTGTGCGAGGCCATGAGTAAGCCCCAAACAGTAATGTTGGCATTGGTCTTCTTCAGCTGCCTAAGCACTTCATCCTCTTCTTCTTGCAAGCTAGGGCGCCTCTGCCCTTCCAAATCTTCCAACGGATTCTCAGATTCTAGGTGGGGAGGCTTGAAATGGCGACCCCCTCTGGTTATATGGTCCAACTCATCATCGCTAGCCCATATGTCATGGACTTCCTCGGAGTCATTCATTAAGTCATCCCATTCTATCATGTCAATGCTCTCCATCTCTGTCGGCAAGTCATCCCAACCTGTAGGGACTATCGACTCTTCTGATATTGGACTTGGACTTGAGTACAGCACATAGTAATCGAATTTCCCCGACGATTCACCTAATAGGCCAACCTGAGGATCCCCTGCTTCATATCTTTCTTTCAGCTCTTGTTGGATAGATTTCTTTGGCAACAACAAAACTTTTTGGTCAATGAGGTCTTGAATGATCTTCTTTAGTATAGAACAAGCCTCGGTGTCATGACCGGGTGCACGATGGTATTGGCAATATTGGTGAGGGGTTGATGGCCTTGGCTTTGGTGGAAGGGGCATGATAAGGTTGTTATTGCGGCAAATGGTGAAAAGACAGGTTAAGGTCATGGGGAGTGGAGTGTATTGTCTTATGGGTCGGCGAGGGCGAGAGGATTCAACCTCAATGGCATTTATGGTGTTAGGTGGGGGTGTGTTGTTATGAGATGGGAGAGGATTACGGGTGACATTTGGACAGGTTGGTGGTGAAATGACTTGCTTGTCAATGAGGTCTTGGACTTGGTGGTGAAGGCGGATACAGCGATTGGTGGCATGGCCTTTGGATTGGTGGTACTTGCAGTACTCATTCTCATTGGAGCTCTTGGGTAAGGGATTTGGTGGAGGTCTTGGGTCAAGTGGCTTCAATAGGTCACGACTTATGAGCTTTTCAAGGACTCTTTCGAGTGGCATGAATAGGTCAGTGAATTGGCGAGGTGGGTTGACATCATTGAGAGAAAAGGGTTGGATTGGTTGAGTTATGGTGTTGACCTCGGCATTGTTCTTCCCAGTAAAGTTTGTCTTGCGACTCCTCACTTCCTCAGTTTTGATTGTCCTATCGTTGATAGCATCTTCAACCTGCGTGCCAGCCCCTATGAGAGCTTTGAAATTGGGGAAATAGTGGGCAAATAAGTGCTTGTGATACACGGGCAGCAAGTTCTTAACCACCAGCTGAATTTGGTCTTCCTTATTTGGCCTATCTGTCATTCTCGACGCCTTTTGTCTCCACCTTGTAATGTAAGCGGAGAAAGTTTCATGAACCCCTTGCTTGGTAGTTTCCAGGTCCCTTCGAGTGACATCCACCTCTGTGTTGTACTTGTAGTGCTCCAAAAACTCATTGCATATATCTTCCCAAGTCCGGGTTCTATTCTCATCCAAGGACAAGAACCATTTCAAAGCAGAAGTGGCCAAGGTTTCATGGAACATTTGAGCTAAAAGCTCGTCAGTAGCCCCTCGAGGGTGCATAGCTCGCACATACATCTTCAAATGAGTCTTAGGGCAACCCGTCCCATCGAACTTTTCTAACTCCGGCATCTTGAATTGTAGTGGAATACGAGCCGTTGGAAACAGAGATAGAGTCCGCACATCGACCATGTCATCAGCCTTACGAATCCCTTTTATAGTTCTCTCTAATGCTTCTACCTTGCTAGCTAACACGGAATCACTGCTAGTACCTTTCCCCTTGGCTTCCCCTTCTAGGTTAATGACCTCAGGTTTCGAGCTACTTTCCCCCCTTGTCTTGGTGTTCTCATTGGATTGAGGTCCCTCTTTGGTGCCAGCCCCATGAGGTATACCCGAGGAATGGGCCTTAGAGCCATTTTGTTCAAGATCCGCCATCTTCTGTTGGTTCTCTTGAGCCATTTTCAATGCGGTATCGGATGTCTCGGCGGTATGGTCAAGCTTGGTCATGATGGCTTTCAGGCAAGCCTCAAGGTCAAAGTGCCCCTCACTAGTTCTTTCATCGGCCATGTCTGTCTGATGGGTAGATTCAACACTCACTAGACGCCCTTGCGGATTGCGGATCCAAGCCAGCACGTCTATGGATAGAAAAGTTTTAACCTTTAGCCTAAGGACTTGTCCTAAACCACCATATTTTCCTTAATGAACTCGGTCTCTACACCATGTTCAATTAATTCATTCCTTTTATCCAATTACCTTTACAAGGGTCATGGATTAAGGGTATGTTTTAAAAGAATAGGGTATAGAGTCCTTCAATTAGGTTTAATTAATCCCCTACGACTAGCACATCACAAACATAGCTTTATATCCTACTTCCTTAATTTATTCCTTCCAACCCATGGCCTTAACGAAGGCTAGGGTTTAAAGGTCTATGTTAAGGGCATAAGATATAAAGCCTCACACCACAAACACGGCATAGCATCATTACAAACAATTGTGGGTGCATAAAGGTGAGACCGTAGTGTCCTACAAGTCTGTCTATATGGACTAATGATAAGGGTAGGCTGGGGTCCTTCACTTGCTTGAGCAATCCTTATACCTAACCACATGTGGCATCAGGAACGCCGCGTGGGTCCAGCAGTACGTGATTAACTCATTTAATATACCCAAGGGTACTAGGCAAGAGAGGTTGATAGCTTTCGCCCCAACACATGGAATCAGGAAAACCAAGGTTGAGACTAGGCCGATCGTTGGCAAGGATACATCGAGGGACATCGATCCTAGCATGCAAGAATTTGCGCACACAATGCAATAAATGAAAGCACACAATCAAGCGGATGCAATGTGATTGATTTTAATTAAACATAAGAAATTAACCTAGCCCAATTAAACTTTATAGAGTCTAGCCCACAATTCCCCAGTGGAGTCGCCAAACTGTGAACCCCGGAAATTGGGCCCACAAGGGTTTAAAAGAAAATAAGTTTTCAAAAAGAAAAGGAAAGGAGTCGCCACCTTATTTTTAAAAGGAAACAAGGAAAACCCTAAAAACAGTTTGTTTTAGGAAAACAATTTGAATGACTCCATAAAAAAGGAAAGGCAAAAACCAATCTTTTGGAAACCAAAGAAATCGGGGAATCGGAGGCTAAGTTATGACATGGGAAGGTTCTAGGCAAAGCCTATAGGCACCCATGTCACCCTTTCGGTCTCTCAGTTCATTTGGGCTAAATCAAGATCTTTTCCATACAAAAATCAGCAAGTATATCATCACAAGAACTGCATGCATATCATATATTTCATTCATCCATCCATGCATAATAAGCAAACAAAAACAGAAAATAAAGAAAAAGAAAACAAAACAAAAAGAAAACCTAGGATGCTTGGATCCTAGAACGGACTTGAGCCTCACGAAGAGCGCCTACGTACCATGCAGCGAAATACATGGATCAAAGTCCACGTAGTTCGATTAGAAATAGGGTTAAGACTTAATACAAACCTATGGTTAAAACCCTAGGTTTCCTTACTTGATCAAAAGAATTGAATTTGATAGAGAGTTTGATTTTAGAAAGAACTCCACAAAATGGAAACTTTAATAAAAACCAGAATTTTATGGGTTAAGGAAACCTTTGATTAGAACCATAGGATTATATTAAAAATTAACCCTAAAGAGGGAGAAGGGAAAGGATAAGGAAGAAAGGTGAATTGGGGCACCTTCATACCCACTTACCTGAGCGCAATAGCTCCAAGCATTAGCTATTTCAGACATGAGCAGCCCTATTTGCCATAGGACAATTACCACACCTATTTGCACCCTTACACGTGCTCAAAACCATGCAAAAACAATGATATGCAAATCTGGACAGAATAGTATTATGGCCTAAAATCATCTACTAAGCATGCTAACAGCAAAAACAGCGAACAATAATAAGTCCTAACATATTCCTAAAACCATATTATGCATAAAAACCCTAGAATATACTAACATGCATGCAAAAACATCATATTTACTCTATATGCAAGACATATACAGCAAACACGAAGAAAAACCAATAAAAAAGTCTACTTTATCATGCTATATAAGAATTAACACAAAACAATGACTCTAAAACCCTAAACTCACAAATATGCTTAAAGACATACAAAACATACTTTAGTCATGCTAAAACCAAACTAAACAGAAATTAAATCATGCATATTAACTAACTAAAGCAACATAACATGATGAAAATCCTAACTCTAACATGCAATGACACTAATCCTAGCACAAGGGCAACAGGAGCACAAGAACCATAACTATGCATAAAAAACACATAGGACAGCCCTAAAGCATGCTAAACAGTAGATAAACAATAGATATTCCATGTATATTAACTAGCTAGAGTGTTAATACATGATAAAAAAAGTTACCTTTAACATGCAATAAGCCTAACCCATATTCAGCATAAACAAAGAGGGAGGAATACCTTAAGAAGAAACTTCCTTGCTGCTGTAGAGACTCTCCCTTGCTCTTATGGATGACTTGAACCAATCCTCTCCAAGGCTACAGCAAGAACTCCAGCTCTCTTTCAAGTCTCTCTCTCTTATTCTCTCTCAAACACTCTAATTTTAATGCATAAAGTGGCTCCCCTTGTGCTGAAGCATAGGGGGGTATTTATAGACTTCAATTAGGATTAACCAATGGCTGGGATTAAAACCCTAAAAATTAATCCAAGGGCTATTAGAGACCCCCTTGGGGCTTAAGTAACTCAGAAGTTACCAAAAAATAGAAGGAAACTCGTCCAAAAGAGTCCTTGTTCGTCAAAATAGGGAGGAATCCGCTTCAGCAAGGAAACATGGTGTAAATAGGAAAGTGGTCTCGGGTGACCTCCCAAGGCTGGGTGGCTAGCCACCTGGGCCCAGGCGGCTAGCCGCCCAGGCTTGGGTGGTCACCCGAGCCCATTTCTAGTATTTTGCCTATTTTGTCTCCCCTCCCTTCTAGAAGTGTTTCAGGGGGCAAATTAACTCTGATTTTGATGAAACAAAAGCCAAAACGACCGTGTTTCGATGAGGAATATGTTTTTGAACATTTTAGGGTGAAAACTACTAACCATGGGGGCATGGTTAGGTTTGAACAAGGTGGTTAACCACTATGCTCTACCTTTGCTAAGCATAGGCATGCACATAGGGTCAAACCAAACACTTTCCATATCAAAATTGAACTTCATAAAACACTTTTGGGAGTAAAATGATGACTAATGAAAGTCAATTTGAAAAGATTTGGTTGGTAATTGTGAGTCAATTAAAGCAAACCCAAAGAAGGGTCAATTAACCAATCTTGAACTACATCGAGCCATTTTAATCCCAAGCCATTGATTTATCAAATTGAACCTAGAAATACCTCCTATGCATCCATATGAACTCCAATTGACAATTTGGAGATCATTCCAAGGTCAAATGAAAAGTTTGGGACTTAAAAGACAATTATGCCCCTCAAGTCACAAAAGCTCTTATTATCCCTCAAGATCAACTCCAATTTGAACCAAAATTCATACCTATTGTCCTTGTGACTCTAGAAACCTAATGCAAGTGACTAGACTCAAAAAAAAAAACAAAGACATGCATGAAATGATGAGCCCTAGTAAGGTAGTGCAAAAATGGGGTGTGACAATACCAGTTTAGGTACCCCATGATATCTTATATGTGATAGTTTTAAGTAATGTCTTTAACATGGGTAGCTCCTACATGTCTACAGCCAGGTACCCACATTAAAGGACGTTAGATGATCCTATAATGATGGAAGGCAATGAAGAATCCATTCCCTAATGTATTCTCTATTTCCAACTTAATATTAAAAGAGAGGGGTTTTAAGGGTCTCATCAAAATAACTAATTTAACATACATCTCATGCATTTAAATAAATATATATAACAACATTATATATAATCCAATCATCGATATTAGTCCCAATAAGGTGACATATAACGATCTTTGGATTTGGAGCTATCTCTATTAATCTCATTAAAAGCTCCCACTATGATGATTATGGATTTTAAGAAGATTCAATCCAAGCCAATGAATTGAATCCAAGGTCTAAGGTGGGTGTAGGTGATCGTAAAACATTCATTCAAAACATAGCATGCACTCTTGAAAATCTTCTCTAAGCTTTCAAGTCCTTCAATCTCCTCCATTAGCTTGATGGTCTCCACCATAGGCTTGTTGGGCTCCACCATACTCCTTTAGGTCCACCATGCTCCTTAGTGTGCTCTCGATTACATAACATTTACATAATTTAAAGAAAGGGATACATAAGGGGAATGTGGGGTACATAAGAAAATGATAGAGAGAGAGAGAAGAAGAAGGTGGCATGCAAGCCCCAAATAAATAATACATCACCAAAATTAACAACTCTTGAAAATTAATACAACCCATTCATAAGATGGCCAATCACAATTGGTTTAAAGGGGTATAGTCCATAATCATCATCCATCCACAACCATACAATCATATTGCATAATAAAGGAAATAACTGTAAGCAATAAACATATGGGCATTTTATGGTAACTCTATTGATTGGTTTTCATTAATCTCATTAATGTGTCCTAATCTTATTAGGAGATGCATAAGTTCCAGAATTAATTAAGTCTTAACATTTAAGACATTTAATTTCAATTAATCAAATCAATTGAAACATTTAAAGTCCCCTAATTGAACTCTAATATCAAATATTAGGGTCTCTTTAATTAAACAAAACAATTTCATTTAATTAAAAAATTCCAGATTTTAATTTAATCCTAAATTGTATTTTAAACCATTTAAAACATTATAAAATTAATCAATATTAATTAAATAATCAATTTCAGAATTAAATAAAATCAATTCATTAATGAATTAGTGCATTAGGGTTTCCTAAAACCCTAAACCCTAAGTGCATTAACTCTAAACCCTAAATGTAACCCTAATGCATTAAATGCCTTATGATTGGTCAATTAATGACCAATCATTCAAACCCTAGGTTTATACGGAATTAATAATTAGGATTAGCGTTTAATTAATGCCACCTAGGATATTAATTACTCCTAATTAATATGCACTAATTAGGGTTTCTAAAACCCTAAACCTTAAACCTATTAAATGCCAATGATTAATTACTAAACCATTAATGATCATGATTGGTCATTAATAACCAATCATTTAACCCTGGGTTAGACACATTAATTACTAGGTTTAGTTATTAATTAATGCATTAATAGAATTAGGGTTTAATTAATACGAATTAGGGTTTCCTAAACCCTAAACCCTAGACATAATAAATGCAATTAATTATACCCTAACAATTAATAACCATGATTGGACACTTAATGACCAATCATTAAGCTCTTTAATTAAGGTAATTAATAGTCAATTATGGTTTTTAATTAATGTCATAAATGTATTAGGGTTTCATCATTAATGCGAATTAGGGTTTCATCATAAACCCTAAGGCTGCCGCCACCTTAGTGGGCTGCCATGGCTAGGCAAGGCTATCATGGCTTGGCCAGGCCGTGGGAGGCCATGGCTAGCAAAGGGGACTCGAGCTAGGGTGTGGGCCAAGCCCATGGACACGTGTGGAGTGGCCAATAGGGCTGTCTTCTTCAAACATTAGGGTTTCAAGAACCCAGTGCTGGCACCACCATGGGAGGACCTCCAAGGTCACAATTGTTTCTAAAACTCAATCCATTTGACTCCACCAACAAAACCAGCTCTTGTATCATGTCCATACATGAATTACTAAGCTAATTGAAGTGGTTTGGATGATCAAATCATCCCCAATTGTTCTAAACAATTCAAGAACAGTGGGCTGTCCAGAATTTGACAGCATACTGTCCATGGTCACAAATTGATTTAAAAACCAGCAAGATGATTAATTCAGGCTACCAAATTATTTTTCATAGTATCCTACATGTCTTAGGAAACTAATGAAAGTGGTTTCATGCAATTTGGAGTTCCCTAACTCAAGTTATGAATGAAACTCCATTGATGACTTTCTGCAGAAAAACAGCCTGCTGTGTTCTTCAAAGAAATCAAACTTTTTGATTCTTTATGCATCAAGACTCTTTTGAAACTTAAAGAATATGATCTATACATCATATATCATCATCCTATAATGATTATTCAACAATTTTACAGACGTTTCATAACAAAACAGTAGCAAGAACCTTAGGGTTCTAAAACCCAGATTCTAACATGGTGGTTTTCTCCTTCTTCCTTCTGTTCCAGAATCATAATCCAATAATGATGCATCTGAATGCTTGGGAACCCTTTCCTACCATGTCTAGAACATAACCCTAGTGGTGGCAACCATTTCCATGCCTTTGATCTCCATCAAAAACTCACAATTGAGACTGTCGCATCATTCCCGAGCAAAACTGTCTTTCCTGACAGCCTGTAGTAAAAAATTCATAACTTTCACTACAAAACTCGGATCGACAAACCATTTGTTGGGTTGGAAAGCTGATTCGAAGAGCTTTCTAACCATATATGGCTTGAAAATTTTGGAGAACTCTGATTCCAGCATGCAAAACAAGATGACGGTTTTTCATGGCTACCATGAAAACTGTTCTTCTTCTCCAAACTCAATCCCTATTCAACTTTTGAATAACCAGCAGCTCTAAAACTTATTTTAGAAGAGAAGTAGAAGGAGAATTAACCTAGGTTTTAATAACCCTAGGTTCAGCCATTAGAGGGAAACCATTCTAATGCATGAATATAAATTCCAGATTTATTAACCAATCAATTTACCATAAATTCCAGCCCATATGCAGTTTGTATTAGGCATAACCATGGCTCTGATACCACTGTTGGGAATCTAACTAGGGAGGAAAAACAAACAAAGGCGGAATAAAATTTTTCCTACGATTCCCAAACCCATAAATCCAATTATGCTTAATACAAAAACAATAAACCCTAACTACCAAGAGAGTTGGGATCATTTACAGTTAATAAAGTCTTCTCCTTTATGCTCTAAGCTTTGTTTTCTCCTTTTTGCTCCAAGCATGAACTCCGGGCAACAATGAATGAGCAGTCCAAGTGTACTGCCTCCAACGGTATCCACACCTAGCTAGAGCTTGATGTCCTTTCCTTCTTCTTCCTTATGGTTGCTAGAGGTGGAAAAGAGAGAGAGAGAGAGAGAGAGAGAGAGAGAGAGAGAGAGAGCCTTGTAAAATTTTCGGCCAGTCCCTTGGGGATCCAATTGTGATGATGTCATCACATCATAATGTGGCTTATATAGCCACACAATAGGGCCAGCCAAGGGGGAACTTAAAACCCTAGTGGGTTTTGTGTAATTACTCTTAATTACACAATTAGCCCACTAGTTTGCATCAAATACAAATTAGCCCCTTAAAGAACTTTTCTTTAATCACTTATACCCTTTCTCTCATAGACAATCAAGCTCTCTTAGCATGATCAGTGTGTGACCCATTGGGTTCACATCATCAAGTAGTAGGAACAGCACAAGTTGTGCACAATGGAACATTTTCCATTAAGGGTCTAATTGAAACTCCTTTTAATTCCCTAATTGATTATAACTCATTTATATTAATTAGGGCTTCTACTAACCATGAGTAACACCTAGCATATGGCTCATGGTGTGGTCCTTAATGAGGGGAGTAGTCATTTACAAAGAACCCTTCTGTTATAGTTTATAGGTTACAATTCCATCCTTCCATTAACACAATGTCTCCAATTGAACTAATAGGACATGGAAGTCTGTCAAGTCCCTAGTTTAATTACTTTATACTCATTCATTGATATCAACTCATGATGAACTTATGGAAACTCCTTTCCATATTCATTCTACCATGGGCCCATGGATTTAATCAGTTATATTCAATGAATGCTATATGAGACATTCACTCCCTTTTTCCTGAGAGTGATGGATTCCTTGTTGATCACTCACATGCCTTCACACACATAGCAGTAGGGCCAATGAACACCTTTATAGACCCTTGAATAGGATCTGCACTTAGTGTTATCAAACTTCTAAAGCTACGTGCATCAGACAACCATGGTGTCTCAGGTCTAAGGATTACTTGTACCACTATAACAATGAGAAATTGATTGACAGGCAAGTTAAAACTCCATTCAGTTTATCTCATATCTTTGGTCACATTCAGTGTACCTATTCTTATAATAGACACCCACTTATTGGTTGTAGTGTCTCCACACAAATAGCTTGAGACTAGCTATCCTCCTATAGAGTCAACCTAACAAGTACTAGTCCTATGGTTCATTACTGTCCATCATAGTGAACCTTCAATTAGGAATGTTTTAGGAGTTTAGTATAGAGATATATTTATAGTCTCAAAATTACAACACTTTGTAATTTCATATTCTCAACTCTAACTCTATGGACATATTATGTAAATATAAATGATGCATATAAACATAATAGAATAAGCCTTTTTATTAAATCAATAATAAATGTGACATGCATAAATGAAATAAATTGATTGTTCCTAATCCCTAAACAATCATCTCTATGATTGGCTCTAGGGTATAATCCTAATATGTACCTTTTTTAGGGTTATTGAACCCTTAGGTTGGATATTTGGAAAACTTCTAAACCAGACTTGATGTGGTGATATTGATCACCATCCTAGGGTGGTTCAAATGCATGATTTGCAAAGGCCGTAGGCACAGGGTATCCATTTGGCCGTATGGACTCCTTTTGGAATGTATGTGACGATAATAACAACATGTATGTACATGATATATACAGGCAGGATATATACAAGATAAATGCTTTCCTCGTGTGTGCCAGTGTTTTAATGCAACAGGGGTCGGCATTTCTTTCCTAGGGATGCTAAATGACATGTTATCATGAGGTTGGGCGATGCAAGCTAGTCCTAGAAAGATGGGGTCCCAAATCACCTAGGCCTCTTGTGAACCCACGAAAAAGAAGCGCGGAGCCCACAAGGGTTTGGCAAAAATTATTATAGGGGTTTAAAGACAACAAACAAAAAGGAGTCGCCACCTCAATTTTTAAGGAAAAGAGGAAAACCGTAAAAATGTTTTATTTTCAAAACCACATGACTCCATTAAAGGAAAAGCAAAGTCTTTGAAACCAGAAAATTGGATCCGGGGGCTAAGTTACGACGTGGGAAGGTTCTGGGCAAAAGCCCATAGGCACCCACATCGCCCGAGTTGGTCTCTTAATTTAATTGGGCTAACTTAATATCTTTTCTACTCAAATATCATCATATATCATCACAAGGCAGCATGCATATCATATATTCCATCGAATCATCTCATGCATAATCAAACAAACAAAACAAAACAGAAAAAAGAAGAAAAGAAAAGAAAAAAACCTAGGATACTTGGATCCTAGGACGGACTTGAGCCTCACGAAGAGCGCCTACGTACCATGCAGCGAAATACATGGATCAAAGTCCACGTAGTTCGAAAAGAATAGGGTTACAACCTAATACAAACCTATGGTAAAAACCCTAGGTTTCCTTATTTGAAAATATATTGATTTAATCCAAAACAGAAAACTTCCATAAGAGGAAAACCTTGATAAAAACCAGAATTTTATATTGAAGGAAACTTTTGATAATTACCATAAGCTTGTATTAAGAAGTAACCCTAGGAGGGAGAAGAGGAAAGAAAGAAAAGAAAGGTGAATTGGGGCACCTTCAAACCCTACTTACCTGAGCGCACAAGCTCCAATCATTAGCCGTTTCAGACCATAGCAGCCATATTTGCAATAGGACAAGCATTGTACCTGTTTGCACCCTTACAAGTGCACACAATCATGCAAAGAAAGCAAAATACTAATCTGGACAGAACCTTGACAAAGCCTAAAATCATCCATTAATCATGCAAACAACAAGAATAACGAATAACTAAGGACTCTAACTCAATCCTACATGCAATGACTCGACTAACATGCATAAAAACCAAGAAATCCACTAATATGAATGCAAACCTAGCATGATTCAACTATATGCAGCATATATAGAATGATTATGATGAGCAACAACCCAAAAACTAAGCTAAACATGCTGTTTAAGACCTACGCGATTTCAGGGTTATCGAAACCCTAATCTCACAAATATGCATAAAAACCTATGAAATGACTCTAAGACATGCTCAAATTATCATGAATATCATTCATATAGCATATATTAACTAACAGGAACATCAACACATGATAACTATCACAGCAACCTAAACATGTGAACTATGCATGATTTAAGAAGATAGAGCGAATCAGGCTATCAAATCCTTGGTAAACCAGGGATTATCAAGCATATAAAGCCATAAACTATCTTAAAATCATTCATATACTATCCTAAAAACATGGAACTAACCTAACATGTGGAGCTATATCATGCACTAGAACTACCATAGAAGAAGAAGAAGAAAGAGAAGCAAGAGAAGCAGAGAATTCATGTTCAGCACTAAAGGGGTAGGCTTACCTCTTGTAGACTCTTCCTTGTCTTCAAACCTCTTGTTTCCTTGCTTGCTTGGGGTTGAAGAGCCTCCTCTTGAAGTCCTTCTAGCTCTCCAAACTCGTAGCTCCCTCTCTCTCTAAGTGTAAAGTGCAATTAACCTCCCCCTATGTGCTGAATATCATGTCCTTTATATAAAGAACTGACCCCCTAAACCAATGGCTAGGATTAATTCATTAAATAATGATCCTAGGGTTATTAGAGACTCTCTTGGTGCTCAAACAACTCAAACCTACACACTCCTAAGCTCAGACAAGTTGTTTTGGCGGAGGAAACCGTCAAAAGAGGGATAGAGGAGTCAGAGTTTGACTTAAAGAAGGATTCCTCGGGTGACCAACTAGGCCTGGACGGTTAGCCGTCTGGGCCTAGACGGCTGACCGTCCAGCCCCGGACGGTTACCCGAGGCCCTCCTATTTTGGCTCCGCTTTTGACTTCCACTTGCTTCAGAAGTCCTAAAATCTTCAAATTAAGTCCGATTTTGACGAAATAAAAGCCAAAACGACCGTGTTTCGAAGCGGAACACATTTTTAAGTATCTTAGGACAAAAATCCTCAACCATGGGTGCATGGTTAGGTTTTACAAAGGTGGTTAACCATGGTGCTTCACCGTCGCTAAGCTGGGTTTGTACACAAGGTCGAACCGAATGCTTTCCCAATCGAAAATTGATCTTTCTAAACATGTTTAGGACATAAATAAGGCCCAATTGAAGTTAAATGAGAGAAAATTGATTGGGTCTTGTGAGTCAATTTGAGCAAACCAAGAAAGGGTCTTTTAGCCAACCCGAACCATTACGAGCCGAATTGATCTTAAACCATTACTTCATGAAATTGAACCTATATATGGACTCTATATAACCCTATGAACTTGATGGGATGACTCGGGATTCATTCCAAGGTCAAATGGAAAATATACGGCTTAAAAGACGATTATGCCCTTAAAGTCGCAAAAGTTCTTATTGACTATCGAGATGAACTCCAAATCACTTTAAAATTCATACACATGATATTCAATGCCATAGAAACTCAATGCAAAAGACTAGACTCAAAAAAGGACTCAAAATCCTACATGAAATGATGTGTCCTAGCTAAGGTGACAAAAATGGGGTGTGACACCTCGCGCAAGCATAAACAAGCCTTGGGTGATCTGGGTAGGGGCTTTTCAATGCACACAACCGCCCGATGTACAAACCATCTGACGGAGCATACACCTACATTCGCCCCCTGCTATCCTGTAGGGTTGGACACTTGAGCGTGCCTGGGTTCAAATAAAACAAAGTATGCATGTATGCATAAAGTGAACAGTTATATTTGAGGAAAGGATGACATATATTCACATGGCATGATACAACATTTGAGCATATCAATCACATAGGAAAGTAATTAAATACTTAAGAAAATAAATAAATGCTGGAAAGAATAAAAACTCACACACCCCACAAAAAGAGAAAAAGGAGGTAGTCAGTAATCTGTTAGAAAATCTGTAAATCAATAATGCATAATAACTGAAGACATTGGTCTTATCCAAGTTGTATAGGAAATTACCAATTCCAAAGGGGATTTTTAGAAACATCGGTAAAATCACATGGGACTAAACCTATAAATCCTCAGTGGAGTCGCCATGTTGTCGCTACCCCAAAAAGAGGGATGGGATGTTTTCCCTTCCTATGTCTTTGGGACGACCCTGGGGCGTCCATTTTCTGGCGGGTGTGTGTTAAGTTCATTTCAAGGGTGCCTTGACCGTCCTAGGCATGCGAGCATATCTAGAATTTTCAAGGCTATGGAGTCGCCACCAATCAGGGATTTGAGGATGTGATTGGGCATCCTACGGTTGATGAGAAAGTGGGGTCATCTGAGATCCCAAAATAAGTCCATCTGAGGTTTTATCATCAAACGGGTCCATTTAAGGTCCATTTGGAAATTGATTGACGCTTAGTGGTCTGTGAGACTAAAGATTATGGGTGAGGGGGTTTGGTTACGAGTGGGGAAGGTGTGAGGCACCCCACGTCACCCGTTGGAATCCAACGGTTCCAGATTTTAATGATGTTTTTTTATTAAAATCCCATTTGATATCGTTGATTTCCTATACGAATAATTTGACGTAGAATACCCTTTTGAAGGGTGGTGAATTCTGTTTTTTGAAAAGGGATCTTTAAAGGCATTGGAGCAAAGTCTTTTTGAAAGAGTTGGGTTTGAGAAAGAGTATGCCTCAAGGTGTTTGTAAATGGGAACCGTTTTTGAAAAGACCACAAATTCGCCTTCCTTCTCATGGGTATTTTAAGTCAAATTGATTAATTCTAAAGTATCCCTATCTTACAGTGGTAGAAATCAATCCTTTATGAAAGGATGGAAATGGAAATGATGTGAGTCCCTTTTAAATAATTAATGTCAAGTGCGAACCTCTTTTGGGATCTGGAGAAAGCTCGAAACTTTTGAAGTCGAGAAATGGGTAAAGAAAAAGGATGCTTTTTAAAAGCTATTGAAATGAAAAGGACGTTCCCTTTTGGAGGGAAAAGATTGCCTTTTGACGACAGGGGTTCCTTTTGAAGGAAGAAAATGTGTTTGATTGGGGAAAGAACACTTTTGAAGCGTAAAGGAATTTTGTTTAAACAAAGTGAAAGTGAAACTTTATGATTTCCCAATCCATAGTAGAAGGAGAATCCTACACAGAGTGATGGTTTTGAAGAATTGACTTGAGTAAGATAATGCTTTTTAGAAAGAGGGCACACGCCTTTTTAATGAAAAGAATTTGTTCGAATCATTTTTGGAATGGACTCGTCAATTGAAAACAATACGCATGTCAACAACTTGCTTGTTGGCAAGAGGTCCTTTATGAATCAAAAATCCTTTATTTGATAAAGATGGTAATGTTGCCAAAAGGTGATTTGATGACAATGGTCCTATGTAGGTATGAATCCTTCAACAAGGATTTGGAATATAAAGAATCACTTTCAACTTTAGAAGACTTTTGAAAAGTACTTAGAGCTCTTGGAGCTTAAAAATGGTTTTGGGAGGAATTTCATCCAAACTTAGTGCGCACTTGAATTAATTAACTAAAAGTGTATTCAACTAAATCTCCTAAAGATTGAGATTTTACTACGTGATATAGGGACACGCAAGAGTTTCCTGAACTCGGGGTGAGGTGATTCCTTGGAATCTGGCGGGTCAATTGATTAAATCCATTTTGACGGCGATAAGCTATTATGTTATGGATGAGTTTTAAGCATATGATGCTGTGAACTTTCTATCCATAGCATGATAGATTGTCTCAAGGCATTAGTTGAATCTTATTCACATGGGAATAGAATTGAAATATTAAGATAAACACATCGAAAATGTCAAAAAATGTATAAGCATAATCAACATTGGCAAGGCTTGGAATTCATGAATGCGATGTTTATTGCTTTGAAAAGCACAAGTATATGTACATAAAATAAAAAGGGTCAAGTGGCCACAAAATGAAAAGTGCTCAAGTATTGGGGCAAAAGGTCGCAACGACCACAACTCGGAGGGTAGCGAAAAGCCATAGCCTCTAAATAAAGCGGTAAATAGTTAGAATTTTTAAGGGCAAGAATCGCAACGACCACAACCTGGAGGATTCAACCTCAGTAGTAAATAGTTAGAATTTTTAGGGGCAAGAGTCGCAACGACCACAACCCGGAGGATTCAACCTCAAAAGTAAAAGAAAGAAGAAAAGAGGCCTACTGCGCCTCATATCATGAGCATGTAGGGGCCGTAGCTCAAGGAAACAAGAAAAGGTTAGTGCAAACAATATACATGCATGCATGAACCTAACCTTGCCAAATTTGATTTTGTTTAAACATCCTCTCAACCTTTGGACGTACTTAAATTTCCATTTCACACATCATATGTGCAAGCTCACATGCAATGAAAGAAAATGAAAAATGGGTGCTAGCAACCTATTGGAATGGTTTGCAAGCATTGGGTGGTTTAGGGTTTCCCTGCCTTTAACCCACCATACAAAGGTTGATCCCTTCACGACACGTGTTAGGAAACCTAGGTGTACTCGGGCTAAGGTAGGGAGGGTGACAATCACATATTAAGGCTACAAGAATAACGGTAAGTTTAATAGGAAATTAAACTAAAAAGTTAGGAATGAATTTTAAAAGAAAGAAACACACCTAGTGTAGGTAATTTCACCTTAGCTTTGACCAAGTTAGGCTTGAGTGCTCTTCTCCTAGGCTTGAAAATCTTCTTTGAGATGCTCCTTTGGTGATTCCAAGTGTACTTGGAAGGTGGTGGAGTGAAATAGGGAAGGAAAGTGGGGTAACAGTGGAGTTACCAGTCAGCACAAGTGAAATTGCCACTCAGAAGACACGAAATTGACAGTCCTTCTGTAGTAAAACTGCAGCAGAATTTATTTCTCTTTTATGCTATCCAAATGGAACTTGGATGGTCCAACCTTTGGGTTTTCCTTCAAGAACAGCCCCTAGACTTGTGTGAGAGGGTTTGTGAAGGAATATATGGTGGGCTCTTTGTGGTGGATGAGATTTTTTGGATCAAAAGTGAGGTGATTTTGTGTATATGTGAGATAAGGTGAGGGTTTTTAGGCAAAGATGGAGGATGGATGTATGGGATTTGGGTTGAGTGTTTGGGTGTATGAGAGATAGGATGAAGAGAGTTGGCTTAGAGATTGGGATTGGGATTGGGGATCTTCTTTAATGGATGAAATGTGGGCTATTTTATTGGAAAACATGGACTTTTAGGGGTAAAATGGTCATTTGGAGGGGCATTTTGGTCACATAGGACGTGGAAGGCATTTAGGCTTTGTTTGATGAAGGAAATACCTCATTTGATGAGGGTAAAGTGGTCCAAAATGGCAAAAGGGTAGGCTGCCTTACCCACGCTGGCATAGCAGGCGTGGGTAACACTAGCATGGCTAACGTGGGCTCATGTCTCATCCGCCAGTTGGATTTCGGCTGCAGGGACGCTGCAGGATACTGCAGAGCCGAAAGCAAGATCCTCAAAGCTGGTTTGGCCAGCGTGGGCACAGTTTTCCCACATTTGTGATGATTTCTCATCATCACACATGGGAACTTGTGTTTCTAGGGTAGTGTGCCCTTCTAAAAGGTGTGGGGCCGCTATGGTGGGCCTATGGTGGTGGTCCGCCCTACTGTGGGGCCGTACGATCGCGTGATCATGCTTGATCGGGTGATATCCGACTATTGATTTTGAATGGGGATTGAAACTTTGGGTCCCCAAACTTGGTTTGGGACCAAAGAGTGGAGTGTGCACTCTCTAGGGTGGGATTGAATGGCCTAGATGCGAGAGCATGATGCTCATAAGGTTCTGCAATTAGGGTTTTGTTGATCTGAGCCAAATGAGGCCCGATCTTCGATCAAATGGTCCTGTATTGATCTTGAGGGGTTGAATTGAAGATCCAATGGTCAGTTTAACCATTAAATGAGAAATTGTGAGGAATTAAACCACCTAAAGTTGCATTAGAGGTTTGGTTTTGGGCGATTTGGCGACTGGAGGGCTCGTGCCTTTTGATTCCCAATCAAATGGTCCTAGACCGCTCTAGGAATGTTGACTTGAAGATCCTACGGTTGAATTGACCATTGGATCGAAGATTGTTAGGAATTGAACCACCTAGTGCTGAATTAGGGGTTCGATTAGGGGTGAATTGGGGATCGGAGGGCTCGTGCCTTCTGATTCCCAATCAAATGATCCTAGACCGCTCTAGGGATGTTGAATTGAAGATCCTACAGTTGAATTGGCTGTGGGATCAAGGATTGTTGGAGATTGAACCACCTAGTACTGATTTAGGGGTTCAATTTGGGGGAAATTGAGGATCGGAGGGCTCGTGCCTTCTTATTCCCAATCAAATGGTCCTAGACCACTCTAAGGATGTTGAATTGAAGATCCCATGGTTGAATTGGCCGTGGGATCAAGGATTGTTGGAAATTCAACCACCTAGTATCGATTTAGGGGTTCAATTTGGGGGAAATTGGGGATCGGAGGATGCGTGCCATCTGATTCCCAATCAAATGATCCTAGAATGCTCTAGGGATGTTGAATTGAAGATCCTATGATTGAATTGACCGTTGGATCAAAGATTGTTGGGGATTGAACCACCTAGTGTTGAATTGGGCGTTCAATTTGGGGGAAATTGGGGATCGAAGGGCTTGTGCCATCTGATTCCCAATCAAATGGTCCTAGACTACTCTAGGGATGTTGAATTGAAGATCCTATGGTGGAATTGACTGTTGGATCAAAGATTGTTGGAGATTGAACCACTTAGTACCGATCTAGGGGTTTAATTTGGGTATTGGAGGGCTCGTGCCATCTAATTCCCAATAAAATGATCCTAAACCGCTCTAGGGATGTTGAATTGAAGATTCTATGGTTGAATTGGCCGTGAGATCAAGGATTGTTGGAGATTGAACCACCTAGTACCGATTTAGGGGTTCAATTTGGGGGAAATTGGGGATCAGAGGGCTCGTGCCTTCTGATTCCTAATCAAATGGTCCTAGACCGCTCTAGGGATGTTGAATTGAAGATCCTACGGTTGAATTGGCCATGGGATCAAGGATTGTTGGAGATTGAACCACCTAGTACCGATTTAGGGGTTCAATTTGGGGAAAATTGGGGATCAGAGGGCTCGTGCCATCTGATTCCCAATCAAATGATCCTAGACCGCTCTAGGGATGTTGAATTGAAGATCCTACGGTGGAATTGACCATTGATCAAAGATTGTTGGAGATTGAACCACCTAGTACCGATCTAGAGGTTCAATTTGGGGATCGGAGGGCTCGTGCCATCAGATTCCCAATCAACTGATCCTAGACCACTCTAGGGATGTTGAATTGAAGATCCTACAGTTGAATTGGCCGTGGGATCAAGGATTGTTGGAGATTGAACCACCTAGTACCGATTTAGGGGTTCAATTTGGGGGAAATTGGGGATCGGAGGGCTCGTGCCTTCTGATTCCTAATCAAATGGTCCTAGACTGCTCTAGGGATGTTGAATTGAAGATCTTACGGTTGAATTGACCATGGGATCAAGGATTATTGGAGATTGAACCACCTAGTACCGATTTAGGGGTTCAATTTGGGGGAAATTGGGGATTGGAGGGCTCGTGCCATCTGATTCCCAATTAAATGATCCTAGACCGCTCTAGGGGTGTTGAATTGAAGATCCTACGGTTGAATTGGCCGTGGGATCAAGGATTGTTGGAGATTGAACCACCTAGTGCTGATTAGGGGTTCAATTTAGGGTTTTCGGGGTATCGTGCCCTTTCCTGGCTCTTGGGTCTCGGGTGTCAAGGGTTGAATAGGGAAAAGGCTCTGTCCTAGTGGGTAGGACAGGATGAATGTAGTTAGGTGCGGAGTGTGTCCGACCTAATTGTACTGTTGATGGGTTAATTGATTTTGTCCGGAAGCGGCCCAGCAAAATTTGGGTGTCTACAGCTGCCCTTCTTTTTCAGGTTCTCGCTTGGGAGAACCCTGACAAAGATTGTATGACGCGTTTTGTTGGGAAGACGACGGATAATGTTTGGTGTGGCGTAGCTTGGCGCGCCACACCAAACATTGGTTCGACCAGGGGCAATTTGGTTACTTTCTTAGTTTAGGGTCTTCGCGGACACTCTCGTAGTTTAGGGTCTTTGCGGACCTTTGCGTAGTTTAGGGTCTTTGCGCACCTAGACGCTGCTTGGTGCGCCTTAAGGGGGAGCCATGACAATTGCTTATAGGAAGTAGGGGCAGAATTAGCATTTTGGATTTTCATTAACTGTCACGCTGGTATAGCAGGCGTTACTTTACGCCTGTATGGTAGGCGTGAACTGTCACGATTCAAAACTGAAGCGTTGCGCGAGTTAGGAGGCCATTGCACCGTATTTTCCAACTCTTTCTTGCATTTTCTTATCTACCAATCACTGGGAATTGCTTGGGATTACTTCCAGACGACATTTGGGATCAGTGTTTGCGATTGGAAGGATTCTTTGAAGGATTTAATCAGAGTTTTTGGTGGTTTTCGCATCCGACTTTGGTAAATCACAGTTTCGATTTTCTGCAATTTTATTTGGGATTCTAGCATGATTGTTTTGTGTTTCTGATTGGTTTTAGGCTTTATGAAACCTGTTAAACATATGGGGGTATCTTGTGTTGGATTTCTGGACATGGGGGTAGTTTGGCAGTGGGTTTTCGTGGGTTTTTGAATTGGTTTTTGTGTGTTGTTATTGTGTTGCTGTGTTCGTATATATTTGCCATTGCTCTTGGAGTTTATTTGAATATTTGTTATAGTGTTTTGAGTTTAAATTCAGCCTTGTGTATACCGTGGGTATGGGTTTTTGAAAATGGGTGTGAGTTTGGATTCGTTTTTGGTGTTTTATCATGAGTTCTGTGTTCGTTTTTTTCTTGGCTTTGTTCTTGAAACCTGTTTGGATGCGTATGAATAGATTACAGCATTTTGTAATGAATATTGGTTTATCTTTGTTGGGGATTTTGTGCTAAAATGGGTTTAAATTGGCATAGTTGCATGTTTTCCCTTTTGTCTGGCTTTGGTTTGTCATTAGTTGGTTCTTTGGTGTTTTGGAATTGCTTTGGGTGCTCTTGGCTGGGTTTGGGTTTATGGACAGTGGACACGGTGCCTTAGAGTTTATGGTTTGATGGGGTATGTTTTGGGATTTTTCAGTGAGGTTTGGCAGTAGCTTGGACTGCTAGTTGGTCTTAGGGCGGGTTTTGGCTTTGTATGGGCTTGCTTGAGCATTTGGATAGGTTTTGGGATCATGGGGAGGCTAGGTATGTACCTAGGGTGTTGTTTTGGGTTTATTTTTGGTAAAACACTGCATTTTGCCCACTGTTTTGGTTGTTTTTGATCCTTGGATGTTTTCGATTGCGTAAGGCATTGCTCAAGACATTTTTGGATAGTTTTGAAGGCGTTGGGTTACTAGGTAAGCACTTAGGTTTGGGTTTGAATGAGTTTTTGGGGTTAAGACGGCGGTGTTTTGTTCATTTTTGTTAACATTTTTGGAATGCACTTGTTGTGAACAAAATGGGTTGGTCACTATGAGTTGGGCAGCATAGGTGTTAGTATTGGCAAGGTCGTTGAGGTGATCTCACTGGTTGGTTTATGCATGAAGTGGTGCGTGTGAAATGCGTCGGTGTGTGCACGTGTATTTTGTTTGACCCGTGTGAGAAATGAGACCTGTGTGGGAGAGATGAGTGGTTTTACTCTGCTGGGGATTAAGCTCGTGGGATTTTGGGTTTTCTTTTGTGTTGGGATGGGGTTGTGTTTTTTCTTTTTCTTTTTTATTTTTTATTTTTTATTTTTTATTTTTATTTTTTTTTTTATGGTTTCATTGCGGTGATGTTGTCTGTTGTTTTTTATCGAACTTGTGTGCGTCAGGGGCTGTTTGTTTTGTGAATGCGGGTGCCGGGTTTTTTCGGTTAGGCTTTTGATAGGAGAGGTTTGTGGGAGTTTAAATTGCGTGGGGATGGGTTGTGATTTTTGAGCTAGGTAAGCCACTTCACTCCACTGGGGATTGGTTAGGCGAACCTGGTTGGGTTGTTTTATAGGCGTCAATGGGTGATTTTATCGCGTGGGTTTGTTGTCTGCTGGGTTGGTTGGCGTAGCTATCCTCACGTGAGGTAACTTAGTTTTTTGTGAGCGGGCTTTGTTGCCTTTTCTATGGATGGGTGGCCTGCGGCTTGCAGGTAGCGTTGAGTGGCTGTTTGGTTCCACTGGGGATGTAAGGTGCCAGGCACTCCGGCTTGGTGGTACCTTGGCATGAGTTTAAGGCGTTAATGGACAGGTTCCGTTGGGAACGAGTCTAGGATCCTTGAGTGGCCCACGAGACACCCCTCTTCACCAAGGATTGGTTTTAAGGATGGTTTGAGTGAACTGCATTCTTGAGATCAAGTTGCGCTTACTCGTGGAGAGTGGGCAAGTGTTTCGGGCACCCGTGGGTTGTTTGAACGCTGCTTTTGATTTGGGTTTGAAGGAATGGGCAGTATCTTGAATCTGAGGTGCGTGGCGACTTTGAGAGTTGAACTTAGGAAAACGGAATGGTGCAACCGCCAACTTTTCAATGAAAGTGGGACTTAACTCGGTTCTCACGCGCATCCTTGGGCGCGATGCGAGTTCGAGACGAGTATTTGGGGTCGAGACTAGCCTAAATGAGTCAATTTAACCATTAGGAAGCTACCGGTAGCTTGAACCAGTCTTGTGAGATAGGCATGAGGTCGTGGTGAGTTTTATACACCTTTACTTAGCATTGTGGAGCTGTCTAGGATGTTAGGAACTCAGTCATGGCTTGGGTTAGCCTTGCAGCCCTAGAATAGAGCTTGGGGTGCTAATGTTGGCTTGTGGTGACCCTCGGGGGTCGAGATAGAGTGTAGAGAACTCACGTGGGCTGAGATGGGTTTATGAATGGCTTCTGTGGACCACCTGGAGTTGTGAAAGGCCACTGCGAGCGTGTAACTGCCTTTGTGAGTTGTGTAAGAGTGTAGATGATTGCCGTGAACCATTCTAAAGGTATAAAAAAGTCCATATGGGCTAGAAGTGGCTCTCATGAGCTAGGGTAGGTGTTACGGAGTAAGCAAAGTTGCTCAGTAGCTCTCGCGAGTTAAAATAGGAGTTGTGGAACGAATTAGGTCGCTCGTTGATTCTTTTAATTTGAGGAACATAGTTTGGGAGTGAACAGTGTCACTCATCGACTCTCGAAAGTGGAGAGAAGGGTTTGGGAGCGATTAGTGTCGCTCAATGACTCTCGAAAGTGGAGAGAAGGGTTTGGGAGCGAACAGTGTCGCTCATTCGACTCTCGGAAGTGGAGAGAAGGGTTTGGGAGCGAACAGTGTCGCTCATTCGACTCTCGGAAGTGGAGAGAAGGGTTTGGGAGCGAACAGTGTCGCTCAATCGACTCTCGGAAGTGGAGAAAAGGGTTGGGGAGCGAACTGTGTCGTTCATCGATTCTCGGAAGTGGAGGGAAGGGTTTGGGAGCGAACAGTGTCGCTTAATCGACTCTTGGAAGTGGAGAGAAGGGTTTAGGTAGGGTGCAAAAGGTTTTACACTAGTCGTTTAGAGATGTGGAAAGCCTGAGTGAGCTTAGGACGGCTCTTATAAGCAGAGATAGGAGGAAATGGTTCACGTGAACCATTCACGGGTGTAAGGAAGTTTAGGTAGGCGTGCAATGACTCTCACGAGTCAAAGTAGGACGCAGATGGTTCGTGTGAACCAAACAGGATGTAAACAAGCTATGTAAGCTTAGAATGACTCTTACGAGCCGAGATAGGAAACGGATAGTTCGCGCAAACTAAGCAGAGAATGTGAACAGGCTATGTAAGCTTGGAATGACTCCTGTGAGTCGAGATAGGAAGCGAATGGTTCACGGGAACCAAACGGGAGGCGTGAACAAGCTACATAAGCTCAGAGTGACTCTCGTGAGTCGAGATAGGAAGCGAATGGTTCTCGGGAACTAAACGGGAAGCGTGAACAAGCTATGTAAGCTTGGAATAACTCTCATGAGTCGAGATAGGAAGTGAATGGTTCTCGGAAGTGAATGGTTCTCGGGAACCAAACGGGAGGCGTGAACAAGCTATGTAAGCTTGGAATGACTCTCGTGAGTCGAGATAGGAAGCGAATGGTTCTCGGGAACCAAACGGGAGGCGTGAATAAGCTATGTAAGCTTGGAATGACTCTCGTGAGTCGAGATAGGAAGCGAATGGTTCTCGGGAACCAAACGTGAGGTGTCAAACAAGCTATATAAGCTTGGAAGTACTCTCGTGAGTTGAGATAGGAAGCGAATGGTTATCGAGAACCAAACGGGAGGCGTGAACAAGCTATGTAAGCTTGCAATGACTTTTGTGAGTCGAGATAGGAGACGAATGGTTCTCGGGAACCAAACGGGAGGTGTGAACAAGCTATGTAAGCTTAGAATGACTCTCGTGAGTTGAGATAGGAAGCGAATGATTCTCAGGAACCAAACGGGAGGCGTGAACAAGCTATGTAAGCTTGGAGTGACTCTCGTGAGTCGAGATAGGAAGCGAATGGTTCTCGGGAACCAAACGGGAAACGTGAACAAGCTATGTGAGCTTAGACTGACTCTCGTGAGTCGAGATAGGAAGCGAATGGTTCTCGGGAACCAAACGGGAGACGTAAACAAGCTATGTAAGCTTGGAATGATTTTGAAAATTCATAAAACACATCAACACCTGTTTGTGATCGTGATTTAAAGTCTTATGACATGTTTGTTTATGGTACCTCTTTCTTTTCTGTCTTTGCTTTATTCTTTCTTTTGCTCATCTATTTATTACATGTTCTATTATACAACATGATATGTCTGTGCATATACTTACCTGTGTTGTAGTTTCTGTTCATTTGTTCAGTCTTTGCTTTACTTTTGCTTTTATCTCCAGTCTAATGCTATGATTTTCTTGGATTTGTCTTTTGCAGATATATGGCTTCTGTTGGAGGAGCTGGTGGAGACGATCTTGGACATGGTCCACCTCGGCACCGCCCTTCTTATGCAGAGAAGGGCAAGGGCATTGTAGTTGAGGCTCCCTGTCGGAGCAAGCGGCGACGGGGGAGTGGTATAGTGATCGACGAGGCTGCAGCGACGGCCCGTGCTGAGGCAGAGGCTCGAGGAGGAGAACCTAAGGTTGAGGCTGAGGGCGCCGTGCCTGAGATAGAGGCTCAAGGGGGGAGCCTGAGATTGTGGTTGAGGGTGCTGTGCCGAAAACAGAGGCCGCTGAGATGGGCCTTGATGAGGAGGACCTGGCTAGGATTATGGAGGGCCAGGGTGCACCCAAGGATAGGCGCCGTAGGCGATGGTTGCCTACTATTGCTGGTGGGGCTACTCACAGAGAGCCCACTGCTGAGGAGCGAGCTCAGGTAGCTGATACCAAGCTGTTGAGGGGTTTATCAGACCATCCCTCGATGTATGCCCGCATTGGGACGGTGAGCGACTTTGTTGCTCTTCTGTTTTCTTTTCTTTCTTCTATTCACTCTTGCCTGCTTTACTATTCATTTCTTTTCACATATCTTGACAAATTTCTTTTGCTTTTTAATCTTGATAGAGTCCGATCGGGTGGAATCTCACTTTTAGGGGTGCCTGGCACACAGCAATCCTGTTGGCGAAGAAGGCCAACCTGATTTTGCGAGGCCGGCTGGCGGAGGCTGGCTTTGGAGCCTTTATGACTATGGACGCCTTTAGGGTGAGGCGTTCATTTATCTAGGCTTTGGGTGAGAGGTGGTTTCCTGACATCAACTCTCTCTATTTGCCTCAGTTTGAGCTGACACCGACCCCGATGGATTGGATGATGATCATGGGGATTCGGTTTAGTGGAGCCCCCTTTCCTAGGCAGAAGGTGGAGTTGGTGGAGGTGGCTTGGTTGCTAGAGATTGATCCCACTAGGACTTCGAGGTCCCGTATCAGGCTGAGCGACCTGTGAACTGGTGGAAACGAGTGTGAGGACTTTGCTACAGACTTCGGCGACCGGAACGAGCTCATGTTCCGTCGTTTATTTGTCTATTTTGTCGCCAGCTGCTTCTTCCTTGACAGCATGTCCACTATTGCCTATGACTTTGCGATGCTGACTGAGCACCGAGAGAGGTTGGGGACTTATGATTGGGGCTCCGCCACTTATGGTGAATCGGGCGGAGCACGAGGCGATGACTCGCCTCCTTGAGGTCCTGGAGCGAGACTGTGCCTACCACATGCAGCGTTATGTAAGTTTTCCTCTTTTCCTTTTCACTTTTCTTGCTATTCTTTATCTGTGACTTATCAAGTTCTTTCCTCAGTTGGAGACGGAAGTAGAGTTCCAGGAGCTGAGGCAGGCTCGGGCGAGGGCCAGTGGTGAGAGTTCGGGGGTTGTAGCTAACACGGAGGCGGTCCCGGACTCTGCCCCAGTTGCCGAGGACACTCAAGTTCGTATTTGCCACAGTAGTTCTTTTGTTTAGTATTGCTGCTTATCATTGCTTCATTTGATCTTTTTCTTTTCTTTTTTCCTTCTTTTTTCAGGATACTACGGTGCCTGGTGCCATAGAGGAGATAGATGCGGCGGCATTAGTGGAGTCGGGGACTGGTAGCGATAAGCTGATGGTGGAGGTAGAGCCTGATGCTGATGCAGAGCCCGATGGAGCTGATAGAGATGATACCAGCGATGATGCTGAGGCCGAAGAGGATGCCGGGGAGGCGGGCGGTGGTGAGGGAGACTCCGAGGAGACTGAGAGCTATGATGAGGGCACTTGAGGCCCACTACTTCCCTTACCTCCCTTTTCGTGTACTTTGGACATGTATTTGAGCGCATGGGCACGTTTACACATGTTATCACCTTGTACTTGAACTCTTGGATGTTTGAACTTACCATTTGATTAGCAAGTTTGCTATTTTAGGCATGATTCTAGAATTGCATGATATTATGCTGGTTTCTTTTTGTTTTGGAGTTGCATGTTGCATTTGTGGTGATGAATGGATGTTAAGGGAGGCCGAGTGGGCCTTTGAAGGAGTTGACATGTTCTTTTTGAAGTGCACAGGTTTCGCTTGCTATGCAGGTTGTCTCTTTTGTGAAGAAACTGTTGAGTTGTCGAAACAAATGGGCCCATGGCCCATGATAGCTTATCGACGCCTACTAGGTAGGCGTGGACACCCTGCCCACTCACACTGGCATGGTAGGCGTGAGTGGGTTTCTCCTTGTATAAAGTTGCCCGAAGCGATAGATCGTCCAGCATTCACATCATTTGAAACAAAAATACCAGAGAGCACTCCTGGAACTCTGAGGCTTCCCAACATTCTCATTTTCTCCAATTAGGGGCCTTATGGCCGGTGTTTCTGCTCCCCGACTCTATTCTTGCTCCCATGAGGGTTTGAAGAAGTGGGCACACAGCTTCTCTTCTGAAGAGGTGAGTTATATTCGCCTTGTTTATGGAAATATTGTCTCATTAGTAGAAGTAGATGTGCATATTCCGCTGATAGAGGCTCTGATTAGCCATTAGAATAGGGAGCATGCTTGCTTTAGATTCGGCACTTGTGAAATGGTTCCCACTCTGGAGGAACTTGGGAGGTTGATGGGGTTGCCCCTGTTAGGATTATGCTCTAGAGCCAATCATAGAGATGATTGTTTAGGGATTAGGAGCAATCATTTGATTTCATTTATGTATGTCACATTTATTATTGATTTAATAAAAGGGCTTATTCTATTATGTTTATATGCATCATTTATATTTACATAATATGTCCATGGAGTTAGAGTTGAGAATATGGAATTACAAAGAGTTGTAATTTTGAGACTATAAATATATCTCTGTACTAAACTCCTAAAGCATTCCTAGTTGAAGGTTCACTATGATGGACAGAAATGAACCATAGGACTAGCACTTGTTAGGTTGACTCTATAGGAGGATAGCTAGTCTTAAGCTATTTGTGTGGAGACACTACAACCAACAAGTGGGTGCCTATTACGATAATAGGTACACTGAATGTGACCAAAGATATGAGATAAACTAAATGGAGTTTTATCCTGCCTGTCAATCAGTTTCTCATTGTTATAGTGGTACAAGTAATCCTTAGACCTGAGACACCATAGTTGCCTTATGCATGTAACTTTAGAAGTTTGATAACACTAAGTGCAAATCCTATTCAAGGGTTTGCAAAGGTGTTCATTGGCCCTACTGCTATGTGTATGAAGGCATGTGAGTGATCAACAAGGGATCCATCACTCTTAGGAAAAAGAGAGAGAATGTCTCATATAGCATTCATAATATAACTCATTAAATCCATGGCCATGGTAGGATGAATATGAAAAGAGTTTCATAAGTTCATCAATGAGTTGATATCTATGAATGAGTATAAAGTAATTGAACTAGGGACTTGACAGACTTCCATGTCCTATTAGTTCAATTGGAGACATTGTGTTGAAGGAAGGATGCAATTGTAACCTATAAACTATAACAGAAGGGTTCTTTGTAAATGACTATTCACCTCATTAAGGACCACACCATGAGCCATATGCTAGGTGTTACTCATGGTTAGTAGAAGCCCTAATTGATATAAATGAGTTATAATCAATTAGGGAATTGGAAGGAGTTCCAATTAGACCCTAAATGGAAAGAGTTCCATTGTGCACACCTCGTGCTATTCCTACTACTTAATGGTGTGAACCCAATGGGTCACACACTGATCATGCAAGAAGGGCTTTAAAGTTTATGAGAGAAAGGGTTTTAGTGAATAAAGAATAGTTCTTTATAGGCCTCTTTGTATTTGATACAAATAATAGGGGTTAATGTGCAATTAAGAGTAATTACACATAACCCTATTAGGGTTTCTTCCCCATGGCCAGCCCCCTTTAGTGGGCTGCCTATATAAGTCACACTTATGTGTGACATGGCATAATAGGCTTGCACAATAAACCCTAGCCGTCCAGCCCCTTGGAGGCTCTCTTCTCTCTCTCTCTCTTCTCCACCTCTAGCAACAACAAGGAAGAAGAAAGAAAAGGCTTGAAGCTCTAGCTAGGTGTGGATACCGTTGGAGGCAGCACACTTGGGCTGCTCATTCACCGCTGTCCGGAGTAGAAGCTTGGAGCAAAACGGAGAAGACAAAAATCCTGTAAGTGTTCTAACCCTCTTCGTAGTTAGGGTTTGATTTTGTGTTATGCATAGTTAGATTCATGGGCTGTGGAATCGTAGGAAAAATTTTTATATTCCGCACTTCTATTTTTCCCTCTTGTTCGATTCCCAACAGTGGTATCAGAGCCATGATTATGCATAATACAAAATACATATGGGCTGGTGATTATGGTGTAGTTGAATGATTCAAAAATCTGGAAAATTTTTCTGCATAATTGGTTTTCCTCCATGGCTGAACCTAGGGTTTGGAACCCTAGGTCAATTCTCTTCTACTCCTCTTCTTATTGATGGTTAAGTGTAGCCATGGATGCAATAGGTTGCATAGGGTTTGAGTTTGGAGAAGAAGAATAAGGAAACTAGGGTTTTATAAAACTGTTATGAACAGTTTTCATGGTAGCCATGAAAAACCGTCATCTTGTTTTGCATGCCGAATTCAGAGTTCTTCTCCAAAATTTTTGAGCCATATATGGTTAGAAAGCTCTTTGAATAAGCTTTCCAACGCAACAAATGGTGCGTCAATCCGAGTTTTGTAGTAAAAGTTATGAATTTTTTACTACAGGCTGTCTGGAAAGACAGTTTTGCTCGGGAATGATGCAATAGCCACAACTTTGAGTTATTGATGGAGATCAAAGGCATGGCAATGGTTGCCACCACTTGGTTATGTTCTAGACATGGTAGGGAAAGGTTCCCAAGCATTTAGATGCATCATAATTGGATTAAGATGCTAGAACAAAAGGAAGAAGGAGAAGAACACCATGGAGGCTGAATCTGGGTTTTAGAACCCTAAGGTTCTTGCAATTAATTCTAATTAAAGCTGCTGTATTTATGATGGAAGATCATTGTAGGATCATTATATATCATGTGTATATGATTTTCTTTAAGTTTCAAAAAGGTTTTGATGGAAAAAGATTCAAAAAGTTTGAAAATTTTTCATGAACAGCATAGCAGATTTTCTCTGCAGAAAAGTCATCAATGGAGTTTTGATTAGAACTTGAGTTAGGGAACTCCAAATTGCATGAAACCAATTGCATTAGTTTCCTAAGACATGTAGGATATTGGAAAAATTCGTTTGGTAGCCTAATTCATTCATCTTGCTGGGTTTTAAATCAATTTCTGACCATGGACAGTGTGCTGTCAAATTCTGGGCAGCCTACTGTTGTTTTAATTCTTTAGAACAATTGGTGATGATTTGATCATCCAAACCTCTTCTATTAGCTTAGTATTTCATGTAGGGACATGATACAAAAGCTGGTTTCAATGGAGGAGTCGAATTGATAAGGATTTAGAAGCTATTGTGACCTTCAAGGTCTGCAACAATGGCTCCAGCAATGGGTTTTGGAAACCCTGATTGTTGTTGATGATGGCAGCCACTTCCACCACTTCTCACATGTCCAGAGGCTTGTCCCACACCCCTAGGATGTTCTCCCATGACTGGCCATGGCCTCCCACAGTCGTTGGTGGCCATGGCAGCCTAGCCAAGCTCAGGCAGCCCCCTGGTAGTGACGGCTGCATAGAGTTAAGGATGAAACCCTAATTTTGAGTTAATGATAAAACCCTAATTTCATTATGGCATTAATTAAAACCCTAATTGGAATATTAATTACCCTAATTAAGAGTTAATGATTGGTCATTAAATGACCAATCATGGTTATTAATTGTTAGGGCATAATTAATACCATTAATGATGTCTAGGGTTAGGGTTTTTGATAACCCTAATTAGTGTAATTAATTAAGGGTAATAAATACCCTATTTGGCATTAATTAAACCCTAATCCCTTTTATTAAATACCGTATGAACCTAGGGTTTTAATGATTGGTCATTAAATGACCAATCATAAGGCATTCAATGATTAGGGCTTGCATTTAGGGTTTAGGGTTATGCATTTAGGGTTTAGGGTTTTAGGAAACCCTAATGCACTAATTCATCATTTAATTGATTTTATTTAATTCCCATGTTAATTATTTAATTAATATTGATTAATTTTATAATGTTTTAAATGGTTTAAAATACAATTGGGGATTAAATTAAAATCTGGAAATTCTTAATTAAATGAAATTGTTTTGTTTAAATAAGGAAACCCTAATATTGGATATTAGAGTTATTTTAGGAAACTTTATATGTTTCTATTAATTTGATTAATTGAAACTAAATGTCTTAAATGTTAAGACTTTATTTAATTCTGGATATTTTTGTTAAAACCTAATAAGATTAGGATGCATTAATGAGATTAATGTAAATCATTCAAGAGAATTACCATAATGCCCATATGTTTTAATGCTTACAGTTTTTCTTTACATTATGCAATGAGATTGTATGTATGTGCTTGGATGATGATTATGGACTATACCCTTTAAACCAATTGTGATTGGCCGTCTTATGAATGGGATGTTATTATTTACAAGAGTTGTAATTTTATTAAGGTGATGTAATTTATTTGGGGCTTGCATGCCACCTTCCCTCTCCCTCTCTCTCTATCATTCTCTTATGTACCCCACATTCCCCTTATGTATCCCTTTCTTTAAATTATGTAAATGTTATGTAATCGAGAGCGCACTAAGGAGCATGGTGGACCCAAAGGAGCATGATAGAGCCCAACAAGCCAATGGTGGAGACCATCAAGCCAAGGGAGCAGATTGAAGGACTTGAAAGCTTAGAGAAGTGTTTCAAGAAAGCATGCATGTTACGAATGGTTTCTTTTACGATCACCTACACCCACCTTAGACCTTGGATTCAATCTATTGGCTTGGATTGAATCCTCTCAAAGTCCATAATCATCATAGTGGGAGCTTAAATTTATGAGATAATTGTATTAGCTCCAATACCATAGTTTGGTATATGTTACCTATTCACTTAGGGACTAATATCAAAATATGGTACTTTATATGTGTTGATATATAATAGCATGCGATGTATGATTTATAATAGCATGAGATGTATGATTATAAATAGCATAATTTATATGTTTAAATTTTGATACATATGATGCATGTTAATTTGATGAGACCCTTTAAAACCCCTCTTATTTAATATTAAGTTGAAAATGGAGAAGTCATTAGGGAATGAATTCTTCATTGCCTTTCATCATTATAGGATCATCTAACGTCCCTTAATGTGGGTACCTGGCTGCAGACATGTAGGAGCTACCCATGTTAAAGACATTACTTGAAACTATCACATATGAGATATCATGGGGTGCCTAAACTGGTATATACCAAGAAACTAACATGTGAGGTATATATTTGGCGAAACATACCTGTGTGAATGATGGGTTTAACTTAACTAGCGAAGTATTCCAAGAAACTAACATGTGAGGTGTATGTTCCCTAGAGGCAAAATGATTGGAACTTGCTTATGAAGCATTAGACAAAGAGTTGTCTTCTTATTGTGGGTTAGAAGCCAAGAAACTAACATGTGAGGCTTCTAGGTCACAGTGGGACCCCAATCCCCGTTAGGAATGAGATTCCCGAATTCCATTAGAGGGTGTATGGAATTTGATAAAATAGTGGGAGGTACCATATGATTAAAGACCCAATTATTATGGATAAAAATGAAATCTAATTCTCTGTTTATGTAGATTACCTAATTACTCACCTCAAAACCCCTATTTCCTAATATATAGGATATTGATAGTTTGACTAAACCCGATTTCTTTGATTGACTTAGGAAATTGAGAATTGTTCTCAACTTCAAAAGATTGTTTATATGCTATTAGGCCTTTTATTAAAGGCCCTCCATAAAACATCCTAAGAAGAAAAAGATACTATGCGCAATTAGCATCTTGTTGCCATGCTATATGATAGTATTGATGACTAATGAGCTTCAGAAGCAAAATTAGTAAATGCAAGTGCCTTTGATGTCCTACATCACATACAAAGGTTGTATTGTGAGTAAAATAATACTATAAAGTATAGTACTTGTAAAGGACTTCTTCTGGACTAGGATGTAATAAAAGTTGTTTATTAATAATCATTCTTTTGAAAAATGATTAATCACATAGAATAGCTTGAGAAGCTAGATGTGATTTAAAATGGAAGCATAGAGGAAAGCAAGTCTTGAAAAGTCAAAGACAAAGAAATATAATTATTTTGTAGTAAACATAAGGTATTGTAAAGGGAACTTGATAAAGTATCAGTCTTCCTAGAAGAACCAAACCTTTGAAGTTTTGGTTCATGCTCTAAACTAAATTGTTGGTTAGTTCTGCTTCTTGGTTTTTGGATTCTAGTGTAATCTAAATCGAAGCAGAAAGTTAAGTGGATAATAAGTTACCTTTAAAAATTTGAATAGAGCAAGAGTTGCTAGATTAATTTTGGGAACTTATTTCTTAACTAGGTCATTTAAGACATTCTAGAAATTTGATTTCTGAATATAAATGACTAATTAGAGCAAATGCAACGTATTCCGAGAATACAAGAGATGTAGAGACTCTCATTTAAATGTAACGATTATGACTTGGTTATGAGATGACCAAACCCATCTTTTACTTGGTGAAGTGAAAGAGTTACATTTATAATTTGACTAATACATTGTGATGTATATAGTCATGTAGAGCATGCATTCAATTACAGTAGACTCATCTTAGAATACCATAGCTCAATGGTGAATCTAAGAGAACGAATTGAACCCTATTAAGATATGGTTTGATCCTTGATGAGTTTTACTAATGTATCCATCTAGGATATACCTTAAAATTGCTACATATTGATAATTTAGGGTTCACTCCAGTTTTGTCCCAATTATATCAGATATAATATGGGAAGAAACCCAACTTAAAGAAGTTAAGGCTTGGGCTTGTGCTACGTATGTCTGGAAACATAATGTAGACAATCTGGAAATACGGTCAAGTAAGTGTTGAATTGTGGTATATCCCAAAAGTGGTTGGGATAGTATTTCTATTTCTCTAATGAACAAAAGTTGTCCATTAGGATGTTTGCTGGATTTTCTTGAGAAAGAGTTCATTCAAGAAAGATGCAAAAGTAGATAGAATTTATAGAATTGTCTGTAAAGCCACAAACGAACAAAGATCCAACCCTTCTCTTTGTTGAGACAAAACCCTTAACTACACTACAATCTTTTCATAGATCAAATTGGATATTTCTTAACATAAGAGAGATATTGTATCTCCATTAGAATGTGAAAGAATTGTTCTTTGGTGATAAAGATCACCAAGATAATCCTATTGATTATGATTAGGCGATATTTGACATCAACTTGAGAAATGACTAAGAGTCATTAAATCCAATATGGACAGGTAGAGACCTAAAAGGCTTGGCTATTTAAGAATGTTTTCAACATAGGCAAAAAGTTGTCTATAAAGAAACTTGTTTGATAATAGTTATGCTGAAATCCATTTGGATCTTGTTATCTATAAACACACATTTTGAATATGAGATATGTTAAAAAGGATATAAAGATGTTATATCAAATGGTGAAAAACCATAAAAGTGTGTAAGTTATAGAAGTCTATTAATAGACTACAAGGTTCTCATAATTAGAACATCTATAAAGTTGAAGTAATCAAATTGTTTGATTTCTCTCATTGTATAGATGGACCATGAGTGTATAAAAGGTTAGTGGGAGTGTGATCGTTTTTCTTTATCCTATCAATAAGATGACATCCTAATCATTATGAATGATATATAAATGTTATCTAATGTGAAGTTTTAGTTTTTGAGAAAAACTTCTTCATGAAAGATTTGGTAGAAGCATCCAACAAGATCTATAGAGATAGATCATATAGATTGCTAAGTATCTCCAAGTCATTAAACATAGTTGAAATGTTGAAGGAGTTCAACATGGAGAATTCTAAGGGAGGTCTGATTTACTTCAGATAAGAATTCATTATTCAAGGGTATGTACCCTAGGATAACACAAGTAAGGTTCTTAAAGTGTTAAGAAGCCTTATTCTACACTATGTATTGAACCTGATATCTATTATGTTGTAATTGTTACAAATAGTTATCAGTCAATTCAAATTTGGAATATTGGATTGTATATGGAAATTGTAAACTCATAGTAGATGGGTATATGGATTTGGATATAATCCATATGGGGTATATTTTATATTCACTTTAGTTGGTGAAATACTTAATGGAAGAACTGTATAAAAGATACAGTGGATTCCATTATTAAGGGTGAATTAATTGTTGCATTGTCTAGGAGACTGTTTAGATCTATAAGTTCATTTAGAACTTGGAGTTGTTCCTTCCATTGAGTTGCCCACACCTTGTTTTGTGACAACAATGGGTCTATATCTCAAGTATAGGAATCACGGTCTCATCAAAAGTCCAAACACATAGAGCGACAATTCCAAGTGATTAGAGGAATCATTGGAAGAGGTAATAGATACATTACAGAAGATATTATCTACATAAGTTTTTGTAGACCTACTGACTAAAGCTTTAAAACATAATTGGTTATGTCTAAGACCAACATCTTGAGAAGATAGGTATGCGATACATGGTCGATTGGCTTTAGTGCAAGTGGGAGATTGTTAGGATTATACTTTAGAGCCAATCATAGAGATGATTGTTTAGGGATTAGGAGCAATCATTTGATTTCATTTATGTATGTCACATTTATTATTGATTTAATAAAAGGGCTTATTCTATTATGTTTATATGCATCATTTATATTTACATAATATGTCCATGGAGTTAGAGTTGAGAATATGGAATTACAAAGAGTTGTAATTTTGAGACTATAAATATATCTTTGTACTAAACTCCTAAAGCATTCCTAGTTGAAGGTTCACTATGATGGACAGTAATGAACCATAGGACTAGCACTTGTTAGGTTGACTCTATAGGAGGATAGCTAGTCTTAAGCTATTTGTGTGGAGACACTACAACCAACAAGTGGGTGCCTATTACGATAATAGGTACACTGAATGTGACCAAAGATATGAGATAAACTAAATGGAGTTTTATCCTGCCTGTCAATCAGTTTCTCATTGTTATAGTGGTACAAGTAATCCTTAGACCTGAGACACCATAGTTGCCTTATGCATGTAGCTTTAGAAGTTTGATAACACTAAGTGCAAATCCTATTCAGGGGTTTACAAAGGTGTTCATTGGCCCTACTGCTATGTGTATGAAGGCATGTGAGTGATCAACAAGGGATCCATCACTCTCAGGAAAAAGAGAGAGAATGTCTCATATAGCATTCATAATATAACTCATTAAATCCATGGCCATGGTAGGATGAATATGAAAAGAGTTTCATAAGTCCATCAATGAGTTGATATCTATGAATGAGTATAAAGTAATTGAACTAGGGACTTGACAGACTTCCATGTCCTATTAGTTCAATTGGAGACATTGTGTTGAAGGAAGGATGCAATTGTAACCTATAAACTATAACAGAAGGGTTCTTTGTAAATGACTATTCACCTCATTAAGGACCACACCATGAGCCATATGCTAGGTGTTATTCATGGTTAGTAGAAGCCCTAATTGATATAAATGAGTTATAATCAATTAGGGAATTGGAAGGAGTTCCAATTAGACCCTAAATGGAAAGAGTTCCATTGTGCACACCTCGTGCTATTCCTACTACTTAATGGTGTGAACCCAATGGGTCACACACTGATCATGCAAGAAGGGCTTTAAAGTTTATGAGAGAAAGGGTTTTACTGAATAAAGAATAGTTCTTTATAGGCCTCTTTGTATTTGATACAAATAATAGGGGTTAATGTGCAATTAAGAGTAATTACACATAACCCTATTAGGGTTTCTTCCCCATGGCCAGCCCCCTTTAGTGGGCTGCCTATATAAGTCACACTTATGTGTGACATGGCATAATAGGCTTGCACAATAAACCCTAGCCGTCCAGCCCCTTGGAGGCTCTCTTCTCTCTCTCTCTCTTCTCCACCTCTAGCAACAACAAGGAAGAAGAAAGAAAAGGCTTGAAGCTCTAGCTAGGTGTGGATACCGTTGGAGGCAGCACACTTGGGCTGCTCATTCACCGCTGTCCGGAGTAGAAGCTTGGAGCAAAACGGAGAAGACAAAAATCCTGTAAGTGTTCTAACCCTCTTCGTAGTTAGGGTTTGATTTTGTGTTATGCATAGTTAGATTCATGGGATTGGGAATCGTAGGAAAAAATTTTTATATTCCGCACTTCTATTTTTCCCTCTTGTTCGATTCCCAACAGCCCCATAGTCATGATGACTTGATTGATCCCATTGGTCGAGGAGGGAAGAATGCTTTGAGTGACTTGCTTGGGATTTGGCGAAACCATCTATCTTTGAAATCAGGGGGTGTTAGGACGACCTCTAAATGTTCTTTCCCTTCTTTTTGACTCGTTTCGCTCACTCGGCAGGGTACGCGAACCATGAAGCGGCGTTCACTCGTGATGAGGAGAATTGAAGGCAGAACCATCATCGTGTCTTTGCTTTGGCAGTGTATGGATCGATTATCTTTGCCTGTGAGCCAGGCCTTGTCGATAGCAAAGTCAGTACTGTCGTGGATCAACTAGAGAAAGACAGGACCCTAATTTCAATGATCTTGAGTGAGATGATTCGCTCCCTGTACTGTTGTAGTGTTGATGGTAGTAGTCCATTTCTGGGGTGCGCTGCTCTTCTCCAGGTATGGGTTCTAGAGCACTTGTTTCAATTCCAAACTATCCTTGCAGGTAGCTATCATCGAGAAGATTTGATTCACGATCATTTGTATGCCAACACTGTGGCACGACCTTCCCTAGACATAGTCCAGTGGGAGTTGTTTTTGAGTGATCCCCCTTTTGAGGCTATGAGTTGGCTGTGCTAGTGTGATACCATCTGGAGCTGCGATGTAGGGTTCTTTGTCCCACTAGTCGGGCTATATAGCATGTTTGCTTTTCTCCCACACTGAGTACTTCGTCAGTTCGGTAAAGTTCAAGGCATTCCCACTGCTGTTGACATCTCGTCCTAGTTCTTCGACTTTGCTCCTTCTTTTGAGAAGAGAACTCGGGAAGCCATGAGGATTTGGGAAGGAAAAAAACCACTATCCCATAGCATATGTGTTAGGATTATGCCCTAGAGCCAATCATAGAGATGATTGTTTAGGGATTAGGAACAATCATTTGATTTCATTTATGTATGTCACATTTATTATTGATTTAATAAAAGGGCTTACTTAATTATGTTTATATGCATCATTTATATTTACATAATATGTCCATGGAGTTAGAGTTGAGAATATGGAATTACAAAGAGTTGTAATTTTGAGACTGTAGATATATCTCTGTACTAAACTCCTAAAGCATTCCTAGTTGAAGGTTCACTATGATGGACAATAATGAACCATAGGACTAGCACTTGTTAGGTTGACTCTATAGGAGGATAGCTAGTCTCAAGCTATTTGTGTGGAGACACTACAACCAACAAGTGGGTGCCTATTACGAGAATAGGTACACTGAATGTGACCAAAGATATGAGATAAACTGAATGGAGTTTTATCCTGCCTGTCAATCAGTTTCTCATTGTTATAGTGGTACAAGTAATCCTTAGACCTGAGACACCATAGTTGTCTTATGCATGTAGCTTTAGAAGTTTGATAACACTAAGTGCAAATCCTATTCAGGGGTTTGCAAAGGTGTTCATTGGCCCTACTGCTATGTGTATGAAGGCATGTGAGTGATCAACAAGGGATCCATCACTCTCAGGAAAAAGAGAGAGAATGTCTCATATAGCATTCATAATATAACTCATTAAATCCATGGCCATGGTAGGATGAATATGAACAGAGTTTCATGAGTTCATCAATGAGTTGATATCTATGAATGAGTATAAAGTAATTGAACTAGGGACTTGACAGACTTCCATGTCCTATTAGTTCAATTGGAGACATTGTGTTGAAGGAAGGATGCAATTGTAACCTATAAACTATAACAGAAGGGTTCTTTGTAAATGACTATTCACCTCATTAAGGACCACACCATGAGCCATATGCTAGGTGTTACTCATGGTTAGTAGAAGCCCTAATTGATATAAGTGAGTTATAATCAATTATGGAATTGGAAGGAGTTCCAATTAGACCCTAAATGGAAAGAGTTCCATTGTGCACACCTCGTGCTATTCCTACTACTTGATGATGTGAACCCAATGGGTCACACACTGATCATGCAAGAAGGGCTTTAAAGTCTATGAGAGAAAGGGTTTTAGTGAATAAAGAATAGTTCTTTATAGGCCTATTTGTATTTGATACAAATAATAGGGGTTAATGTGCAATTAAGTGTAATTACACATAACCCTATTAGGGTTTCTTCCCCATGGCCAGCCCCCTTTAGTGGGCTGCCTATATAAGTCACACTTATGTGTGACATGGCATAAGATGCTTGCACAAAAAACCCTAGCCGTCCAGCCCTTTGGAGGCTCTCTTCTCTCTCTCTCTCTCTTCTCCACCTCTAGCAACAACAAGGAAGAAGAAAGAAAGGACTTGAAGCTCTAGCTAGGTGTGGATACCGTTGGAGGCAGCACACTTGGGCTGCTCATTCACCGCTGTCCGGAATCAAAGCTTGGAGCAAAAAGGAGAAGACAAAAATTCTGTAAGTGTTCTAACCCTCTTTGTAGTTAGGGTTGATTTTGTGTTATGCATAGTTAGATTCATGGGATTGGGAATCGTAGGAAAAATTTTTATATTCCGCACTTCTATTTTTCACTCTTGTTCGATTCCCAACAGTGGTATCAGAGCCATGATTATGCATAATACAAAATACATATGGGCTGGTAATTATGGTGTAGTAGAATGATTCAAAAATCTGGAAAATTTTTTCTGCATAATTGGTTTTCCTCCATGGCTGAACCTAGGGTTTGGAACCCTAGGTCAATTCTCTTCTACTCCTCTTCTAATTGATGGTTAAGTGTATCCATGGATGCAATAGGTTGCATAGGGTTTGAGTTTGGAGAAGAAGAATAAGGAAACTAGGGTTTTATAAAACTGTTATGAACAGTTTTCATGGTTGCCATGAAAAACCGTCATCTTGTTTTGCATGCCGAATTCATATTTCTTCTCCAAAATTTTCGAGCCATATATGGTTAGAAAGCTCTTTGAATAAGCTTTCCAACCCAACAAACGGTGCGTCAATCCGAGTTCTGTAGTGAAAGTTATGAATTTTTTACTACAGGCTGTCTGGAAAGACAGTTTTGCTCGGGAATGATGCAATAGCCACAACTTTGAGTTATTGATGGAGATCAAAGGCATGGCATTGGTTGCCACCACTTGGGTTATGTTCTAGACATGGTAGGGAAAGGTTCCCAAGCATTTAGATGCATCATAATTGGATTAAGATGCTAGAACAGAAGGAAGAAGGAGAAGAACACCATGGAGGCTGAATCTGGGTTTTAGAACCCTAAGGTTCTTGCAATTAATTCTAATTAAAGCTGCTGTATTTATGATGGAAGATCATTGTAAGATCATTACATATCATGTGTATATGATTTTCTTTAAGTTTCAAAAAGGTTTTGATGGAAAAAGATTCAAAAAGTTTGAAAATTTTTCATGAACAGCATAGCAGATTTTCTCTGCAGAAAAGTCATCAATGGAGTTTTGATTAGAACTTGAGTTAGGGAACTCCAAATTGCATGAAACCAATTGCATTAGTTTCCTAAGACATGTAGGATACTGGGAAAATTCGTTTGGTAGCCTAATTCATTCATCTTGCTGGGTTTTAAATCAATTTCTGACCATGGACAGTGTGCTGTCAAATTCTGGGCAGCCTACTGTTGTTTTAATTGTTTAGAACAATTGGTGATGATTTGATCATCCAAACCTCTTCTATTAGCTTAGTATTTCATGTAGGGACATGATACAAAAGCTGGTTTTAATGGAGGAGTCGAATTGATAAGGTTTTAGAAGCTATTGTGACCTTCAAGGTCTGCAACAATGGCTCCAGCAATGGGTTTTGGAAACCCTAATTGTTCTTGATGATGGCAGCCACTTCCACCACTTCTCACGTGTCCAGAGGCTTGTCCCACACCCCTAGGATGTTCTCCCATGACTGGCCATGGCCTCCCACAGTCGTTGGTGGCCATGGCAGCCTAGCCAAGCTCAGGCAGCCCCCTGGTAGTGACGGCTGCATAGAGTTAAGGATGAAACCCTAATTTTGAGTTAATGATGAAACCCTAATTTCATTATGGCATTAATTAAACCCTAATTGGAATATTAATTACATTAATTAAGAGTTAATGATTGGTCATTAAATGACCAATCATGGTTATTAATTGTTAGGGCATAATTAATACCATTAATGATGTCTAGGGTTAGGGTTTTGATAACCCTAATTAGTGTAATTAATTAAGGGTAATAAATACCCTATTTGGCATTAATTAAACCCTAATCCCTTTTATTAAATACCGTATGAACCTAGGGTTTTAATGATTGGACATTAAATGACCAATCATGAGGCATTTAATGATTAGGGCTTGCATTTAGGGTTTAGGGTTATGCATTTAGGGTTTAGGGTTTTAGGAAACCCTAATACACTAATTCATCATTTTAATGATTTTATTTAATTCCTATATTAATTATTTAATTAATATTGATTAATTTTATAATGTTTTAAATGGTTTAAAACACAATTAGGGATTAAATTAAAATCTGGAAATTCTTAATTAAATGAAATTGTTTTGTTTAAATAAGGAAACCCTAATATTGGATATTAGAGTTATTTTAGGAAACTTTATATGTTTCTATTAATTTGATTAATTGAAACTAAATGTCTTAAATGTTAAGACTTTATTTAATTCTAGATATTTTTGTTTAAACCTAATAAGATTAGGATGCATTAATGAGATTAATGTAAATCATTCAAGAGAATTACCATAATGCCCATATGTTTTAATGCTTACAGTTTTTTCTTTACATTATGCAATGAGATTGTATGTATGTGCTTGGATGATGATTATGGACTATACCCTTTAAACCAATTGTGATTGGCCGTCTTATGAATGGGATGTTATTATTTACAAGAGTTGTAATTTTATTAAGGTGATGCAATTTATTTGGGGCTTGCATGCCACCTTCCCTCTCCCTCTCTCTCTATCATTCTCTTATGTACCCCACATTCCCCTTATGTATCCCTTTCTTTAAATTATGTAAATGTAATGTAATCGAGAGCGCGCTAAGGAGCATGGTGGACCCAAAGGAGCATGATAGAGCCCAACAAGCCAATGGTGGAGACCATCAAGCCAAGGGAGCAGATTGAAGGACTTGAAAGCTTAGAGAAGTGTTTCAAGACAGCATGCATGTTTCGAATGTGTTATTTTACGATCACCTACACCCACCTTAGACCTTGGATTCAATCTATTGGCTTGGATTGAATCCTCTCAAAGTCCATAATCATCATAGTGGGAGCTTAAATTTATGAGATAATTGTATTAGCTCCAATACCATAGTTTGGTATATGTTACCTATTCACTTAGGGACTAATATCAAAATATGGTACTTTATATATGTTGATATATAATAGCATGCGATGTATGATTTATAATAGCATGAGATGTATGATTATAAATAGCATAATTTATATGTTTAAATTTTGATACATAGGATGCATGTTAATTTGATGAGACCCTTTAAAACCCCTCTTATTTAATATTAAGTTGAAAATGGAGAAGTCATTAGGGAATGAATTCTTCATTGCCTTCCATCATTATAGGATCATCTAACGTCCCTTAATGTGGGTACTTGGCTGCAGACATGTAGGAGCTACCCATGTTAAAGACATTACTTAAAACTATCACATATGAGATATCATGGGGTGCCTAAACTGGTATATACCAAGAAACTAACATGTGAGGTATATATTTGGCGAAACATACCTGTGTGAATGATGGGTTTAACTTAACTAGGGAAGTATTCCAAGAAACTAACATGTGAGGTGTATGTTCCCTAGAGGCAAAATGATTGGAACTTGCTTATGAAGCAATAGACAAAGAGTTGTCTTCTTATTGTGGGTTAGAAGTCAAGAAACTAACATGTGAGGCTTCTAAGTCACAGTGGGACCCCAATCCCCATTAGGAATGAGATTCCCGAATTCCATTAGAGGGTGTATGGAATTTGATAAAATAGTCGGAGGTACCATATGATTAAAGACCCAATCATTATGGATAAAAATGAAATCTAATTCTTTGTTTATGTAGATTACCTAATTACTCACCTCAAAACCCCTATTTCCTAATATAGGATATTGATAGTTTGACTAAACCCGATTTCTTTGATTGACTTAGGAAATTGAGAATTGTTCTCAATTTCAAAAGATTGTTTATATGCTATTAGGCCTTTTATTAAAGGCCCTCCATAAAACATCCTAAGAAGAAAAAGACACTATGCGCAATTGGCATCTTGTTGCCATACTATATGATAGTATTTATGACTAATGAGCTTCAGAAGCAAAATTAGTCAATGCAAGTGCCTTTGATGTCCTACATTACATACAAAGGTTGTATAGTGAGTAAAATAATACTATAAAGTATAGTAGTTATAAAAGACTTCTTCTGGACTAGGATGTAATAAAAGTTGTTTATTAATAATCATTCTTTTGAAAAATGATTAATCACATAGAATAGCTTGAGAAGCTAGATGTGATTTAAAATGGAAGCATAGAGGAAAGCAAGTCTTGAAAAGTCAAAGACAAAGAAATATAATTATTTTGTAGTAAATATAAGGTATTGTAAAGGGAACTTGATAAAGTATCAGTCTTCCTAGAAGAACCAAACTTTTGAAGTTTTGGTTCATGCTCTAAACTAAATTGTTGGTTAGTTCTGTTTCTTGGTTTTTGGATTCTAGTATAATCTAAATCGAAGCAGAAAGTTAAGTAGATAATAAGTTACCTTTAAAAATTTTAATAGAGCAAGAGTTGCTAGATTAATTTTAGGAACTTATTTCTTAACTAGGTCATTTAAGACATTCTAGAAATTTGATTTCTGAATTTAAATGACTAATTAGAGCGAATGCAACGTATTCCGAGAATACAAGAGATGTAGAGACTCTCATTTAAATGTGACGATTATGACTTGGTTATGAGATGACCAAACCCATCTTTTACTTGGTGAAGTGAATGAGTTACATTTATAATTTGACTATACATTGTGATGTATACAGTCATGTAGAGCATGCATTCAATTATAGTAGACTCATCTTAGAATACCATAGCTCAATGGTGAATCTAAGAGAACAAATTGAACCCTATTAAGATATGGTTTGATCCATGATGAGTTTTACTAATGTATCCATCTAGGATATACCTTAAAATTGCTACATATTGATAATTTAGGGTTCACTCCAGTTTTGTCCCAATTATATCAGATATGATATGGGAAGAAACCCAACTTAAAGAAGTTAAGGCTTGGGCTTGTGCTACGTTTGTCTGGAAACATAATGTAGACAATCTGGAAATAAGGTCAAGTAAGTGTTGAATTGTGGTATATCCCAAAAGTGGTTGGGATAGTATTTCTATTACCCTATTGAACAAAAGTTGTCCATTAGGATGTTTGCTGGATTTTCTTGAGAAAGAGTTCATTCAAGAAATATGCAAAAGTAGATAGAATTTATAGAATTGTCTGTAAAGCCACAAACGAACAAAGATCCAACCCTTGTCTCTGTTGAGACAAAACCCTTAACTACACTACAATCTTTTCATAGATCAAATTGGATATTTCTTAACATAAGAGAGATATTATATCTCTATTAGAATGTGAAAGAATTGTTCTTTGGTGATAAAGATCACCAAGATAATCCTATTGATTATGACTAGACGATGTTTCACATCAACTTGAGAAATGACTAAGAGTCATTAAATCCAATATGGATAGGTAGAGACCTAAAAGGCTTGGCTATTTAAGAATGTTTTCAACATAGGCAAAAAGTTGTCTATAAAGAAACTTGTTTGATAATAGTTATGCTGAAATCCATTTGGATCTTGTTATCTATAAACACACATTTTGAATATAAGATATGTCAAAAAGGATATAAAGATGTTATATCAAATGGTGAAAAACCATAAAAGTGTGTAAGTTATAGAAGTCTATTAATAGACTACAAGGTTCTCATAATTAGAACATCTATAAAGTTGAAGTAATCAAATTGTTTGATTTCTCTCATTGTATAGATGGACCATGAGTGTATAAAAGGTTAGTGGGAGTGCGATTGTTTTTCTTTATCCTAAGTATGGATGACATCATAATCATTATGAATGATATATGAATGTTATCTAATGTGAAGTTTTAGTTTATGAGAAAAACTTCTTCATGAAAGATTTGGTAGAAGCATCCAACAAGATCTATAGAGATAGATCATATAGATTGCTACGTATCTCCAAGTCATTAAACATAGTTGAAATGTTGAAGGAGTTCAACATGGAGAATTCTAAGGGAGGTCTGATTTACTTCAGATAAGAATTCATTATTCAAGGGCATGTGCCCTAGGATAACACAAGTAAGATTCTTAAAGTGTTAAGAAGCCTTATTTTACACTATGTATTGAACCTGATATCTATTATGTTGTAATTGTTACAAATAGTTATCAATCAATTCAAATTTGGAATATTGGATTGTATATGGAAATTGTAAACTCATAGTAGATGGGTATATGGATTTGGATATAATCCATATGGGGTATATTTTATATTCACTTTAGTTGGTGAAATACTTAATGGAAGAACTGTATGAAAGATACAGTGGATTCCATTATTGAGGGTGAATTAATTGTCGCATTGTCTAGGAGACTGTTTGGATCTATAAGTTCATTTAGAACTTAGAGTTATTCCTTCCATTGAGTTGCCCACACCTTGTTTTGTGACAACAATGGGTCTATAGCTCAAGTATAGGAATCACGGTCTCATCAAAAGTCCAAACTCATAGAGTGACAATTCCAAGTGATTAGAGGAATCATTGGAAGAGGTAATAGATACATTACAGAAGATATTATCTACATAAGTTTTTGTAGACCTACTGACTAAAGCTTTAAAACATAATTGGTTATGTCTAAGACCAACATCTTGAGAAGATAGGTATGCGATACATGGTCGATTGGCTTTAGTGCAAGTGGGAGATTGTTAGGATTATGCCCTAGAGCCAATCATAGAGATGATTGTTTAGGGATTAGGAACAATCATTTGATTTCATTTATGTATGTCACATTTATTATTGATTTAATAAAAGGGCTTACTTAATTATGTTTATATGCATCATTTATATTTACATAATATGTCCATGGAGTTAGAGTTGAGAATATGGAATTACAAAGAGTTGTAATTTTGAGACTGTAGATATATCTCTGTACTAAACTCCTAAAGCATTCCTAGTTGAAGGTTCACTATGATGGACAATAATGAACCATAGGACTAGCACTTGTTAGGTTGACTCTATAGGAGGATAGCTAGTCTCAAGCTATTTGTGTGGAGACACTACAACCAACAAGTGGGTGCCTATTACGAGAATAGGTACACTGAATGTGACCAAAGATATGAGATAAACTGAATGGAGTTTTATCCTGCCTGTCAATCAGTTTCTCATTGTTATAGTGGTACAAGTAATCCTTAGACCTGAGACACCATAGTTGTCTTATGCATGTAGCTTTAGAAGTTTGATAACACTAAGTGCAAATCCTATTCAGGGGTTTGCAAAGGTGTTCATTGGCCCTACTGCTATGTGTATGAAGGCATGTGAGTGATCAACAAGGGATCCATCACTCTCAGGAAAAAGAGAGAGAATGTCTCATATAGCATTCATAATATAACTCATTAAATCCATGGCCATGGTAGGATGAATATGAACAGAGTTTCATGAGTTCATCAATGAGTTGATATCTATGAATGAGTATAAAGTAATTGAACTAGGGACTTGACAGACTTCCATGTCCTATTAGTTCAATTGGAGACATTGTGTTGAAGGAAGGATGCAATTGTAACCTATAAACTATAACAGAAGGGTTCTTTGTAAATGACTATTCACCTCATTAAGGACCACACCATGAGCCATATGCTAGGTGTTACTCATGGTTAGTAGAAACCCTAATTGATATAAGTGAGTTATAATCAATTATGGAATTGGAAGGAGTTCCAATTAGACCCTAAATGGAAAGAGTTCCATTGTGCACACCTCGTGCTATTCCTACTACTTGATGATGTGAACCCAATGGGTCACACACTGATCATGCAAGAAGGGCTTTAAAGTCTATGAGAGAAAGGGTTTTAGTGAATAAAGAATAGTTCTTTATAGGCCTATTTGTATTTGATACAAATAATAGGGGTTAATGTGCAATTAAGTGTAATTACACATAACCCTATTAGGGTTTCTTCCCCATGGCCAGCCCCCTTTAGTGGGCTGCCTATATAAGTCACACTTATGTGTGACATGGCATAAGATGCTTGCACAAAAAACCCTAGCCGTCCAGCCCTTTGGAGGCTCTCTTCTCTCTCTCTCTCTCTTCTCCACCTCTAGCAACAACAAGGAAGAAGAAAGAAAGGACTTGAAGCTCTAGCTAGGTGTGGATACCGTTGGAGGCAGCACACTTGGGCTGCTCATTCACCGCTGTCCGGAATCAAAGCTTGGAGCAAAAAGGAGAAGACAAAAATTCTGTAAGTGTTCTAACCCTCTTTGTAGTTAGGGTTGATTTTGTGTTATGCATAGTTAGATTCATGGGATTGGGAATCGTAGGAAAAATTTTTATATTCCGCACTTCTATTTTTCACTCTTGTTCGATTCCCAACAATATGGGTATGATGTTGAGGGGTCCTTCGGGAACCGGTATACGACTCGAGATTATCTGACCTGGGTGTCACACGGCTTTGGAGCCAACTTGGAGCTGTTGGGACCATCTGCATCCTTATCCGTCAATTTATCATATGAAGATTTCCTTACCAACCAGTACGTGTGTCATGAGAGCATTCGCCATAGTTGGTTGTCTGCCTAGCGGTCTCTAGAGAATCAGTGTGTCGAGCTACAGACCGAGAAGGGTCATTTGAGTGCCGAGCTCGAGTCATTGAGCACAGGTGTGCGAGAGACGGTGGCTGAGGCTGAGGAACTAGCATTGCCTGAATCATCATCTGGCGATACTTCGAGTCAGCGGCGCAAGGAGTGTGGTTTCCTTGGTAAAGTGCTGAAAAGGTTCCATGGAGTTTGATCCATGGACTGTTTCCTAACGCGGTCACCCTTTGTAGTTGCTAGGCTTTTTTTTTTAGTAGCTTTTTGTTGCAAAACTAGCATTTGTATCTTCGTGTGCATGTGTTTTAGTGTGTGCTGTGTGTGTTTTGCTTTATTTTGAAAAAGAAAAAATTTGTAAGCAATAAATGTGTAAATTTCTACCTTTCAATTGCAATGGCTTCATTTGAATCCACTAGGCATTTTTACACAGATTAGTTTCAGAACTTGAACTCATTAGACAGACTAACGGTGCTGTGGGCGTCCTGCCGCTATCCTGTTTTGAGGGAACTTCAGCCATTAGAGCCTTGGTGAGTAGCAAACCATGAATAAGTAGTCACGGTCTTCAATTATCCCCAGTTCTATGATCGGAAAGGAGTTCTGAGTGATGATGGACGCTAAGCGCTTTCCTTAAGTGACTTTCCTTCTGGTATTCAGTCTTTTGATGATAGACGCTAAGAACTTGGATGTCACCCCTTTATAAGAATCATTGTGATTTGCCGGAATCCCTTGATTGCTTTGAAACTATTGGGGTGGAGACTATAGGAGCCGCTTTTTTTGTTTTTGTTTTGTTTTGTTTTTTCTTTTTTTTTTTTTGAACGGACTCTCGATTGAATGTGTCTCGCCCCAATCTTGGTGGAATGGAGCGGTCGTATAGTTAAGTTAAGAAAAGGAATTCATTTCATAGAATCGATTTTGGCATTGATCTCAAATTCTTGATGACAGAAAAAGGGTTTTCACAAATCCCTATCTTTTGACTGAATTCATTTTTCATCCTTAGGCATAGTACCTTCGGACTGCGTTGGAGTTCACTAGGCCATAAAGCTCTTGGCCATCCATCTTTGTCAGTATGAGGGCTCCTCCTAAGAACGCTTTTTTCACGACATAAGGGCCATCATAGTTTGGAGCGAATTTTCCTCGGGGATCTTCTTGGTGAGGCAATGTCTTCTTAAGGACCAAGTTTCCTTCTCTGAACTGCTTGACTCTCACTTTCTTGTTGTAGGCTCTTGCCATTCTCCTCTGGTAGCATTGGCTATGACAAATGGCTCTCAACCTCTTTTCTTCGATTAAGTTAAGCTAGTCGTGTCGGGCCTTAGCCCACTCTGCTTCTTCGAGCTCTGTTTCCATGAGGATCCTAAGATACGGTATTTCAACTTCAACTAGGAGCACTGCTTCCATCCCGTAGACCAAAGAATACGTAGTTGCCCCTGTGGACGTGCGAATAGAAGTGCGGTATGCCAATAGTGCATATGGTAGCATGTCATGTTAGTCATGGTAAGTGGTAGTCATTTTCGCGACTATCCTCTTGATGTTCTTTTTTGCTGCTTCAACCGCCCCATTCATCTGCGGGCGATAGGCTGTGGAATTGTGATGGTCGATCCTGAATGTGCTACACAGTTCCCTCATCATGTCGTTGTTCAGGTTGGTGGCGTTATCGCTAATGATGCAGCTTGGGCTACCATATCTGGCGATGATTTTGCTTTTGATGAACTTGGTCACCACTTTCTTGGTTACGTTGGCGTATGATTCTGCCTCTACCCACTTAGTGAAGTAATCAATGGCCACTAGGATGAACTGGTGACCGTTTAAGGTTTTCGGGTTTATGCTGCCTATGACATCCATGCCCCATATTGAAAATGGCTATGGAGTTGTCATGTTGTTGAGGGGCAGCATCGGTGCTTTATCCTTCGCTGCATAAACCTAGGATTGGTTGCATAAACGAGCAAACGTAACACAGTCATTTGACATGGTCATCCAGTAGTAACCCATCCACATGATTTTTTGAGCTAGTATGAACCCGTTCATGTGGGCCGTACATTGTCTTGCATGGACCTCCTCGATGAGTCGCGAAGCTTCTCAAGCGTCGATGCATTTGAGTAGTACAGAGTCATAAGACCTTTTGTAGAGAGTATCACCGTCAAGGAAGAATTGCATTGCCACAGAATGGTTTGTTTGTCGGTGTCGGTCACGGCTTCAGGGTATTTCTTCTCCTTGATGAAGACTATGATGTCTTGGTACCACAGTTTCCCATCAGGTTCTTCTTCTACCGAGATATGCATGATGCCTTCTATTAGGCAGGTATAGGCTGGGCTGTGCCTGATTGTGATTTCCACGGGATGTATGTCACGATCATTCGGGATATTCATTAGGGAGGCCAGGGTGGCAAATGAGTCAGCGAACTGGTTCCTGGACCTTGGCAAGTATTCGAATGTAATCTTATGGAACCTAATGATAAGTTTCGTGAGATATTGGTGGTATCTGACCAACTTCGGATCTTTCATCTTCTAACCGCCCAATGTTTGACAGATGATGAGAGCAGAGTCTCCGTATACCTCGATATCTCAGATACCAAGATCTAATGCTGCTTGCAAACCCAGCATGCATGCTTCGTATTCGGCCATATTGTTGGTGCATGAGAATCGGAGCTTGATGGAAAGTGGGAGATGAGTGCCCTGAGGTGATACAAGGACAGCCCCGATTCCTTGGTTTGTCATGTTGGCAGATCCGTCGAAGTATAGCTGCCATTCAGGGTATTCTTCGGGTTCTTCTTCCGTAAGGTTCATCAAATCCTCATCTGGAAAGAATATTTGCATAGATTTGTAATCTGGCAGGAGCGTTTTAGCTAGTTGATCGGCAATGGCCTGTCCTTTTATGGCTTTCTGTGTGATGAATACTATGTCAAATTCTATTAATAACATCTACCGCCTGGCTATTCTGGCCGTAAGTGAAGGCTTTTCGAATATGTACTTAAGAGGATCCATGCGGGCAATGAGGTACGTAGTGAAATGGAATATGTAATGTCATAGTCAATGCGCTGACCAAGCCAAAGCACAACAAGTTTTCTCCAAGGCAGTGTACCTTGTTTCGTAATCTGTGAACTTCTTGCTTAGGTAGTAGATAGCCCTTTCTTTCCTTTTGGTTTCATCATGTTGCCCTAGTATGCACCCCATAGAGATCTCTAGGACAGTTAGGTACATGAGCAATGGTCGGCCTAGCGTTGGTCGTACAGGACTGGTGGGTTGAGGAGATGCTCCTTGATCTTTTCAAAGGTTTGCTGGCATTTCGTGGTCCATTTGATGGGCACGTCTTTCCTCAGTAGCTTGAAATTTGGTTCACAGGTAGTAGTCAACTGAGAGATAAACCTGCTGATGTAATTGATTCTGCCTAGGAAACCTTTGATCTCCTTTTGGGTTCTTGGTGTCGGCATGTCAATGATAGCTTTTGCTTTGGATGGATCGACCTCGATTCCTTGTTGGCTGACTATGAATCCCAATAACTTGCCTGATGTGACCCCGAATATGCACTTGGCGGGGTTAAGCTTGAGTTGATACTTACGGAGCCTTCGAAAAAGCTTCCGCAGGTCTGTCACATGGTCTTCTTCTTTCTGAGACTTGGTAATCATGTCATCTACATAAACCTCCAGTTCTTTGTGCATCATATCATGGAATAGGGTCGTCATGGCCCTCTAATAAGTTACTCCTGCGTTCTTTAAACCGAAAGGCATGACTTTGTAGCAAAAGGTGCCCTAGTGTGTAATGAAAGACGTCTTTTCCTGGTCGGATTCGGACATCTTTATCTAGTTGTATCCTGAGAAACCATCCATAAAGGAGAACATCTCATGCCCGGCAGTATTGTCCACCAGTACATCTATGTGCGATAAGGGGAAATCGTCTTTAGGGTTAACCCGATTAAGATCCCTGTAATCAACGCACATCCGGACCTTGCCATCTTTCTTTGGAACTAGCACTATGTTGGCAACCCATTCTGGGTAAGTAGCGACTCTTAAGAATCCTGCTTCGAGTTGCTTCATGACTTCTTCCCTGAATTTGAGCGACCATTCTGGTTTCATTCTTCTGAGTTTCTACTTGACTGGTTTGAACTCAGGTTTCAGAGGCAACTGATGCTCCACAATGTCTGTGTCTAAACCCAGCATGTCTTGGTATGACCAAGCAAACACGTTCTGGTATTCTGTTAAGAGAGATGTGAGTTCTTCCTGTTGAGAGAGTGATAGATTGGAACCAATTCTGAATTCCTTGACACTATCTTTCGCCCTAATGTTAATAACGAGGGCCTCTTATAGATTGGGTTTTGGAAAATTGTCGTATCGCTCGACCATTTCTAGTGTTTCCTGCATCTCCTCCTCCTCATAACCATTTTCAGTAGCTGCATTAATCTCAGCCTCGAAGTCATGTCTAATGAGAGGGTTTTCTTGTTCATCTATGTTATGGTGCCTGTTTTGTGGATTGTTCCTAAAGCACATGTATTTTATAAGCAAAAATTAAGAACACATTCCTTTTGAAGGAAAACGAGATAATTACAATGCATTAATCATCAAGTAAGGTACAAGTGATAATGCTCTTTTAAGGAAAGCATGAAGATAGTTTGAAAATAAAATCACACGACATTTAAAAGAAAGATAGTGGTTTCCTATGTGAAAGAGGTTGCCCCTGCTGGTGGGAGACCGTGAACCAACATGGGGTAATGCTGTTTGCAACCAATTTACCCTAAGGAGGCCTGCCTCTTCATAGGGATAGGCACAGCGATCCAGTTGTGGAGTTGCTCCCCTGTCTTTGCAACACGGATGGAGTTGGTGGGTGGAATCATTGGAGATTCATCCATAATAGTGACCTCAGCATCTTCGGGAAAGACCCACTTCAGGACTTCTTCTGGCACTTCGCCATAGTCAAAGGCTTCTTGGTAATCTCGAGACACCATTTGGCCTTGGTTTTCTTGCAGATCTTCCCTGATGTCTATCACAGGGATGGCATTGTAGTGTTCTAAGAGGGCTAACTTCTTTTGCTTCCTTTTCTCCCTTTCTTGTTTCTTGTCTTGCCTGGTCGGACGATATCCGAGTCCCTAAGTACCGATGGTCCGCGGTAGCTCTATTGGGTTTATGATCCCCTGCAATGTCTTCCCTAGTCCTTTTCCAGTCTCGAACCCGTTCTTCACAAGGGTTTTGGCGATCATGAGGTAGTTCTCTGGAATCTCTGCCTTTCCTGGCATTGGTGCTCCTTCTGGGACGTAAGTAGTGGGAACCACTTCGTAAGAGCTGAAGGATGCTGGATTGTTCTCGATGTCAATGTAGGGGATTGCTGAGGCATGGTAGATAGCATAATCATCTTCTGCGAAGATCGTGACTAAGCAATCTTTTATCACATACTTGATGCTTTGGTGGAGGCTCGAGGGGACTGCCCCTGTTGAATGAACCCAAGGACGCCCGAGTCGAAAGTTGTAGGCAGTAGGTATGTTAAGGACTTGGAATATGACTTGGAAAGTGTATGGTCCCATTTCCACGGGCAAATCTATTTCTCCCAGCACGTTCCTGCGTGATCCGTCGAAGGCTCGGATGACCATGCTACAAGGGCGAAGATCTGATCTCTCGTACCTTAGCTTTGTGATTGTGACTAGTGGGCATACATTGAGTGCTGAACTATTGTCTATCAGAACTCTTCCTACCACCTTGTCTTTGCATTTTACCGCAACATGGAGGGTACGATTATGCCCAGTCCCTTCAGGGGGTAGCTCATCTTCTGTGAAAGTTATGACATTGGTAGCCAATACTTGTCCTACCATATTCTGGAAGTTCTCTGGTGTGATGTCCGAAGGGACGTGTTCCTCGTTGAGGACTTTGGCCAGGGCATTACGGTAGGTTTCTGATGCCAAGAGCAAACCCAGGATAGAGATCTGGGATGGCATTTTGTTGAATTGTTCTACGAGGTTGTACTCGTTCTTCTTGAGAGCTCCTAGGAACTTGTTGAGGTCCTTTTCTGTTATCAGTGCCTTGATTCCGTTTGCCTCATGAGACTTGTCCTTCCATTTCTTCTGTAAGAGTTCAAGTTCAGTAGGCGTATAACATCTATCAGATTGAGTCATTCCTCCGATTTCTCCCACATCAGCCTCAGTTGTGACTTCCGTCCCATCCAGGTAGGTCGTCTTTAATCCATAACTCCATGGCAGAGCATAATGTTGGGAATCTAACTAGGGAGGAAAACTACAAAGGGCGGAATTAAAATTTTCCTACGATTCCCAAACCCATGAATCCGATTATGCATAATACAAAAACATAAACCCTAACTACCAAGAGAGTTGGGATTACTTACAGTTGATTAATATCTTCTCCTTTATGCTCCAAGCTTTGTCTTCTCCTTTTGTCTCCAAGCTTTGTCTCCGGACAGCGGTGAATGAGCAGCCCAAGTGTGCTGCCTCCAACAGTATCCACACCTAGCTAGAGCTTGATGTCCTTTCCTTCTTTCCCTTGTTGATGCTAGAGTAGGAGAAGAGAGGAGAGAGAGAGAGAGAGAGAGGTGAAATTTTCGGCCAGCACTTGGGAGCCTCCAAGAGTGCTTCAAGTGATGATGTCATCACATCATAAAAGGCTTTAAATAGCCTCCAACCAGGGCCGGCCAAGGGGGGTCTCCAAACCCTAATCTAATTTGTGTAATTACTCTTAATTACACAAGTAGCCCACTAGTTTGCATCAAATACAAATTAGCCCCTTAAAGAACTTTTCTTTAATCACTTATACCCTTTCTCTCATAGACAATCAAGCTCTCTTAGCATGATCAGTGTGTGACCCATTGGGTTCACATCATCAAGTAGTAGGAACAGCACAAGTTGTGCACAATGGAACACTTTCCATTAAGGGTCTAATTGAAACTCCTTTCAATTCCCTAATTGATTATAACTCATTTATATCAATTAGGGCTTCTACTAACCATGAGTAACACCTAGCATATGGCTCATGGTGTGGTCCTTAATGAGGTGAATAGTCATTTACAAAGAACCCTTCTGTTATAGTTTACAGGTTACAATTCCATCCTTCCATCAACACAATGTCTCCAATTGAACTAATAGGACATGGAAGTCTGTCAAGTCCCTAGTTCAATTACTTTATACTCATTCATTAATATCAACTCAATGATGAACTTATGGAAACTCCTTTCCATATTCATTCTACCATGGGCCCATGGATTTAATGAGTTATATTCAATGAATGCTGTATGAGACATTCACTCTCTTTTTCCTGAGAGTGATGGATTCCTTGTTGATCACTCACATGCCTTCACACACATAGCAGTAGGGCCAATGAACACCCTTACAGACCCCTGAATAGGATCTGCACTTAGTGTTATCAAACTTCTAAAGCTACATGTATAAGACAACCATGGTGTCTTAGGTCTAAGGATTACTTGTACCACTATAACAATGAGAAACTGATTGACAGGCAGGTTAAAACTCCATTCAGTTTATCTCATATCTTTGGTCACATTCAGTGTACCTATTCTTATAATAGGCACCCACTTGTTGGTTGTAGTGTCTCCACACAAATAGCTTGAGACTAGCTATCCTCCTATAGAGTCAACCTAACAAGTGCTAGTCCTATGGTTCATTACTGTCCATCATAGTGAACCTTCAACTAGGAATGATTTAGGAGTTTAGTACAGAGATATATTTACAGTCTCAAAATTACAACCCTTTGTAATTTCATATTCTCAACTCTAACTCCATGGACATATTATGTAAATATAAATGATGCATATAAACATAATAGAATAAGCCATTTTATTAAATCAATAATAAATGTGACATATATAAATGAAATCAATTGATTGTTCCTAATCCCTAAACAATCATCTCCATGATTGGCTTTAGGGCATAATCCTAACAATCTCCCACTTGCACTATAGCCAATCCACCATGTATCTCATACTCATATCCTGTCGGTGGTGATCCAACACACTTGGGTCATAGCTTTAGTAAAGGGGTCTTCTTTCTCTATTGTATTAAACTTCTATATGTATATGTCATCTCTTCCAATGATCTCTCTAATCACTCGGAATCGCCGCTTAAAGTTTGGACTTTTGATGAGACCGTGGTTCCTTGGTTTGAGCACTAGCCCCATTGTTGTCACAAAACAATGATATAGGCTTCTCAATATTAGGAACCACTCCTAGTTCAGTAATGAACTTCCTCATCCAAACATGCAGCAATGCACTCTAATTTACAACTCCACCATTTAAGGTGAGAACATACCTCAATGTTGATCTCCTATCATCATCGTCAGATTGAAAATCTGTATCCGTTCTACTAACCATTTCAAGTTTCTTTCTCCATAGACAAAGCATGGGTCCTTAGTTCTTCTCAAGTACTTAAGGATAGCTTTGACTTCTTCCCAGTGTTCCTTATCTGGGTTTGCCTGATATCTGCTCGTAACATTTACAGCAAAACTGATATCTGGTCTTTTAGTTATAGACAACTTGATTCCATGTCTGACAGGAATTAGACCTCCTTTTGGAATCATGCATTTTGAATTCTTTCAAAATCTTGTCTATGTACTTCGATTGGGAGAGACTTAGCATCCTTTAATATCTATCTCTATAGACCTCTATTCCCAGAATATAGGATGCTTCTTCCAAATCTTTTATGGAGAAACTTTGTGAAAAACCAATTTTTCACTTTTGAAAACATCTCTACATTATTCCTAATAAGTAGAATGTCATCCACTTATAGGACCATAAATGTGATCGCACTCCCACTAACCCTTTGTACAATCATGGTACAATAATGGGTTCTGTCTCAACAGGGACAGCGGTTGCATCAATGTCGGTTTGTGTCTCATTAGACAACTCTTTGAGTTCTATTTTCCTGTTATTGCCTCATTCTTGAATAAACTCTTTTTCAAGAAAGATTGCAAACTTATTAACAAACACTTTTGTTCATCAGGATGATAGATATGATATCCTAAACTCCTTTTAGGGTAATCCACAAACCTACATTTAAGTTATCTTGATTTCCAATTTGGTTGCACTGTACATCTCTACATATGCAGTGCAACCCCATACCTTAACATGCTTAAGGTTTGGTGCTTCCCTTTCCATATCTCATATGGGTCCTAAGGGACAGCTTTGGTTTGAACTCCGTTTCACAGGTACGCGGCAGTTTATAGGGCATATCCTTAAAAGGATAATATTCAGTCGTTGTAACTTATTATGGATCAGACCATATCCAATAAGGTCCTCTTCCTCCTTTCTAACACACCATTTAGTTATGATGTTCTAAGAGGTGTCCATTAGAATAGAATGCCTATTTAAACAAGTTGATCTGAAAGATCACCAGTTAAATATTCGCCTCCTCGATCCAATCGAAGAGTTTGATACTTTTACTAGTTTGTTTCTCTACTTCAAATCTGAATTCTTTGAACCTTTTCAAATGTTTCAGATTTGTACTTCTTTAAGTATATGCACCTATACCTTAACATTTTTAAGTAAAGGTTCATAAAGTATGAGAAACTATTTCTCTTGTTCTCTTGGGTTTATTAGCATTCAATTTTAGAGCTATCATGTTTCATTGCAATTCATATTTGCAATAAAGTTTAGAAAATAAAGGCCATCCACATAAACTCCAGAAGTAATGAACTCTTCATTTAATAGAAAAAATTTATTAAATCAAACTAAAACCTCGTTTAGATAAAACTGAAATAAAATTAATGTTTCTAATAACTTCTGGAATGTAAAGATAGCCAACTATTATTTCTAAACTACTCCATTAGGTAGAGTTAAGCAACAAGCCCCACAGCTAATGCAGCAACGTTTGCTCCATTCCCCACCTGTAGGGTTGATCCGCCTTTACTCTGCCTTCTGCTTCCCACTAGATTCTGCATGGAATTCAAAATTCACATTAGAATTAAGTACCCAAGTGGAAGCAGAACTAACATTTAGTTTAGAGCATGATCCATACCTTCCAAAGGTCGGTTCTTTAGAGTATCCAGATACTCCCGGCAGTTACGTTTCCAGTGCCCATCCTTGCCGCAGTGAAAACAGGTTCCTTTGGCTTTGTTGTTACCTTTCTTCTTCCTTCGGGTACTCTTACCCTTGCTTATGCCCTTGCCCTTGGGCTTGAGCTTAGACTTGGAAGTAGCAGCTTCATTAAATTCAAGCAAGAATTCTTTCCTATACAATTCTTGTATGTTGATAAAAATCTCGTAAGCACTTCCCATGGACTCATGTTACTTCTTAAGCTCGAGACTCATAAATACCATCATATAGCACCTTGCCATGAGATCGTTGTCCATGCGCTTCTGGTAAGCGTCTTTCTCTTGCTGAGTTGTAGCCTCAGCAAGAGCAATGGGAAGTGGATTATGAAGTGCATAGGTAAGATTCTTGGAATCCAAAACAATTTTTAGATTCCTAAGCCAATCAAGACAATTTGGTCCAGTCAAACGGTTGATGTCCAATATTTTGGATAACGGGTTGAGGTGAGCCATTTCTATGAACTACATATAAAAATTAAATAGAGAATTAGATTTCATTTTTAATCCATAATGATCGGGTCTTTAATCATATGGTACCTCCCACTATTTTATCAAATTCCATACACCCTCTAATGGAATTCGGGAATCTCATTCCTAATGGGGATTGGGGTCCCACTATGACCTAGAAGCCTCACATGTTAGTTTCTTGACTTCTAACCCACAGTAAGAAGACAACTCTTTGTCTATTGCTTCATAAGCAAATTCCAATCGTTCTGCCTCTAGGGTACATACTCCTCACATGTTAGTTTCTTGGAATACTTCCCTAGTTAAGTTAAACCCATCATTCACACAGGTATGTTTCACCAAGTATATACCTCACATGTTAGTTTCTTGGTATATACCAGCTTAGGCACCCCATGATATCTATATATGTGATAGTTTCAAGTAATGTCTTTAATATGGGTAGCTCCTACATGTCTGCAGCCAAGTACCCACATTAAGGGACGTTAGATGATCCTATAATGATGGAAGGCAATGAAGAATCCATTCCCTAATGTATTCTCCATTTCCAACTTAATATTAAAATAGAGGGGTTTTAAGGGTCTCATCAAATTAACTAATCTAATATACATCTCATGCATTTAAATAAGAAATATATATAACAACATTATATATAATCCAATCATCGATATTAGTCTCTATAAGGTGACATATAACGATCTTTGGATTTGGAGCTATCTCTATTAATCTCATTAAAAGCTCCCACTATGATGATTATGGACTTTAAGAGGATTCAATCCAAGCCAATGAATTGAATCCTAGGTCTAAGGTGGGTGTAGGTGATCGTAAAACATTAATTCAAAACATAGCATGCTCTCTTGAAAGTCTTCTCCAAGCTTTCAAGTCCTTCAATCTCCTCCATTAGCTTGATGGTCTCCACCATAGGCTTGTTGGGCTCCACCATGCTCCTTTAGGTCCACCATGCTCCTTAGTGCGCTCTCGATTACATAACATTTACATAATGTAAAGAAAGGGATACATAAGGGGAATGTGGGGTACATAAGAGAATGATAGAGAGAGAGAAGAAGGTGGCATGCAAGCCCCAAATAAATAATACATCACCAAAAATTAACAACTCTTGAAAAATTATACAACCCATTCATAAGATGGCCAATCACAATTGGTTTAAGGTATAGTCCATAATCATCATCCATCCATAACCATACAATCACATTGCATAATAAAGGAAATAACTGTAAGCAATAAACATATGGGCATTCATGGTAACTCTATTGATTGGTTTTCATTAATCTCATTAATGTGTCCTAATCTTATTAGGATATGCATAATTTCTAGAATTAATTAAGTCTTAACAATTAAGACATTTAATTTCAATTAATCAAATCAATTGAGACATTTAAAGTCCCCTAATTAAACTCTAATATCAAATATTAGGATCTTTTTAATTAAACAAAACAATTTTATTTAATTAAAATTTCCAGATTTTTATTTAATCCTAAATTGTGTTTTAAACCATTTAAAACAATATAAAATTAATCACCATTAATGAAATAATCAATTTCGGAATTAAATAAAATCATTTTATTAATTAATTAGTGCATTAGGGTTTCCTAAAACCCTAAACCCTAAATGCATTAACTCTAAACCCTAAGTGTAACCCTAATGCATTAAATGCCTTATGATTGGTCAATTAATGACCAATCATTTAAACCCTAGGTTTATACGGTATTAATGATTAGGATTAGGGTTTAATTAATGCCACCTAGGATATTAATTACTCCTACTTAATATGCACTAATTAGGGTTTCTAAAACCCTAAACCTTAAACCTATTAAATGCCAATGATTAATTACTAAACCATTAATGATCATGATTGGTCATTTATGACCAGTCATTTAACCCTAAGTTAGACCCATTAATTATTAGGTTTAGTTATTAATTAATGCATTAATAGAATTATGGTTTAATTAATACGAATTAGGGTTTCCTAAACCCTAAACCCTAGACATCATAAATGCACTTAATTATACCCTAATGATTAATAACCATGATTGGTCAATTAATGACCAATCATTAAACATTTTAATTAAGGTAATTAATAGTCAATTAGGGTTTTTAATTAATGCAATTAATGAATTAGGGTTTCATCATTAATGGGAATTAGGGTTTCATCATAAACCCTAAGGCTGCCGCCACATTAGTGGGCTGCCATGGCTTAGCAAGGCTGCCATGGCTTGGCCAGGCCATGGGAGGCCATGGCCAGCAAAGGGGAACTCAAGCCAGGGTGTGGGCCAAGCCCATGGACACGTGTGGAGTGGCCAAGAGGGCTGTCTTCTTCAAAGAACATTAGGGTTTCCTGAACCCAGTGCTGGCACCACCATTGGAGGACCTCCAAGGTCACAAAAGTTTCTAAAACTTAATCAATTCGACTCCACCAACAAAACCAGCTTTTGTATCATGTCCCTACATGAATTACTAAGCTAATTGAAGTGGTTTGGATGATCAAATCATCCCCAATTGTTCTAAACAATTCAAGAACAGTAGGCTGTCCAGAATTTGACAGCATACTGTCCATGATCACAAATTGATTTAAAACCCAGCAAGATGATTAATTCAGGCTACCAAATTATTTTTCCTAGCATCCTACATGTCTTAGGAAACTAATAAAATTGGTTTCATGCAATTTGGAGTTCCCTAGCTCAAGATATGAACAAAACTCCATTGATGACTTTCTGCAGAAAAACAGCCTGCTGTGTTCTTCCAAGAAATCAAACTTTTTGATTCTTTATGCATCAAGACTCTTATAAAACTTAAAGAAAATCATACATACATTATGTATAATGATCCTATAAAGAATATACATCAATTTTACAGAAGTATCTGATCATAACAGTAGCAAGAACCCTAGGGTTCTAAAACCCAGATTCAAACATGGTGGTCTTCTCCTTCTTCCTTCTGTTCTAGACTCATAATCCAATTATGATGCATCCGAATGCTTGGGAACCTTTTCCTACCATGTCTAGAACATAACCCAAGTGGTGGCAACCATTGCCATGCTTTTGATCTCCATCAAAAACTCACAATTGTGGCTGTTACATCATTCCCGAGCAAAACTGTCTTCCCTAACAGCCTGTAGTAAAAAATTCATAACTTTCACTACAAAACTCGGATCGACGAACCGTTTGTTGGGTTGTAAAGCTGATTCGAAGAGCTTTCTAACCATATATGGCTCGAAAATTTTGGAGAAGAACTCTGATTTCGGCATGCAAAACAAGATGACGATTTTTCATGACTATCATAAAAACTGTTCATCATCTTCTCCAAACTCAATCCCCATTCAACTTTTGAATAACCAGCAGCCCTAAAACTATTTTAGAAGAGGAGTAGAAGGAGAATTAACCTAGGGTTATTGAACCCTAGGTTTTGCCATGAGAGGGAAACCATTCTAATGCATGAACATAAATTCTAGATTTATTAACCAATCAATTTACCATGAATTACAGCCCATATGCAGTTTGTATTAGGCATAACCATGGCTCTGATACCACTGTTGGGAATCTAACTAGGGAGGAAAACTACAAAGGGCGGAATTAAAATTTTCCTACGATTCCCAAACCCATGAATCCGATTATGCATAATACAAAAACATAAACCCTAACTACCAAGAGAGTTGGGATTACTTACAGTTGATTAATGTCTTCTCCTTTATGCTCCAAGTTTTGTCTTCTCCTTTTGTCTCCAAGCTTTGTCTCCGGACAGCGGTGAATGAGCAGCCCAAGTGTGCTGCCTCCAACAGTATCCACACCTAGCTAGAGCTTGATGTCCTTTCCTTCTTTCCCTTGTTGATGCTAGAGTAGGAGAAGAGAGGAGAGAGAGAGAGAGAGAGGTGAAATTTTCGGCCAGCACTTGGGAGCCTCCAAGAGTGCTTCAAGTGATGATGTCATCACATCATAAAAGGCTTTAAATAGCCTCCAACCAGGGCCGGCCAAGGGGGGTCTCCAAACCCTAATCTAATTTGTGTAATTACTCTTAATTACACAAGTAGTCCACTAGTTTGCATCAAATACAAATTAGCCCCTTAAAGAACTTTTCTTTAATCACTTATACCCTTTCTCTCATAGACAATCAAGCTCTCTTAGCATGATCAGTGTGTGACCCATTGGGTTCACATCATCAAGTAGTAGGAATAGCACAAGTTGTGCACAATGGAACACTTTCCATTAAGGGTCTAATTGAAACTCCTTTCAATTCCCTAATTGATTATAACTCATTTATATCAATTAGGGCTTCTACTAACCATGAGTAACACCTAGCATATGGCTCATGGTGTGGTCCTTAATGAGGTGAATAGTCATTTACAAAGAACCCTTCTGTTATAGTTTACAGGTTACAATTCCATCCTTCCATCAACACAATGTCTCCAATTGAACTAATAGGACATGGAAGTCTGTCAAGTCCCTAGTTCAATTACTTTATACTCATTCATTAATATCAACTCAATGATGAACTTATGGAAACTCCTTTCCATATTCATTCTACCATGGGCCCATGGATTTAATGAGTTATATTCAATGAATGCTGTATGAGACATTCACTCTCTTTTTCCTGAGAGTGATGGATTCCTTGTTGATCACTCACATGCCTTCACACACATAGCAGTAGGGCCAATGAACACCCTTACAGACCCCTGAATAGGATCTGCACTTAGTGTTATCAAACTTCTAAAGCTACATGTATAAGACAACCATGGTGTCTCAGGTCTAAGGATTACTTGTACCACTATAACAATGAGAAACTGATTGACAGGCAGGTTAAAACTCCATTCAGTTTATCTCATATCTTTGGTCACATTCAGTGTACCTATTCTTATAATAGGCACCCACTTGTTGGTTGTAGTGTCTCCACACAAATAGCTTGAGACTAGCTATCCTCCTATAGAGTCAACCTAACAAGTGCTAGTCCTATGGTTCATTACTGTCCATCATAGTGAACCTTCAACTAGGAATGATTTAGGAGTTTAGTACAGAGATATATTTACAGTCTCAAAATTACAACCCTTTGTAATTTCATATTCTCAACTCTAACTCCATGGACATATTATGTAAATATAAATGATGCATATAAACATAATATAATAAGCCCTTTTATTAAATCAATAATAAATGTGACATATATAAATGAAATCAATTGATTGTTCCTTATCCCTAAACAATCATCTCCATGATTGGCTCTAGGGCATAATCCTAACACATAATAGGGGACATACGGGAGTTGTTGGGAGATATTTGTCGTTATCGGTTGTGGCTCAAAGATAGTGATGGTCCTCTCCTGCTTTGGTGACGGGATAGAGATAACATGGGCCTTCTAAGAGTACGCTAATGGAACTTTTGTAGCATTCTGAGTAGTAATCGGTGGAAAACCCGTGCAATCCAAGGTGAAAGTAGCTTTGACTTCTTCCATACCACTCTGGTCTTCTCTGGGGGTGATGACATAATATATGGCATTTGCGTCGATCTAGAAACTCAAAAGACCGCATTCAAGCAAGTCTTGTATCCTATGCCTAAGGTGCATGCACCTATTTGTATGATGTATGATTCCTTCGGAATGATAATTACATTACTCCCCGAGTTGGAAACCTCGATCTTGGAGATTTGGGGGATACTGTGGTAATGGTTGTATCAGACCTGCAGCGACACAATTTGGCAGTAAATGGGATGGTGGTATGTGTTGGGAATCTAACTAGAGAGGAAAACAATCAAAAGTGGAATAAAATTTTCCTACGATTCCCAAAACCCATGAATTCGATTATGCATAATACAAAAACAATAACCTAACTACCAAGAGAGTTAGGGTTACTTACAGTTGATGAATGTCTTCCCTTTTATGCTCCAAGCTTTGTCTTCTCCTTTTTGCTCTAAGCATGAACTCCGTGTAGCAATGAATGAGCAGTCCAAGTATACTGCCTCCAATAGTATCCACACCTAGCTAGAGCTTGATGTTCTTTCCTTCTTCTTCCTTATGTTGCTAGAGGTGGAGAAGAGAGAGAGAGAGAGAGAGAGAGAGCCTTGTGAAATTTTCGGCCACCCCCTTGGGAATGCCAATTGTGATGATGTCATCACATCATAATGTGGCTTCTATAGCCACACAATAGGGCCGGCCAAGGGGGAACTTAAAACGCTAGTGTATTTTGTGTAATTACTCTTAATTACACAATTAGCCCACTAGTTTGCATCAAATACAAATTAGCCCCATGAAGAACTTTTCTTTAATCACTTATACCCTTTCTCTCATAGACAATCAAGCTCTCTTAGTATGATCAGTGTGTGACCCATTGGGTTCACATCATCAAATAGTAGGAATAGCACATGTTGTGCATAATGGAACACTTTCCATTAAGGGTCTAATTGGAACTCCTTCCAATTCCCTAATTGATTGTAACTCATTTATATCAATTAGGCTACTAACCATGAGTAACACCTAGCATATGGCTCATGGTGTGGTCCTTAATGAGGTGAATAGTCATTTACAAAGAACCCTTCTGTGAACCCCGGAAATTGGGCCCACGAGGGATTGAAAAGAAAATGGGTTTGAAAAAGAAAAAGGAAAGGAGTCGCCACCTTATTTTTTAAAGGAAACAAGGAAAACCCTAAAAATCAGGTTGTTTTAGGAAAACAATTTGAATGACTCCATAAAAAAAGGAAAGGCAAAAACCAATCTTTTGAAAACCAAAGAAATCGGGGATTCAGAGGCTAAGTTATGACATGGGAAGGTTCTAGGCAAAGCCTATAGGCACCCATGTCACCCTTTCGGTCTCTCAGTTCATTTGGGCTAAATTAAAGTCTTTCCATACAAAAATCAGCAAGTATATCATCACAAGAATTGCATGCATATCATATATTTCATTCATCCATCCATGCATAATAAGCAAATAAAAACAGAAAATAAAAAGAAGAAAAGAAAACATAAATAAACCTAGGATGCTTGGATCCTAGAACGGACTTGAGCCTTACGAAGAGCGCCTACGTACCATGCAACGAAATACATGGATCAAAGTCCACGTAGTTCGATTAGAATTAGGGTTAAGACCTAATATAAACCTATGGTTAAAACCCTAGGTTTCCTTATTTGATCAAAAGAGTTGAATTTGATAGAAAGTTTGATTTTAGGAAAGAAATCCACAAAATGGAAACTTTAATAAAAACCAGAATTTTGTTGGTTAAAGAAACCTCTAATTAAACCATAGGATCATATTAAAAATTAACCCTAAATAGGGAGAAGAGAATGAGTTAAGAAGAAAGGTGAATTGGGGCACCTTCACACCCACTTACCTGAGCGCAATTAGCTCCAAGCATTTAGCTATTTCAGACATAAGCAGCCCTATTTGCCATGGGACAAATACCACACCTATTTGCACCCTTACAAGTGCTCAAAACCATGCAAAAACACTAACATGCAAATCTGGACAGAATAGTATTATGGCCTAAAAATCATCCACTAAGCATGCTAACAGCAACACAGCGAACAATAATAAGTCCTAACATATTCCTAGAACCATATCATGCATAAAAACCCTAAAACATACTAACATGCATGCAAAACTATCATGTTTACTCCATATGAAAAACATATACAGCAAACACGAAGAAAAACCAAATAAAAAAGTCTACTTTATCATGCTATATGAAAACAAACACGAAACAATGACTCTAAAACCCTAAACTCACAAATATGCTTAAAAACATACAAAACATACTTTAATCATGCTAAAACCAAACTAAACAGAAATTAAATCATGCATATTAACTAACTAAAGCAATATAACATGATGAAAATCCTAACTCTAACATGCAATGACACTAATCCTAGCACAAGGACAAACAGGAGCACAAGAATCATAACTATGCATTAAAAACCTAAAGGACAGCCCTAAAGCATGCTAAACAGTAGATAAAAAATAGATATTCCATGTATATTAACTAGCTAGAGTGTTAATAAATGATAAAAAAGTCACCTTTAACATGCAATAAGCCTAACCCATATGAGAACCTAGTTTAAGCTTGAATAGAGAAGGAGAATACCTTAGGAAGTGGCTCCCCTTGTGTTTGTAATTGTTCGTGGCTCCTCAGGTCTTTAGAGTGAATCAAACCAACACGAATCCTCCTCTTTGTCAAAGTGGTATCACAGCAAAGAGATCAAAACTCACTCAACTTTGAAAAGAAATAGAAAACAAAAAGAGAACAAGAGAAAAGAAAAAGTGATTCTCGTCACTTTGCAGCAGCAGCAACTTCAATCGCGTTTTTGGGTATGAAAACATTGGATTTGGACAAAGCTTGTGAAATACAAAGTTGTAGAGAATTGAATTATCTTTCTAACAAGACCAATTTCATCAAATTCTGACTTCGGATGAAAAAGTTATGATTAAAATACGACTGCTGGTTTTCAGAAAATCTGCTGCTGAATTATGACGAATTTCACTCCCTCCAAACCCTCTTCTCCTCCCCCTTGTTTAAAGACATTAAGAGAGTATTTATAGCTGAAATCTGGAGTTTCCCTTTCCTTCCTGGACTAGGTTTCCTTGGAGAATAATCAAAAGGTATTTTATAATGATAAAAGACTTCTAATCTGAATAGGAAAAGGAAATTGTCTTTTATAAAAATTGGGAGACTGACCGCTAACACGCATGCACATGTATCGTATGTGCGTACACACACTCATCACATACGTACACGTGTTAGTGTCATGATAAAAATGGCTAATTTAATAAAATAATTTTCTTTTCATTTTAACCAAAAATCTCATGCTGTGATTCGCACTGATTCTTCAAGGATAATCCGTAAATAACCACACTAAACTCATCATCAGGGCCACGGGACTTAAGATGACAACCGGTACAAAATGATGACTAATGAAAGTCAATTTGAAAAGATTTGGTTGGTAATTGTGATTCAATTAGAGCTAACCCAAGGAAGGGTTAATTAACCAACTTGAACTACATCGAGCCATTTTAATCCCGAGCCATTGACTTACCAAATTGACACTAAAAATACCTCTTATGCATCCATATGAACTCCAATTGACAATTTGGAGATCATTCCAAGGTCAAATGAAAAGTTTGGGACTTAAAAGACGATTATGCCCCTCAAGTCACAAAAGCTCTTATTATCCCTCAAGATCAACTCCAATTTGAACCAAAATTCATATCCATTGTCCTTGTGACTCTAGAAAACTAATGCAAGTGACTAGACTCAAAAACAAAACAAAAACATGCATGAAATGATGAGCCCTAGTAAGGTGGTGCAAAAAATGGGGTGTGACAGAAGCCCCTCATTGGCGAACAAGTTACACTTGTGAACCAATGATAAAGAACAACCCATTTTTGGCCAAAAAGCCCGGAGAAATCACACACTGATACCAACAATGATGGGAGGTTGAAAACCTGAGACTGAAATAAGGAAGTGTACTCAAGTCATGAGTATACTTAAACCACTGGGGGTTGATGATTGTCAAGAGAAGCATATTCAAGCCACTACGAATGAACATACTTTTGAAATGGAGAAATATATTCTAGTCACGAATATACTTAACCAAGTGATGAGAATGAGATCTGAGAAGTACGTTCAAGTGATGAACGTACCTTGGAAATGGAGAAGTATATTCAGGTCACGAATATATTTAACCAAGTGAGTGACAAAAAATCTGAGAAGTATACTCAAATGATGAGTATACCACTGAAATGGAGAAATATATTCAGGTCACGAATATATTTAACCAAGTAATCTGAGAATGAAATCTGAGAAGTATACTCAAGTGGTGAGCATACCATTGAAATGGAGAAATATATCCAAGCGATGGATATCTTTAACCAAGTAGGATAAGAATAATCTGAGAGGTGTATTCAAGTGATGAGTGTACTTTTGAAATGGAGAAATATATTCAGGTCACGAACATATTTAACCAAGTGATGAAAAAGATGCTGAGAAATATACTCAAGTGATGAGTATACTTAATGATTGAAAAAGACTGAGAAGTACGTTCAAGTGATGAACATACTTTTGAAATGGAGAAATGTATCCAAGTGATGGATATATTTAACCAAGTAAGCTGAGAAGTACACTCAAGTGATGAACATACCATTGAAATGGAGAAATATATCCAAACGACGGATATATTTAACCAAGTAAGATAAGAATAATCTGAGAAGTGTACTCAAGTGATGAGTACACCATTGAAATGGAGAAATATATTCTAGTCACAAATATACTTAACCAAGTAAGTGACAAGTATGTTTGAGTGATAAACATACCATTGAAATAGAGAAATATATCCAAGTGATGGATATACTTAACCAAGTAAGTGACAAGTATGTTTAAGTGATAAACATACCATAGAGAAATATATCCAAGCGATGGATATACTTAAGCAAGTAAGATAGAGAATAATCTGAGAAGTGTACTCAAGTGATGAGTACACCATTGAAATGGAGAAATATAATCTAGTCATGAATATATTTAACTAAGTAAGTGACAAATAATCTGAGAAGTATGTTCAAGTGATGAACATACCATTGAAATGGAGAAATATACCCAAGCGATGGATATACTTAACCAAGTAAGTGGCAAAATATCTGAGAAGTATACTCAAGTGATGAGTATACCATTGAAATGGAAAAAATATACCCAAGTGGTGGATATACTTAACCAAGTAAGTGACAAATGATCTGAGAAGTATGTTCAAGTGATGAACATACCATTGAAATGGAGAAATATACCCAAGCGATGGATATACTTAACCAAGTAAGTGACGAAATATCTGAGAAGTATACTCGAGTGATGAGTATACCATTGAAATGGAGAAATATATTCAAGTGATGAATATATTTAACCAAGTAAGTGATAATGAGGATCTGAAACTAGGAAGCATATTCAATGGGTGCTAGCTGAAACCCTGAATGGTTTGGATAAAACTCATGAGGACCCAAAGGTTCCTTTAGGAGGTAGCCCCATTCTACTACAGATGTGGTTGCTTGAAAGACTGAATTTCTTGTCACCAGTTGCCATTACACCATACAAGCCCCAGCATTACTGCCTTCGCCGCATTGAATTACCTGGGCAATTTTCATTGAGAGATTGGCTAGGTTACTACCAAACCCTTTCTTGGAGGAGTGTCAAGTGGTTTGTATTCATATGGGGCTGCAGTGACCAGGTGCTTCTGCGGACTTCTGGATGCGCCATGGTGAGACTCATAGGACTGAGGTCTACTTCCTTCTATTGGCCTTCAAGGGTTCTGCGTCAGATGGGTGCCATGCAAACCACACCTACTTCTTTGAAAGGTGACTATCCTGTGGTGCTCGCGGGTCTTTCTGTAGTGACTTGGGCGAAGGACCGATGGCCTAGCAAGTTGATACTAACCCAAGTTACGAATACTAATGGTCCATATATGATGAGCCCCGAGTATAAGGAATGGTTGAAAAGCAATTTAGGTGAGAGAGAGACTACTCGAAGAGAAAGGATTTTTGGACTTATCAAGAACAACGAACTTGGATCTTGCAGAGAAGATATTATGGAAGCAGTGACAGCAGCTTATGAACATGACTTGAGGAAGAAAAGAAGACATGAAAGAGAGAAGAAGAAAGCTGAGGAGCGAGCTGCAAAGAGGCTCAAGAAAATAGAATAGGATATTTATGGCATATTTATAGTTCTTTTACTTAATACCAATGAATTGCTATGTCAATCAATTTTAGTTTTGAATAAATTGCCAATAATAAATCAAATTTGGGATTTTCTTGTTTGATTTAGACCGCACCCAAGGTAACTTTATGGGTTGCCTACGTATCTCCATGGTTTTTTCTTCTTTTTTTTTTTGTTTTTGTTTTGTTTTTTTTGTTTTGTTTTTTTTTGTTTTTTTTTTTTTTTGTTGTTTTGTTGTTTTTTGTTTTTGAATGGAGAATCAGGTCTTACGTAGTTCTTATGCCTTAACTTTTGCCTAGGCCGCCCTTACGGGTTTTCAACCTAGCAGGCCTCAAACATGATATTTTTTTCAATTGGTCCAAATTAGTTGGACGAGCGAACTCAATTCCATCTAAATCCATGAGGCGAACAGCCCCTGCTGGCAATATCTCTTTGATAATGTATAGCCCACCCCAACTTGGCTTGAATTTTCCCCGCGGATCGAACACTAGAGCTCTGATTTCTTTCAGCACTACATCCCATTTCTTTAGACCTCGATCTTTGACATGCTTGTTGAATGCTCTGGCAACTCTCCGTTGATACCCCTGAACATGATACAGCGCCCTTAAATGCCTTTCATCCAGCAAAGCTAACTCATCATAGCGGCTCTTAACCCAGTCCACTTCTGTTATCTGGCTCTCCACGGCAACTCTTAGTGAAGGAACTTCCAATTCAACTGGCAACACGGCCTCCATTCCATAAACTAGAGAATAAGGGGTAGCCCCTGTTGACGATCTTATTGATGTTCTGTAACCCCATAGAGCCAATGGCAACTTCTCATGCCAGTCTGTGTGTGAGTCCGCAGTCTTCTGTAGTATCTTCTTGATGTTCTTGTTAGCTGCTTCCACCGCTCCATTAGTCTGAGGACGGTATGGTGACGACAGATGGTGGGCTATGCCGTACTTTTGCAAGAGCTCATGGGTTTCTTTCTGAAAGTGCTGGCCATTGTCTGAGATAACTTCATGCGGTACCCCATATCGATAGATGATGTTGTGCTGTATGAACTGTGCTACCTTCTTGGAATTCAAGGTCTTGAAGGACGCTGCTTCCACCCACTTAGTGAAGTAGTCGATGGCAACCAGGATGTATTCATGCCCATTTGACGCCTTTGGCTTGATCTGTCCGATGATATCTATCCCCCACACCGCGAATGGCCAAGGTGACGACATACTCGTTAAAGGCATAGAAGGCAAATGTTGTCCACTGGCGAACAGTTGGCATTTGTGGCACTTCTTGACATGTGCGTGGCAGTCTCTTTCCATGGTAGACCAATAATAGCCTAACCTCATGATTTTCTTAGCTAACATATAGCCATTCATATGCGGAGCCCCTGTCCCTTCATGGATTTCTTTAATCAGATGCTCGGCTTCTTCCTCGGTGACACACAGCAGGTGGATCCCGTCGTATGATCTCCGATATAGCTTTCCTCCACAAAGTACATAGTGACTCGCCAACCGCCTTAGGGTTTTTCTATCGATACGAGATGCTCCTTCTAGGTATTCCCTTTCTTCAATGAACTTCTTTATGTCATGGAACCACGGACGGCCATCATTTACCTCCCCTCCTCGGATTGCACAACAGTACACAGGCTTGTCTCGGCATTCTATCACCAACGGCTTCACATTTCCCCCTTCAGGTATCTCCACCATGGATGCTAGGGTCGCCAAGGCATCGGCGAACTGGTTCTTGTTCCTTGAAAGGTAGTTAAATTCTATCTCTGAGAACTCCTTGGTTAGAGCTTCCAGGTAGGCATGGTAGGGTAGCAGCTTCTCATCTCGAGTTTTCCATTCCCCTTTTATCTGACAAATGATTAGCGCCGAGTCCCCGAACACTTCTAATTCTTTGATCCCCAATTCAAGTGCCGCTTCCAGTGCTAGGATACAGGCCTCATACTCAACAATGTTGTTGGTAGCTTCGAACCCCAACTTGACCGCCAACGGTGTAAATGCCTCTTGAGGTGAGACCAGCAGGATTCCTATCCCATAACCTTTCTTATTGGCTGCCCCATCGAAGTATACTCTCCAAGTTTTTCTACCAATCTCTAGCACGTCCTCATCTGGGAATTGATCGTTAAACGGAGCGGATGATGACACCGGACAGCTGGCTAGGTAATCTGCAATGACGCTTCCCTTGATAGACTTCTGATTCACGTACTTGATGTCGAATTCATTGAGGAGAATTGACCATCAAGCAGTTCTGAATGACAATACTGGCCTTTCTACCAGGTACTTCAACGGGTCCATGCGACTTATCAAGAACACTTCGAAGGACATCATGTAGTGTCGGAGTTTCTGCGTCGCCCATACTAGTGCCACACAAGCCTTTTCAATTGCATTGTACTTCACTTCATAGTCTGTCATTTTCTTGCTTAAGTAATAAATGGTATTTTCCTTTGTAGACCTTTCAAGATATTGAGCTAACATAGCTCCCGTCGCGGTTTCGGTGACCGTTAAGTATAACAAAAGTGGCGCACCTTGCCGTGGGGGAACTAAGATTGGAGGATTGCTCAAGTATCTCTTAATGGTCTCAAAGGCCTCTTGGCATTCTTCGTTCCACACTTTTGGCACACCTTTCTTAAGCAATTTGAAGATTGGTTCGCAAACCATGGTTAAGTTGGCAATGAATCGGCTTATATATTGAACTCTTCCCAGAAAACCTCGGATCTGCTTCTCAGTGCTAGGCGGCTCCATCTCCACAATAGCTTTTATCTTCCCTGGGTCCACTTCGATACCTCTCTGAGTGATCATAAACCCCAATAGCTTGCCTACAGTGATGCCGAAAGCACACTTCTGTGGGTTGAGACAGAGATTGTACTTTTTTGCTCGCTCTAAGAATTTCTCTAGTGCCTTGAAATGCCCTTCCCTATCCACGGACTTCACGATCATATCATCGACGTAAACCTCGACTTCCTTATGGATCATATCATGCAATAGGGTCGTAGCTGCTCTTTGGTAAGTAGCCCCAGCGTTTCTTAAGCCAAAAGGCATTACTTTGTAACAGTACGTTCCCCATTGCGTGATAAAGGCTGTTTTCTCCATGTCTTGAGGCGCCATCTTTATCTGGTTATACCCGGAGAATCCGTCCATGAAGGAGAGGAGTGCATGTCCCACCGTGCTATCTACCAACAAGTCGATATGGGGTAAAGGAAAGTCATCCTTAGGGCTCGCGGGGTTGAGATCTCGGAAGTCGACACACATCCTCACTTTCCCATCTTTTTTTAGGCACAGGCACTATATTCAACAACCACTCGGGGTACTCCACAACTTGAAGGAAACCCGCGTCTAGTTGTTTAGTTACCTCTTCTTTTACTTTTAGGGCCCATTCTGGTTTTAATCTTCTGAGTTTCTGCTTTACCGGCTTCTTTAGGGAATTAGTGGGGATATAGTGTTGCACAATATCGGGGTCGATGCCAGGCATGTCTTCATAAGACCATGCAAAAGCCATAATGTTGGCTTTCAAGAGAGAGATCATCTTTTCTTTTTCAACGGGGGAGAGGGTTTTCCCAATTTTAACTATTCTTGGCAATTCATTCGTCCCTAAGTTGATTGATTCCAATTCATCCATATTAGGTTCGGTGACGCCCCTTTTCCTTTGCTCAACGAGCTCCGGGGGGACATCGTTCCTAGGATCTATATCCATGCCATAAATATCCATAGAGGAGAGAAAAGAGACACTGCATATATAGAGAAAGAAAGCACACTTTATTGACTAGGAATAATGGGAATGACACACAAAAGAAAGAAGGAAAACAAACAAATCTGTATCAATACTATGACTCCACAAAGTGAGTAAAGTAGATACATCTTTTTGAATTAGGGAAATATTACTAAACTAAGACACCTACAAGCTGCTATCAGGTAGGCCAAGGTCTTCTTCTTCATGGATCTCCGCAATGACACCACATTCAAGGTACCAATTCAGGAATGGCACGGTAGCATGGCTAATGGATGAACCCTGGAGTTCTTCAATGGTCGAGTCTTCCACGGTGAGGATCATGTCTTGGAACATTTCAGTCATAGACCCCGCATCAAGGTTCTCTGCCCAGTCTTCCTCTTTCAAGCTTCCATATAGATCTTGGATAGAGTGGTACCAACTTGTCAAACTTTGAGGATTCGGCCCTTCTGTGAAGTATCTATCACCAAAACTTTTATCTGCCACGGCTGGGTCGGAACTTGGATAAAAAGTATATGGGATGTACTGCTTTATAGAAGAGTAATGGCGTGATGATTCATTCAGCTCTTTCTCAATGCATTGGACATAATCAAACCCAGATAGCGGTATCGCTGCTGATTCAGGTTGTATCTCACATATAGGCACACCTGCGAGTTTCAATTCATAGTCCCCTTGAAGCGTTACTATGGCTCCTTCATATGGAAACTTCACCTTTTGATGGAGTGAAGATGGCACAGCCCCAGCGGGATGGATCCAAGGTCGGCTCAACAGCAAGTTGAAACATGACGGCACATCTAACACTTGGAATTCCACCCTAAATTCAGTGGGTCCCATGATAAGAGGCAAAGTAACCACCCCTATTACTTCTCGGCGGGTGTTGTCATAAGCTCTTACGGTCTGCCCAGATGGCGTGAAATCAGTGGGTCCCAAACCCAAAACAGTGGCAGTTCGGAGAGGACATACATTCAGTGCGGACCCATTGTCGATAAGAACGGTGGGAACCCTCTTCCCCATAGTGTCAACGGTCACATAGAGAGCTTGAGAATGGCTCGGCCCGCTTTTAGGTAGGTCTACATCGGTGAACACGATGGTTGAGTTCTTGGGAGTTGGATTCACCAAATGTACCAATCCCTCGGGGGATGTGTCAACGGGCACTTGTATCTGATTCAACAGTTTCAACACGGTCTGTCTGTGCTTATGCGAGGCCATGAGCAAGCCCCAAATAGTAATGTTGGCATTGGTCTTCTTCAGCTGCCTAAGCACTTCATCCTCTTCTTCTTGCAAGCTAGGGCGCCTCTGCCCTTCTAAATCTTCCAACGGATTCTCAGATTCTAGGTGGGGAGGCTTGAAATGACGACCCCCTCTGGTTATATGGTCCAACTCATCATCGCTAGCCCATATGTCATGGACTTCCTCGGAGTCATTCATCAAGTCATCCCATTCTATCATGTCGATGCTCTCCATCTCTGTCGGCAAGTCATCCCAACCTGAAGGGACTATCGGCTCATCTGATATCGGACTTGGGCTTAAGTACAGCACATAGTAATCATATTTCCCCGACGCTTCACCTAATAGGCCAACCTGAGGATCCCCTGCTTCATATCTTTCTTTCAGCTCTTGTTGGATAGATTTCTTTGGCAACAACAAAACCTTTTGGTCAATGAGGTCTTGGATGATCTTCTTTAGTATAGAACAAGCCTCGGTGTCATGGCCGGGTGCACGATGGTATTGGCAATATTGGTGAGGGGTTGATGGTCTGGGCTTTGGTGGAAGTGGCATGATAAGGCTGTTATTGCGGCAAATGGTGAAGAGACGGGTTAAGGTCATGGGGAGCGGAGTGTATTGTCTTATGGGATGGCGAGGGCAAGAGGATTCAACCCCAATGGCATTTATGGTGTTAGGTGGGGGTGTGTTGTTGTGTGATGGGAGAGGATTACGGGTGACATTTGGACGGGTTGGTGGTGAAATTACTTGCTTGTCAATGAGGTCTTGGACTTGGTGGCGAAGACGAATACAGCGATTGGTGGCATGGCCTTTGGATTGATGGTACTTGCAGTACTCATTCTCATTGTAGCTCTTGGGTAAGGGATTTGGTGGAGGTCTTGGGTCGAGTGGCTTCAATAGGTCACGACTTATGAGCTTTTCAAGGACTCTTTCGAGTGGCATGAATAGGTCAGTGAATTGGCGAGGTGGGTTGACATCATTGAGAGAAAAGGGTTGGATCGGTTGAGTTATGGTGTTGACCTCGGCATTGTTCTTCCCAGTAAAGTTTGTCTTGCGACTCCTCACTTCCTCAGTCTTGATTGTCCCATCATTGATAGCATCTTCAACCTGCGTGCCAGCCCCAATGAGAGCTTTGAAATTTGGGAAATAGTGGGCAAATAGGTGCTTGTGATACACGGGCAGCAGGTTCTTAACCACTAACTGAATTTGGTCCTCCTCATTCGGCCTATCCGTCATTCTCGACGCCTTTTGTCTCCACCTTGTAATGTAAGCGGAGAAAGTTTCATGAGCCCCTTGCTTGGTAGTTTCTAGGTCCCTTCGAGTAACGTCCACCTCTGTGTTATACTTGTAGTGCTCTGAAAACTCATTGCATATGTCTTCCCAAGTCCGGGTTCTATTCTCATCCAAGGATAAGAACCATTTCAAAGCAGAAGTGGCCAAGGTTTCATGGAACATTTGAGCTAAAAGCTCGTCAGTAGCCCCTCGAGGGTGCATAGCTCGCACGTACATCTTCAAATGAGTCTTAGGGCAACCCGTCCCATCGAACTTTTCTAACTCCGGCATCTTGAATTGTAGTGGAATACGAGCCGTTGGAAACAGGGATAGAGTCCGCACATCGACCATGTCATCAGCCCTACGAATCCCTTTTATAGTTCTCTCCAATGCTTCTACCTTGTTAGCTAACACGGAATCACTGCTAGAACCTTTCCCCTTGGCTTCCCCTTCTAGGTCGGTGACCTCAGGTTTCGAGCTACTTTCCCCCCTTGTCTTGGTGTTCTCATTGGATTGAGGTCCCTCTTCGGTGCCAGCCCCATGAGGTATACCCGAGGAATGGGCCTTAGAGCCATTTTGTTCAAGATCCGCCATCTTCTGTTGGTTCTCTTGAGCCATTTTCAATGCGGTATCGGATGTCTCGGCGGTATGGTCAAGCTTGGCCATGATGGCTTTCAGGCAAGCCTCAAGGTCAAAGTGCCCCTCACTAGTTCTTTCGTCGGCCATGTCTGTCTGATGGGTAGACTCAACACTCACTAGACGCCCTTGTGGATTGCGGATCCAAGCCAGCACGTCTATGGATAGAAAAGTTTTAACCTTTAGCCTAAGGACTTGTCCTAAACCTCCATATTTTCCTTAATGAACTCGGTCTCTACACCATGTTCAATTAATTCATTCCTTTTATCCAATTACCTTTACAGGGATCATGGATTAAGGGTATGTTTTAAAGAATAGGGCATAGAGTCCTTCAACTAGGTTTAATTAATCCCCTAGGACTAGCACATCACAAACATAGCTTTACATCCTATTTCTTTAATTTACTCCTCCTAACCCATGGCCTTAACGAAGGCTAGGGTTTAAAGGTCTATATTAAGGGCATAAGATATGAAGCCTCACACCACAAACACAGCATAGCATCATTACAAACAATTGTGGGTGCATAAAGGTGAGACCGTAGTGTCCTACAAGTCTGTCTATATGGACTAATGGTAAGGGTAGGCTAGGGTCCTTCACTTGCTTGAGCAATCCTTATACCTAACCACATGTGGCATCAGGAACGCCGCGTGGGTCCAGCAATACGTGATTAACTCATTTAATATACCCAAGGGCAAGCCCAAGGGTACTAGGCAAGAGAGGTTGATAGCTTTCACCCCAACACATGGAATCAGGAAAACCAAGGTTGAGACTAGGCCGATCGTTGGCAAGGATACATCGAGGGACATCGATCCTAACATGCAAGAGTTTGCGCACACAATGCAATAAATGAAAGCACACAATCAAGCGGATGCAATGTGATTGATTTTAATTAAACATAAGAAATTAACCTAGCCCATTTAAACTTTATAGAGTCTAGCCCACAAATCCCCAGTGGAGTCGCCAAATTGTGAACCCCGGAAATTGGGCCCACGAGGGATTGAAAAGAAAGTGGGTTTGAAAAAGAAAAAGGAAAGGAGTCGCCACCTTATTTTTTAAAGGAAACAAGGAAAACCCTAAAAATCAGGTTGTTTTAGGAAAACAATTTGAATGACTCCATAAAAAAAGGAAAGGCAAAAACCAATCTTTTGAAAACCAAAGAAATCGGGGATTCGGAGGCTAAGTTATGACATGGGAAGGTTCTAGGCAAAGCCTATAGGCACCCATGTCACCCTTTCGGTCTCTCAGTTCATTTGGGCTAAATTAAAGTCTTTCCATACAAAAATCAGCAAGTATATCATCACAAGAATTGCATGCATATCATATATTTCATTCATCCATCCATGCATAATAAGCAAATAAAAACAGAAAATAAAAAGAAGAAAAGAAAACATAAATAAACCTAGGATGCTTGGATCCTAGAACGGACTTGAGCCTTACGAAGAGCGCCTACGTACCATGCAACGAAATACATGGATCAAAGTCCACGTAGTTCGATTAGAATTAGGGTTAAGACCTAATATAAACCTATGGTTAAAACCCTAGGTTTCCTTATTTGATCAAAAGAGTTGAATTTGATAGAAAGTTTGATTTTAGGAAAGAAATCCACAAAATGGAAACTTTAATAAAAACCAGAATTTTGTTGGTTAAAGAAACCTCTAATTAAACCATAGGATCATATTAAAAATTAACCCTAAATAGGGAGAAGAGAATGAGTTAAGAAGAAAGGTGAATTGGGGCACCTTCACACCCACTTACCTGAGCGCAATTAGCTCCAAGCATTTAGCTATTTCAGACATAAGCAGCCCTATTTGCCATGGGACAAATACCACACCTATTTGCACCCTTACAAGTGCTCAAAACCATCCAAAAACACTAACATGCAAATCTGGACAGAATAGTATTATGGCCTAAAAATCATCCACTAAGCATGCTAACAGCAACACAGCGAACAATAATAAGTCCTAACATATTCCTAGAACCATATCATGCATAAAAACCCTAAAACATACTAACATGCATGCAAAACTATCATGTTTACTCCATATGAAAAACATATACAGCAAACACGAAGAAAAACCAAATAAAAAAGTCTACTTTATCATGCTATATGAAAACAAACACGAAACAATGACTCTAAAACCCTAAACTCACAAATATGCTTAAAAACATACAAAACATACTTTAATCATGCTAAAACCAAACTAAACAGAAATTAAATCATGCATATTAACTAACTAAAGCAATATAACATGATGAAAATCCTAACTCTAACATGCAATGACACTAATCCTAGCACAAGGACAAACAGGAGCACAAGAATCATAACTATGCATTAAAAACCTAAAGGACAGCCCTAAAGCATGCTAAACAGTAGATAAAAAATAGATATTCCATGTATATTAACTAGCTAGAGTGTTAATACATGATAAAAAAGTCACCTTTAACATGCAATAAGCCTAACCCATATGAGAACCTAGTTTAAGCTTGAATAGAGAAGGAGAATACCTTAGGAAGTGGCTCCCCTTGTGTTTGTAATTGTTCGTGGCTCCTCAGGTCTTTAGAGTGAATCAAACCAACACGAATCCTCCTCTTTGTCAAAGTGGTATCACAGCAAAGAGATCAAAACTCACTCAACTTTGAAAAGAAATAGAAAACAAAAAGAGAACAAGAGAAAAGAAAAAGTGATTCTCGTCACTTTGCAGCAGCAGCAACTTCAATCGCATTTTTGGGTATGAAAACGTTGGATTTGGACAAAGCTTGTGAAATACAAAGTTGTAGAGAATTGAATTATCTTTCTAACAAGACCAATTTCATCAAATTCTGACTTCGGATGAAAAAGTTATGATTAAAATACGACTGCTGGTTTTCAGAAAATCTGCTGCTGAATTATGACGAATTTCACTCCTTCCAAACCCTCTTCTCCTCCCCCTTGTTTAAAGACATTAAGAGAGTATTTATAGCTGAAATCTGGAGTTTCCCTTTCCTTCCTGGACTAGGTTTCCTTGGAGAATAATCAAAAGGTATTTTATAATGATAAAAGACTTCTAATCTGAATAGGAAAAGGAAATTGTCTTTTATAAAAATTGGGAGACTGACCGCTAACACGCATGCACATGTATCGTATGTGCGTACACACACTCATCACATACGTACACGTGTTAGTGTCATGATAAAAATGGCTAATTTAATAAAATAATTTTCTTTTCATTTTAACCAAAAATCTCATGCTGTGATTCGCACTAATTCTTCAAGGATAATCCGTAAATAACCACACTAAACTCATCATCAGGGCCACGGGACTTAAGATGACAACCGGTACAAAATGATGACTAATGAAAGTCAATTTGAAAAGATTTGGTTGGTAATTGTGAGTCAATTAGAGCTAACCCAAGGAAGGGTCAATTAACCAACTTGAACTACATCGAGCCATTTTAATCCCGAGCCATTGACTTACCAAATTGACACTAAAAATACCTCTTATGCATCCATATGAACTCCAATTGACAATTTGGAGATCATTCCAAGGTCAAATGAAAAGTTTGGGACTTAAAAGACGATTATGCCCCTCAAGTCACAAAAGCTCTTATTATCCCTCAAGATCAACTCCAATTTGAACCAAAATTCATATCCATTGTCCTTGTGACTCTAGAAAACTAATGCAAGTGACTAGACTCAAAAACAAAACAAAAACATGCATGAAATGATGAGCCCTAGTAAGGTGGTGCAAAAAATGGGGTGTGACACCTTCTGTTATAGTTTATAGGTTACAATTCCATCCTTCCATCAACACAATGTCTCCAACTGAACTAATAGGACATGGAAGTCTGTCAAGTCCCTAGTTCAATTACTTTATACTCATTCATTAATATCAACTCAATGATGAACTTATGGAAACTCCTTTCCATATTTATTCTACCATGGGCCCATGGGTTTAATGAGTTATATTCAATGAATGCTATATGAGACATTCACTCTCTTTTTCCTGAGAGTGATGGATTCCTTGTTGATCACTCACATGCCTTCACACACATAGTAGTAGGGCTAATGAACACCATTACAGACCCCTGAATAGGATCTGTACTTAGTGTTATCAAACTTCTAAAGCTACATGTTTAAGACAACTATGGTGTCTCAGGTTTGAGGATTACTTGTACCACTATAACAATGAGAAACTGATTGACAGGCAGGTTAAAACTCCATTCAGTTTATCTCATATCTTTGGTCACATTCAGTGTACCTATTCTTATAATAGGTACCCACTTGTTAGTTGTAGTGTCTCCACACAAATAGCTTGAGACTAGCTATCCTCCTATAGAGTCAACCTAACAAGTGCTAGTCCTATGGTTCATTACTGTCCATCATAGTGAACCTTCAACTAGGAATGTTTTAGGAGTTTAGTATAGAGATATATTTACAGTCTCAAAATTACAACACTTTGTAATTTCATATTCTCAACTCTAACTCCATGGACATATTATGTAAATATAAATGATGCATATAAACATAATAGAATAAGCCCTTTTATTAAATCAATAATAAATGTGACATATATAAATGAAATCAATTGATTGTTCCTAATCCCTAAGCAATCATCTCTATGATTGGCTCTAGGGCATAATCCTAACAGTATGGGTAGGTCACTGAGCATCCTACCCTGATTCATGCCTCTTGCTGGGAGTCCCCAAACGATTGGTTCTGGGAAGAAAGATTGATTGGTCTGGTTTCTGTTGGTTTCATGGTGAACCATAGCTTCCACTACGTTCTTTAGAGTCCTTACTTCCTTGCGAAGTTCATCTAGACTTTCCATCAATGGAGGGGATTCTGAGATAGCCCCATTTCTTTCATTTGGGCGGGTCATAGCGACTTGCCACTCCTCAACATCGGCTAGATTCATGCTAACCTGTGCTCCTGACTTCGTTATCAGTTAAGATGGGTCGAACGGCTTTTCCCCTTCGGAAATTGTTCTGCAAAAGTCTACCGTTTCCCCGTACTCGTTTCCGATATTAGTAGCCATGTTGCTTAGGCATGAGTTTACTAATTCGTTCCTTTTGCTGCGTTGGTATACCCGATATGACAAATTCCTATCTTCCACTTGGTGGTGATAGAGAGGCTTATTGTCGACATTCTGATAGGCGATGATGGGAAACTTCTTTCTTGATGCCGATCGAACTACCAAGCTGTCGATGTAGGGCTGGAGCAGCTCTCTTGTATAGCCCTCATGGTACACAGGGGTTAAGTCCTGTTGATAAGCAATGATGGGGAACATGACATCGGCGGATGGCAACAGTAGCCCTTCCTTGATGTATGGCTCGACGGATTCAATCGTTGGTCTTTTTAGCCTGACATAAGGGCTTCTTCCCTTGTTTTCGATAACATTGGTGTATGGATCATCTTCTCTTCCCAGCTTGAGCTGTACCCTACCTCTTGGCGGTGTAATAAGTTGAGAAGGATTGAACATGTCTTCTTTCATTGGCGCTTTCCCCTTTCACGTAAGCTGGGCGTAAGGGTTCTTTGTCTAACCGAATAGGTCTTCTCGGCCGTATTCCGCTTGATCTTTCTTGCATGGCAATTCCATGGATGTGATGGGCTTTTCTGGAGTAGTGCTTTGTTTGAACAAAGAGCGAGTGGGAGCCCTACGTGAGACGTGTACAACCATGAACTCTTCCTCAGCTATCTGTCGAGTCAGGCTTTGCTGTAAAGATCCCTATGACCGAGCTTTATGATGTTTCTTGGTATCTATGCCTAAGTAATAGACAGTGGCTGATTCTCTGTAGCAAGCTTCACAGTAACACGACTTTCGCCAATCATGCCCATTTTCGGCTATCCCTTGATAGATAGGTCTCCTCTGGCCTTTGCAGGCGATAATAGGGAACTCATACCTTTCTGCTTCTTTCAATGTCCCATTCTTAAACAGGGGCCTTAATGCTTTCTTCATAAAGATAGCTTGTTGAACTGGGGTGCCATCTGTTTGATATGCTATGATAGGGAAGTCTTTCGGTGGAGCTTATAAGAGGTACCCCCACATGAGGTAAGGTTGAATTAAGCTGGTAGTCGATTGCTCCAGTGGGATGAGGTCTAGGGCATGCCCTATCATGTTGACCTTTTGTTGATCTTCCTTTGTTTCTTCGAACTCGAGCCTTAGTTGTGTTCCTGGGGAGGTTATGAGCTGCCCTAGGTTGAAAACCCCTTCCTGGTCATCGACTTCATTTGCCGTGTGGGCCGAAGAAGGCCCTGAGTGAGATAGCAATAGGTTTTGGATGACATTGGGCTTGACTTCCTGCTCTACCTTGAACTAGAGTAAGTTCTTGTCCAATAGGTCTTGGATACGATGACAGAGGATGAAGCACTTGTCTATCGGATGTCTAGATCCACCCTGATGGAATTCGTATCTAGCATTCAGGTCCCACCATCTTGGCAAGGGATCAGGAGTAGGCTTGGGAGGAACCGTAGTGATAAAGTTGGCTGCCAAGAGTTGAGGTAATAATTGTGACATAGGTGTCGGCAGTGTATCAAATTTCTTGGGTTCCCTTTTCGGAAAGGGTACCGGGATAGGATTTGCACTAAGTGGAGTGGTCATTGCATTCAGTGTTGCTACTGTTGGTAGTATGAATGGTTGAGATGCCGCTTGTGGGTAAAAAGGATGCCCTTGTAAAGCATTTATAGGTGTAGTGGCAATCATTTGGACCTCATGGTGTGGCCCTGATTCTGTGCTCCGTATTTGAACTCTTCTACCACTTACGCTAGTGTTTCCTTGATCAATTAGAGTCTGAAGGGCCTGTGTGTCCATAAGCCTCCCAGATTTGACTCCATCTTCAACTCTTTCCCCTATAATAACCAGATCAGCGAATCCTGAACCTATGTGCCCTAGGAGATGTGAGTAGTATGGTTCTTTCAGTGTATTGAGAAAGGCGCTGACCATCTCCTGCTCCATCATGGGCGGTTTCACTTGTGCTGCTAATTCTCTCCATCGTTGGGAGTAACTCCTGAATGACTCATTACTTCGCTTCTGTTGCCGTTGTAGCTCAAAATGGTCTGGAGCTATTTATGTATTGAATCGGTATTGGGCCAAAAAGGCATTGGCCAAATCGGACCATGTATGGATTTTGTGCGGATCTAGCTGAACAAACCAGGATAGGACAGGCCCTATAAGGCTCTTTTGGAACTGTTGGATTAAGAACCTTTCGTCGTTACCATATTGGCACATTTCTCCGCAATACACCCTAAGGTGTGTAAGTGGGCAACGAGTCCCGTTGTATTTGTTGAATTCCGGGGTCTTGTACTTGGGTGGAGGTTTCATGTCGAGGAAGAAACATAAACTTGAGAAGTCTATATTCCCATACGCATCGATCCCTTGTAGTCCCCGGATCTTTTCTTCTAAGCTCTTGAGCTTAGTAGTAACCTTTTTGTTCTTTGCTTCTGCTTTAGGCTTCTCAACCTTATCATCAGGGCTTTTCGACGAAGTATTCTCTCTGGAGTTCTCCGGAATGGGCGGAGGTTGAGTCCCAGGATTATGTGTGGTGTTTGACTACCCAACAGGTGGAGGTGGCGGAGTGTTTGTCTTTTGCAATGCAGCTAACATGGCGGCTAGTGCAACCATTAGTTCTTCCAAGCGATCAACTCGAGGATTACTGCTCTCAAGTGCTTCTTCCATGACTGGCGATACGTGCTGTTCTGTCCTTTCTGGGTTGTTAGAAGGGTCAAGGATTTGTCCGCGGGTGGACCTGGATCGTCCCCGGGGTCGCGCTATGGTGCTAATTGTCTGGTCAAAGCTTGTAAGCTCTGTGCTTCTTGGAGCGTCGACGGCTTTTGTTCTTTGGAACTTGACTGTGATGTTGGGCTGCTTGGAGCCTGAAATAGATACTTAGTACTTGAGGCCTTGTAGCGCTTCATACTTAGTATTTAATGGTGGTGCTATCTCTTATGGACAGTACTTTGTTGCTGATTCCTTCTTCTACTTTTCCACCTAGTATCTTATGTCTAGTACCTTGTACCTAGTACCTAGTGTAGGTAAGGACATAATTAGTATGGAATCGATAAGCGGAAGTCGAATCTTTACTTTCCGTTATGTCTCAGGATAACCGGGGTTGACTCTGGTTTACCCTTGACATTGTTAGGATTATGCCCTAGAGCCAATCATAGAGATGATTGTTTAGGGATTAGGAAAAATCATTTGATTTCATTTATGTATGTCACATTTATTATTGATTTAATAAAAGGGCTTATTCTATTATGTTTATATGCATCATTTATATTTACATAATATGTCCATGGAGTTAGAGTTGAGAATATGGAATTACAAAGAGTTGTAATTTTGAGACTATAGATATATCTCTGTACTAAACTCCTAAAGCATTCCTAGTTGAAGGTTCACTATGATGGACAGTAATGAACCATAGGACTAGCACTTGTTAGGCTGACTCTATAGGAGGATAGCTAGTCTCAAGCTATTTGTGTGGAGACACTACAACCAACAAGTGGGTGCCTATTGCGAGAATAGGTACACTGAATGTGACCAAAGATATGAGATAAACTGAATGGAGTTTTATCCTGCCTGTCAATCAGTTTCTCATTGTTATAGTGGTACAAGTAATCCTTAGACCTGAGACACCATAGTTGCCTTATGCATGTAGCTTTAGAAGTTTGATAACACTAAGTGCAGATCCTATTCAGGGGTCTGCAAAGGTGTTCATTGGCCCTACTGCTATGTGTATGAAGGCATGTGAGTGATCAACAAGGGATCCATCACTCTTAGGAAAAAGAAAGAGAATGTCTCATATAGCATTCATAATATAACTCATTAAATCCATGGCCATGGTAGGATGAATATGAAAAGAGTTTCATGAGTTCATCAATGAGTTGATATCTATGAATGAGTATAAAGTAATTGAACTAGGGACTTGACAGACTTCCATATCCTATTAGTTCAATTGGAGACATTGTGTTGAAGGAAGGATGCAATTGTAACCTATAAACTATAACAGAAGGGTTCTTTGTAAATGACTATTCACCTCATTAAGGACCACACCATGAGCCATATGCTAGGTGTTACTCATGGTTAGTAGAAGCCCTAATTGATATAAGTGAGTTATAATCAATTAGGGAATTGGAAGGAGTTCCAATCAGACCCTAAATGGAAAGAGTTCCATTGTGCACACCTCGTGCTATTCCTACTACTTGATGATGTGAACCCAATGGGTCACACACTGATCATGCAATATGAGCTTTAAAGTCTATGAGAGAAAGGGTATGAGTGCATAAAGAAAAGTTCTTTAAGGCCTATTTATATTTGATATAATTTATAGGGGTTATTGTGCAATTTAGAGAAATTGCATAAAACCCTAATAGGGTTTCCCCCTAGGGCCGGCCCCCTTAGTGTGGATTATATAAGTCACACTATGATGTGTGACATCATCATAAGTTGAACTCTCCAAGGGCTGGCCAGAATTTCCAGCCTCCCTCTTTCTCTCTCCTCTCTTCTCCTACACTAGCAACAACAAGGAAAAAGAGGAAAGGACTTGAAGCTCTAGCTAGGTGTGGATACCGTTGGAGGCAGCACACTTGGGCTGCTCATTCACCGTTGTCCGGAATCAAAGCTTGGAGCAAAAAGGAGAAGACAAAAATTCTGTAAGTGTTCTAACCCTCTTTGTAGTTAGGGTTTGATTTTGTGTTATGCATAGTTAGATTCATGGGCTGTGGAATCGTAGGAAAAATTTTTATATTCCGCACTTCAATTTTTCCCTCTTGTTCGATTCCCAACAGTGGTATCAGAGCCATGATTATGCATAATACAAAATACATATGGGCTGGTAATTATGGTGTAGTTGAATGATTCAAAAATCTGGAAAATTTTTTCTGCATAATTGGTTTTCCTCCATGGCTGAACCTAGGGTTTGGAACCCTAGGTCAATTCTCTTCTACTCCTCTTCTAATTGATGGTTAAGTGTATCCATGGATGCAATAGGTTGCATAGGGTTTGAGTTTGGAGAAGAAGAATAAGGAAACTAGGGTTTTATAAAACTGTTATGAACAGTTTTCATGGTTGCCATGAAAAACCGTCATCTTGTTTTGCCTGCCGAATTCAGAGTTCTTCTCCAAAATTTTCGAGCCATATATGGTTAGAAAGCTCTTTGAATAAGATTTCCAACCCAACAAACGGTGCGTCAATCCGAGTTCTGTAGTGAAAGTTATGAATTTTTTACTACAGGCTGTCTGGAAAGACAATTTTGCTCGGGAATGATGAAATAGCCACAACTTTGAGTTATTGATGGAGATCAAAGGCATGGCAATGGTTGCCACCACTTGGGTTATGTTCTAGACATGATAGGGAAAGATTCCCAAGCATTTAGATGCATCATAATTGGATTAAGATGCTAGAACAGAAGGAAGAAGGAGAAGAACACCATGGAGGCTGAATCTGGGTTTTAGAACCCTAAGGTTCTTGCAATTAATTCTAATTAAAGCTGCTGTATTTATGATGGAAGATCATTGTAGGATCATTATATATCATGTGTATATGATTTTCTTTAAGTTTCAAAAAGGTTTTGATGGAAAAAGATTCAAAAAGTTTGAAAATTTTTCATGAACAGCATAGCAGATTTTCTCTGCAGAAAAGTCATCAATGGAGTTTTGATTAGAACTTGAGTTAGGGAACTCCAAATTGCATGAAACCAATTGCATTAGTTTCCTAAGACATGTAGGATACTGGGAAAATTCGTTTGGTAGCCTAATTCATTCATCTTGCTGGGTTTTAAATCAATTTCTGACCATGGACAGTGTGCTGTCAAATTCTGGGCAGCCTACTGTTGTTTTAATTGTTTAGAACAATTGGTGATGATTTGATCATCCAAACCTCTTCTATTAGCTTAGTATTTCATGTAGGGACATGATACAAAAGCTGGTTTCAATGGAGGAGTCGAATTGATAAGGATTTAGAAGCTATTGTGACCTTCAAGGTCTGCAACAATGGCTCCAGCAATGGGTTTTGGAAACCCTGATTGTTGTTGATGATGGCAGCCACTTCCACCACTTCTCACATGTCCAGAGGCTTGTCCCACACCCCTAGGATGTTCTCCCATGACTGGCCATGGCCTCCCACAGTCGTTGGTGGCCATGGCAGCCTAGCCAAGCTCAGGCAGCCCCTTGGTAGTGACGGCTGCATAGAGTTAAGGATGAAACCCTAATTTTGAGTTAATGATGAAACCCTAATTTCATTATGGCATTAATTAAAACCCTAATTGGAATATTAATTACCTTAATTAAGAGTTAATGATTGGTCATTAAATGACCAATCATGGTTTTTAATTGTTAGGGCATAATTAATACCATTAATGATGTCTAGGGTTAGGGTTTTTGATAACCCTAATTAGTGTAATTAATTAAGGGTAATAAATACCCTATTTGGCATTAATTAAACCCTAATCCCTTTTATTAAATACCGTATGAACCTAGGGTTTTAATGATTGGTCATTAAATGACCAATCATAAGGCATTTAATGATTAGGGCTTGCATTTAGGGTTTAGGGTTATGCATTTAGGGTTTAGGGTTTTAGGAAACCCTAATGCACTAATTCATCATTTAATTGATTTTATTTAATTCCCATGTTAATTATTTAATTAATATTGATTAATTTTATAATGTTTTAAATGGTTTAAAATACAATTGGGGATTAAATTAAAATCTGGAAATTCTTAATTAAATGAAATTGTTTTGTTTAAATAAGGAAACCCTAATATTGGATATTAGAGTTATTTTAGGAAACTTTATATGTTTCTATTAATTTGATTAATTGAAACTAAATGTCTTAAATGTTAAGACTTTATTTAATTTTGGATATTTTTGTTTAAACCTAATAAGATTAGGATGCATTAATGAGATTAATGTAAATCATTCAAGAGAATTACCATAATGCCCATATGTCTTAATGCTTATAGTTTTTCTTTACATTATGCAATGAGATTGTATGTATGCGTTTAGATGATGATTATGGACTATACCCCTTAAACCAATTGTGATTGGCCGTCTTATGAATGGGTTGTAATAATTTTTCAAGAGTTGTAATTTTATTATGGTGATGTAATTTATTATTTGGGGCTTGCATGCCACCTTCCCTCTCTCTCTATCATTCTCTTATGTACCCCACATTCCTCTTATGTATCCCTTTCTATATATTATGTAAATGTTATGTAATCGAGAGCGCACTAAGGAGCATGGTGGACCCAAAGGAGTATGATGGAGCCCAACAAGCCAATGGTGGAGACCATCAAGCCAAGGGAGCAAATTGAAGGACTTGAAAGCTTAGAGAAGTTTTTCAAGAAAGCATGCATGTTACGAATGATTTATTTTACGATCACCTACACCCACCTTAGACCTTGGATTCAATCTATTGGCTTGGATTGAATCCTCTCAAAGTCCATAATCATCATAGTGGGAGCTTTAATTTATGAGATAATTGTATTAGCTCCAATACTATAGTTTGGTATATGTTACCTATTCACTTAGGGACTAATATCAAAATATGGTACTTTATATATGTTGATATATAATAGCATGCGATGTATGATTTATAATAGCATGAGATGTACGATTATAAATAGCATAATTTATATAGTTAAATTTTGATACATAGGATGCATGTTAATTTGATGAGACCCTTTAAAACCCCTCTTATTTAATATTAAGTTGAAAATAGAGAAGTCATTGGGGAATGAATTCTTCATTGCCTTCCATCATTATAGGATCATCTAACGTCCCTTAATGTGGGTACCTGGCTGCAGACATGTAGGAGCTACCCATGTTAAAGACATTACTTGAAACTATCACATATGAGATATCATGGGGTGCCTAAACTGGTATATACCAAGAAACTAACATGTGAGGTATATATTTGGCGAAACATACCTGTGTGAATGATGGGTTTAACTTAACTAGGGAAGTATTCCAAGAAACTAACATGTGAGGTGTATGTTCCCTAGAGGCAAAATGATTGGAACTTGCTTATGAAGCAATAGACAAAGAGTTGTCTTCTTATTGTGGGTTAGAAGTCAAGAAACTAACATGTGAAGCTTCTAGGTCACAGTGGGACCCCAATCCCCATTAGGAATGAGATTCCCGAATTCCATTAGAGGGTGTATGGAATTTGATAAAATAGTGGGAGGTACCATATGATTTAAGACCCAATCATTATGGATAAAAATGAAATCTAATTCTTTGTTTATGTAGATTACCTAATTACTCACCTCAAAACCCTTATTTCCTAATATAGGATATTGATAGTTTGACTAAACCCGATTTCTTTGATTGACTTAGGAAATTGAGAATTGTTCTCAATTTCAAAAGATTGTTCATATGCTATTAGGCCTTTTATTAAAGGCCCTCCATAAAACATCCTAAGAAGAAAAAGACACTATGCGCAATTGGCATCTTATTGCCATGCTATATGATAGTATTGATGACTAATGAGCTTCAGAAGCAAAATTAGTCAATGCAAGTGCCTTTGATGTCCTACATCACATACAAAGGTTGTATTATGAGTGAAATAATACTATAAAGTATAGTACTTGTAAAGGACTTCTTCTGGACTAGGATGTAATAAAAGTTGTTTATTAATAATCATTCTTTTGAAAAATGATTAATCACATAGAATAGCTTGAGAAGCTAGATGTGATTTAAAATGGAAGCTGTGTGGAAATATATCTGAACTGAGGTCTCAACTCGGGATGGAAGGCTCAAGTCTGAAACGCTGACACGTGGCGAAGATCGCTCAACCAGGTCAACCACAACGCACGTGATTCACCTCCGAAGATCCAGCTCGAGGTAAGAAGTTAAATCACTTCGCTTGACACGTGGGAGGCCAGCACAGTAGGACCCGCTGCAAGGCACGTGATCTCCCAACTCGGTTCCTGGCTTTCACCTCGGGACACCTGTCTTATGACTCACACTACACTCCAAATCCTACTACAGTCCAAAACTGTCCTAGTAGCTGTAATTCCTGACACAGCGGTTACAAGAAACCACGATTCCCTGGCCAACCATGGTCACTGAACTATGGTCAGACGGTTATGGGTAAACCATGGTCAGATCTGACCTAACCCAAGCAGTTATCTGACCTCACATGGTCAGTCCGTACAGGTGGGTATAAAAAGAATACGATACAGCCTAATTTGGTAAGCTACAGTACCCTAATTCTCTGAGATTCATCTTTTTCCTTGCCTCATTCTCCACAGTGCAGCTTTCTGACTTAAGCTTCGGAGAGGGCACGGCCAAAACCCACCTTGGCCTACCCTCTGACCCATTTTTCCAAGCTTGTGATTGCAGGTCCAGGCGAGGGAACAAGCTCCATCATCAACACGTAGTTCGGGGAGAAAGATTTTACCCCGTACAATTTGGCGCCGTCTGTGGGAACCATCGCGATAAGATGGCTACACCACCTCCGCCCACCTTTGGGCGAACCAGATCTGGAGCGAACTTTACTCGCGTAGACCAAGCCATTACAGGCGATGCTGGGAAACGAGCAGAAACCCAGCCTCCACAGACCAACCCGCCATTGCTTGCGGCGGGAACCAGTCAGCTTCCTCCGATTCAACAACATCATATCTCCCCTGAAATGTCTGCTGTCCTACATTCTCTCGATGACCAACCTGTTCTGAAAGCCGCCTTCGATAAGGCTGTAACAAACAACCCCAACCCAGCGGCGGTAGTGGAACTGATTGCAACCATGCAATCGGAGATTCAATCGGCGCAGCTCGCAAAGCTAAATGCGGAGCAAAATTACCACCGCTACCTCCAGCGAACTTTTGCTCCTCGCGGAGTTAATATTGTCGCTGAGGAGGCTAGCCAAACCAGTCCACTCCGTCGCACCAGGCATCAGGAGAGCTCACCCAGGCCAGGGGCCTCACACCACCACCACCACAGCAGACATGACGATCAACCACGATTAACTGATCCAGAACAGAGACATCGGGGAGGGGGAGATGAACAACATCATGCGCTGATTCAGAGGTCCCCAGAACGCAGTTCAAGGCGTTCAGAACATGCGCGAAGGTGGAATGAGGACCACCCAAGACCTCGTTCTCAGGTGCGTTCTGGGCACGAAGTTCACAGGGAAGAGAGACGCTATCACAGGTCTCGGTCTCTTGAAAGAAGGGGGGAGAGAAGTACTGGGGGGACGAGCAGAAAGCACTCTCGGTCACCCAGGCGTGAAAGAAACGAGGAGGAAGCCTCCAAGAGACACCGGGGCAACCAGAGTAGAGGGGGAGAAAGACCTGAAAGCCTCGCTATAGCTCGGAGCCCATTCACACGATGGATTCAACGGGTCCCAATCCCACGAGGGTATTCCGAGATAACCTTTACTCTTTACTCTCTTTCGATAGACCCCGATCATCATTTGAATTATTACTTGCAACGTATGTCGTTATATGCTGGAAATGAGGGTTTTCTTTGCAAAATATTTCCTATGAGTTTGGGGGAAGTGGCTCTAAAATGGTGGGCCAAGATCCCAGATGAGTCTATTGACAGCTGGCACGAACTGAGCAAGCTGTTCAAGAAAAGGTTCATCACTAGCTGTAAATTCCCGAGGACAATGCAGAACCTATATGAGCTGAAACAGAAGGATGGGGAAGGACTTCGGGAGTACTCTCAGAGGTTCTGGGAGGTCTACAATGAGATCGACGAGCCCATCGAGAAGAATGCAATGGATCTGTTTCGTCTCGGGTTGGGGAAGCCATCACCTCTGTTTAAGGAACTCACCGTCAATCCTCCCAGAAACTTAGCCAAGCTACTCTCCACTGTAGCTAATTATTCCAAGTTGGATGATTTTTACACCCCACAGTCTGCCAAAGCTAGCGAAAAAGATGACAAGAAGAAGGACTCTAGGCCACAAAGAGACAACCCCCGAGGAGAGAAATCCAGGCCACCCACCAATCCAAACCAGGCCATCTTCACCGTATTTACTCTCCCCATCTACAAGTTAATGAAGGCACTGGAGAACAAGGATTTCTTCCAAAAACCTCGACCTATGTTCGCAGAACCCGAGAAGAGAAATAAGAAGCTGTTTTGCAGTTACCATAAGGATCATGGCCACAGAACCGAGGACTGTAAGGTTCTGAAGTACAATCTCGAGGCTTGGGCCAAGGAAGGAAAGCTCGATGAATTTATAGTCCGAAAGGACAAAGGACAGCCATCCGAACAGAGAAAACCCGAGAACAGGGCTCCTCAATCCACTCAACCAAAGATCCTCGGGAGGATAGACATGATCACCGGAGGATATGAGGAAACAGCCCTGTCAACCAGCCAGCTTAGGGCGCAATATAGGATGGCCTGTCAAGATGCTGAAGTCAGTGATATTGGGGATGAGCCGGTACTACTACCTCAGAGTGATGGAGAAAATGGTGAGAAACTGCTTTTCTTCGAGGACGCCGAGACTGATGGGACGGTGCGCTGCCCGCACAACGATGCTCTAGTTGTCCGCATGCTCATAGGGAACTATGACGTGGGCAAAGTTTATGTGGATAACGGAGCATCTGTGAACGTCATGTTCCAGAAGTTGTTCAGTCAACTCGGGCTTAGGGACTCCGACCTGAAGCCCTGCCACGTCAGCTTGAAAGCTTTTAATGGCAACATGACTTTCCCATTGGGGCAGATAACGCTCCCAGTTCGGGCAGGGCCAGTGCAATCCATGGAAACGTTTGTGGTGATCCAGGAGAGGTCAGCTTACAATGTTATACTCGGGCGACCTTGGATTCATGCCATAAAGGCTGTCCCATCCTCCTACCACCAATCCATCAGGTTCCCGAGCCCAGAGGGAATCATGGAGATAAAGGGAAACCAGGCAGCGGCCAGGGAGTGTTTTCTGGCAGAGTATGCAGGCCACTCAGCGCCTTCCGAGGACAAACTGAAGTCCAAGGTCCCACGCCTTCCCAGCTCGGGAACTGGCAAACTCAAAGCCCCGAGGCAAGAGCCTGAGCAGAAGAAAAAAGCTAAGATTGATGAGGTCCCCTTGTAGCAACGAAAGGGAGAACGGCCCGGAGTAGAGGAGACAGCTCTGGAACCCGCAGACAGAACAGGGGAGGAGTTAGTTAAAAAGATAATCAATCCGGATGATCCAGAGAGGTTTTTCTGGATAGGAAAGTCATTGAGTGACTCCGACGCAGCAGAGCTGTTTGAATTCTTGAAGAATAACATTGATGTATTTGCTTGGTCACCCCATGAAATGCCAGGAATTGATCCCAGAATTATTACTCATGAGTTGCAAGTTAACCCGAATTACAAGCCAGTGGTTCAGAAGCAACGAAGGTTGTCAGATGATAGAGCCGAAACAGTTTCTGCCGAGGTTGATAAGCTTTTGAAAGCAGGGTTCATCAGAGAAGTAAAGTACCCGAGTTGGCTGGCCAATCCCGTATGTGTAAGAAAGAAGACAGGGGACTGGCGAGTCTGTATCGATTTCACAGACCTCAATAAAGCGTGCCCAAAGGACAGTTTCCCCTTGCCTAAGATTGACCAACTTATAGACTCTATCTCGGGGTATGAAAGACTGAGCATATTTGATGCCTACTCGGGTTACCATCAGATTCCTATGGCAGAACACGACCAAGACAAGACTGGATTCGTTACTCCTAGAGGAACGTACTGCTATAAGGTGATGCCGTTCGGGTTAAAGAATGCGGGGGCCACCTACCAACGTCTTGTTAGCAGGATGTTTGAAGGACTGATTGGCAAAAACCTTGAGGCGTACGTTGATGACACTATTGTTAAGAGCAGCTCAGAGAAAGATCATCTGACAGACCTAACTGAGGCTTTTTCCCGACTCAGGGAGTATGGGATGAAGTTAAATGCGAAGAAAAGCTCATTTGGCATAGGTTCGGGAAAATTCCTTGGTCATTTAGTTTCAAGAAGGGGGATCGAAGCAAATCCAAGTAAGATTGAGGCGATAAGAACCCTACGCACTCCAACAACAGTCAGGGATGTTCAACAGTTGAACGGGATGGTGGCAGCACTCAGTAGATTCATCTCGAGGTCATCAGACAAATGCCACCCATTCTTTCAGATGCTGAAGAAGAGCACTAACTCGGGATGGAACACAGAATGCCAAGAGGCTTATCAAAAGTTAGTTGCTCATTTAGAAAAACTTCCCACCCTGACCCACCCTTACCACGGGGAAGCCCTTTACCTCTATCTTGCTGTCTCAGCTCATGCACTCAGTGGCGTTCTTATAGCCCAGCGCAGCCTTACTCAAGCCCCGATCTACTATATTAGCAAGACACTATTAGACGCTGAAACCCGTTATCTGCCACTTGAAAAGCTACTTCTAGCCCTTGTCACAGCCTCCAGAAAACTCCAACACTACTTCCAGTCTCACCCTATCATCGTCCTCACAAACTACCCACTGAAAGATGTCCTCCGCAGAGCTGATTTGTCAGGACGCGTCTCGAAGTGGGGGGTAGAACTCAATGCCTACGACATTCACTTCCAGCCCCGACCTGCCATAAAGGGACAGATATTGGCTGATTTTTTGGCTGAATTCGCGGATCCTACTTCCAGTTCGGGACAGACAGCACTCAAATCCTCTCTGCCCGAACTGGGGGGGAAAGACAATATAAACACAGCGAAGAGGAAGAGATGGGAGCTCAAAGTGGATGGTGCATCTAATGTGAAAGGTGCAGGTCTGGGAATTGTACTGACGGATCCTGAAGGAGAAATCATCGAGCAAGCAGTGAGGCTTATGTTCCCAGCCTCAAACAATGAAGCAGAGTATGAGGCAGTGGTGGCAGGACTAGGGATGGCCCAAGCAATGGGGGTGAAAGAGCTGACAGTATACAGTGACTCCAGGCTAGTGGTTAACCAGCTGAACAAAGAATATGAAGCCAAAGATGAAAGGATGGCTGCGTACATGCACAAGGTGTGGGAATTAGCTGCGAAATTCACCAGTGTGGAGTTCAAACGCTTTGTCAGGGATCAAAATAGACATGCAGATGGGTTGGCTGCCCTGGCTGCAGCATTGGAAACAGACACCCCCCGAACCATAAATGTCGAAATCTTGCAAGAACCCAGCATTGGGACAGAAGAGCTCATCTCGGACATTCAGCCCCCGATACCGAGCTGGATGGACGAGATAGTTGCCTATCTACAGAGAGATGAATTACCCGAGGATCGCAATCAGGGTCACCGAATTCGCGCCAAGTCAGCTCGTTTTTGGTTATCTCCGTCAGGTTCTCTCTACAAAAGATCCTACACGGGACCATACTTGAAGTGCGTACATCCAGACCAAGTGCTAGACCTGCTGGCTGAACTCCACGAGGGATCATGCGGAGGTCATGCAGGAGGAAGATCATTAGCCCATAGGGCAAACACTCAGGGCTACTGGTGGCCATACATGCAGAAAGATGCTATCAGGTATGTCAGGAAGTGCCCGAAGTGCCAGATGTTTGCTGACAGGATACACCAACCTGCTCAGGAGCTGCATCCCATATCCAGTCCATGGCCTTTCGCGCAGTGGGGGTTAGATCTCGTGGGTTCACTGCCCACAGCCTCGGGGAACAGGAAGTATTTGTTCATTGCAACTGATTATTTTACCAAATGGGTAGAGGCTATCGCGCTTGCTTCGATTAAAGATTCTGATATTATCAAGTTCCTTTGGGAAAATATTATCACTCGCTTCGGGATCCCGAGAGCCTTCGTATCGGATAATGGGACTCAGTTCGACAGTAAGAGAACTCGGGAATTCAGTTCAGAACAGGGAATTCAGTGGTGGTATTCTAATCCGAGTTACCCGCAGTGCAATGGTCAGGCAGAGGCAACCAACAAGATTATAGTCGCAGGGATAAAAAGGAGGCTAGACAACGTGAAAGGGTCTTGGCCCGACGAGCTGCATTCTGTACTATGGGCATATCGAACTACCCCGCGGAGGTCCACTGGAGAAACTCCGTTTTCTATGACCTATGGCATGGAAGCAGTTATACCAATAGAGATGGGTCTACCTGGTCTCAGAACCGAATCTTATGACGCGGCAACGAATGATCAAACTCTGTCTCAAGATCTGGATTTAGCAGAAGAAAGAAGGGAAAGGGCTCGAATTAAAATGGCATCTTACCAACAAGAGCTAAAAAAATATTACAACCGAAGAATAAAATCAAGGGAGTTCAATGTCGGAGAGTTGGTACTCAGACAAGTCAACGCTGGAACCAGAAATCCTGCAGACGGGAAGCTCGGGGCAACATGGGAAGGTCCTTACGAGGTCATCCACGTCGGGGGTACAGGTTCTTACAAACTGAAGAGCTTGGAGACCGGGCAAGAGCTCCCGAGATCAGTTAACATAGCTAACCTAAGATTGTTTTACCGATAGCCAAAGTTGTAATTACATTCAATGATTATTCAATACAAGTTCAGAGATTATTCAAGAACGTCATCGCTTGTTTATTAGTTGAGCTAAAGGCATTTTCCCCAACAACGGGTCGAAGTCAAAAACTGCCTAAGAATGGGCACAAGTCTCACCTAATAAATGGCTTGAGCACACCGAACCTAAGAATGGGTTCACAACAAAGTCTTGCCCAAGAACGGGTCCAAGCAAAATGGCCTAAGAATGGGCACAAGTCTCACCTAATAAATGGCTTGAGCACGCCGAACCTAAGAATGGGTTCACAACAAAGTCTTGCCCAAGAACGGGTCCAAGCAAAATGGCCTAAGAATGGGCACAAGTCTCACCTACTAAATGGCTTGAGCACACCGAACCTAAGAATGGGTTCACAGCGAATTCTCACCTAACAGGTTCAGCGCAACAACATACCAAGAGAGGGGTCTAAATAAACAAGGACCAGCAGGTGTTCAGGTCTCTCACTCAACAAACTAAAACCCATAATCAGATTGGGTCTAATTATTTTCACCACAGCAGCAAGGGATCTCATCCCGATAATACATTCAAACGCACAGCCAATATGAGAATACAAGACACATGCACACGAGAAAGAAAAACTCTGTATTTCATTCCAGTAGAAAAAGTATTACAATGTTTTGTACATATTGGGGCATTCAGCCAGAAGAAATCAAAAACAAAAAACAAAGGAAAAAACCTAAGTAGCTACATCCTCCCCCGAGTTCCCGGCAGCTGGAGCAATGACCTCGGGAGCCGCAACGGGATCAGTAGAGACAGGCGGAACCACGGGAGTTTGAGGAAGATCAGGGATAGCCTCCGTGGTGCTTTCCGTTGCATTTACGGGTGGGTCCCCGTTGGCAGCGACTGAAGTGTCATCGGGGACGTCAACAGTCCCCTCGGCTTCAATGGTGGCATTAGGCAGGGACGTGACCTCGGGATTGTTCTCCCCGGCCTCATCGCCGCCAGCAACCTCCATCTCAGCTTCCCCGACGTCACCTCCCTCGGGATTGTAATCCGGGGGAACATCCCTCCTTTCAAAGGGAATATCGGCAATGCCAGGAAATTGGGCAGATGCCAACTCGACCAAGGTCTCCCACGCAAATCTGTAGGTGACCTCGAGCTCGGTGGTCATCTGCCCAACGAGGGAAGCCGTCACGCTCTCCCTCTCCTCAGTCACGGCCTTCTTCGCGGAGGCCTTCTCCCTCTCTACCTCAGCCTCAAGGGCCCGGACCTTACTCGCCAGCTCGCGCTTCTCCCGGGCCAACCCATCCTGGGCATCCTTTGCCTTCCTCAGCTCAGCCTCCAAGTCTGCGTAGTCCTTCCTCGTGAGCTCGAGCTTGCTGATGGCACTCTCGGCTGTAGACTTAAGAGTCTCGCATTCAGACTTTACTTTCTGAACTTGAGACATAGCCGCAGCACAGTTGGCCTCAGCTTCCCCTAGCTTCTGATCGTACTCACTCCGGACTTTGGCGAGCTCGACCTGCAATTTGTTGTCTTCCTCTTCAAGTCGATCTCCCGCCAGCAGGATTTGTTGGCAGCCCTATGCAGACATCATCAAGTCAAAAATAAGGTGGGACAACAAGTAACGGAAACCACAAAAGAACGGAGCTTACTCGGTAAAGGCTGGTAAACCCGAAGCGGAGGTTGTCGAGGGCGGTCCTCTTCCTGAAATGCTCCATGTCCACCGGCAACCTCATGGGATTCCCCAGCTGCCTGAAGTTGTACTCCGCAGAGAAAGAGCTGGTAACACCCCTATCTGTGGGTACGGGGAACTGCACACGCGAACAGAGACATAAAGTCAGTCAGAGTTCATAATAGACTTCCGGATAAAAAGCACAAAAGAAGTGAAGGTTTACCTCGGGGAATTTTGCTATTGCATCAGCACGGGCAGCGGCGCTCCCATCTCCGGCCCCCGAGGCATTGGAACCCCCCTGTCCAGGCCCTTGGACAACGGGTTGCTGTTCGGGGACTGCGGAGGTTTTCCGGGGCTTCGTAGGGGGAACCAGAGGAGCCTTCCCCTTCCCGGTAGCCTCGGGCGCTTGGGGCCTGCCCACGTCCTGCCCCCTCATGGCGTGGGACATGAGCTTTCCGCTGTTGGGGTCAGTGGGCTTTTTCCCAGCGTCCCGACCTGACCCAGGAGCAACAACAGCAGCAGCCTTGTTAGTCTTCTGCAGCTGTTGACGCTGTTGCTGCTGCGGCTGCTGATTCTGCCGCTGTTGCTGCGGCTGCTGATTCTGCTGCTGCTGATTTTGCTCAGCAGCCTTCTTTTCCTGGGCCTCTTTCTCCGCCGCCCTTCTCTCAGCAACCAGAGCCCTCAAATTCATCCCAGAGTCTTTCTGGGTCCTCTGGCTGCTGGAGTCTGTTCTTTGTCTCTTGGCGGGGGGGGGACGGGAGCCTCTCCTCTCCATGGCTTGGGAGACAGTCTCCTCAGAGCTGGAGCTCTCAATGACGAAGGGGGCGCGGCGAGCCGTCTTGTCTGAGGGCCTAATCTCCTCAGCTCCCTCCCCTTCAGGTCGGAGGCGGATCCCTTCTTCCTCCTCTTCCTCTTGCTCTCCTCTCTCAAGGTCCTCTTCCACCACACGGGTCAGCTCGTCGTCAGGCTGCTCCCAATGGGGGTAACTCGCCTTCCCCCAAGTCTGGTACCGCGCGTGGTAGTTGAGCAAGGTCTCCGCCGCACGGCAGCGCTGGCTGACTTGATATCCAAGCAATCTTTGGATATCCTCCTTGTTCAGCGCGTCAGCGGGCTCGTTGGCGTGAGGAGCTGCTAGAAAGAAACATGACACATGAATATCAATGTTAAGTTCAAGATTCAACTCGAAGTCAGATAAAACAGAAAGAAGCTAAATGACGTCGTTGATTTCTTACAGCTAGAGCCTCTCTCTCGGGGAATGATGGGAGGATCAGGGGGAAGAGTCCCATCTACAGGCCCATAAACGAAGACCACAATGTCATGAGCTCCCGGGTTGGAGTCTGGGATGTGGGTGACAAAGGGTTTCATTCTGCGCTTGAGGGAGAGGTAAACGTCGGGCTTGTTTTTAAGGGCGCAGATTTTGTAATGGTGAAGGATCTCACGCACCCCGACAGAAGTCCCTAGAAGCTGGTTAAGGACGTGAACCCCCATGATGATCCTAAAGGAGTTCAGCCCTAGTTGGGTTGGGACTATTCCACAGTAGAGGAGGAAGTCGTTGAGAAGGTCTGGGAAGGGGACACGAACTCCACCCTCCATGAAAGCAGCAATAGGAACGGGGAGGCCACCCTTGGCGTCCGACCTAAAGACGTCCTCCCCGGGCTCAGCAAAGCGGAAGCTAAACTTCCCGTCTTCAAAGCCGTATAAAGCATTGAACTCTGCTATCTTTGCAGGGTTCCCCCTAATATCATAAAAAGAAGACATCTGCCAAGACGAAAGGGGAAGGTTAAATCCAAGGATAACTCAACCCATGACAATATGTCCCGACCTAAAACTCCATGGTCAGGTTCTAACAGGTATGTTACCCCTGCCTTGACAGACCCTAAAATTTTTCTAAGTGTCAGCTCGGGGAGCACTCAGCTCGGAGTTGGGAAAAGACTAAAAAGGGCACCAAAACCTTTTTCTCAAATTTACCCCGAGATGGAGTCTTTCAAACCCTAAAAGGCGGGAAAATCAGTATCTTGGTGATTTGCCCCAAAAACCAGAGGGAAACCCTAGGATTACGAAGCAAACCCCAAGAACACCTCCAGCAACCGCAAAGAGAAAAATACACCGAACAAATTGAAAAACAAAGGACAAAAACCAGTTATACCTTCTCAGAAGATTAAGCGGTGGTCAAAAAGCTGCTTCGCCGGAGAAACTGTACGGCACGGCGCTGAAAACTTCAAAAGTCGCTCTTGAACGGTGGAAGCGAGCAAGAAGAACACCAACAGAGAACAGCGCCGGAGAAACGATTCGCAAGGGCAACAAAGAAGAGAGGAACGGATCTTCTCCCACAAGCGAACGGCGTAGACAGTGGATTCCGGTGGAAAATACGGTACTTTCCTGGAAAAAACAGAAGGCAGGAGCAAAGAAAGTAGAGAGAGAAAACGGAGAACAGGATGCAGAGAGCAAAGGCAGAAAGTAGAGAGAGAGTGCAGAAGATAAAATGAGCAGTAATTTGCTTCCCTCCAAAGACATAATACTTCTGGCGCATTAAATGCAGATCGTACGGTCCCAAGGCACATGACGTCAGCGCCTTGGAATACGGAAAGGCCTAACCGCCTCTTTGCCAGGTAAGCCCTAGAATGCCAAACGGCATAGGGGCACAGGGAAAAACACTTAGCAAAATAAAATTATGACAAGTCCCAGCTCGGGAATGTCATAATTTGGGGCAAATTGTGTGGAAATATATCTGAACTGAGGTCTCAACTCGGGATGGAAGGCTCAAGTCTGAAACGCTGACACGTGGCGAAGATCGCTCAACCAGGTCAACCACAACGCACGTGATTCACCTCCGAAGATCCAGCTCGAGGTAAGAAGTTAAATCACTTCGCTTGACACGTGGGAGGCCAGCACAGTAGGACCCGCTGCAAGGCACGTGATCTCCCAACTCGGTTCCTGGCTTTCACCTCGGGACACCTGTCTTATGACTCACACTACACTCCAAATCCTACTACAGTCCAAAACTGTCCTAGTAGCTGTAATTCCTGACACAGCGGTTACAAGAAACCACGATTCCCTGGCCAACCATGGTCACTGAACTATGGTCAGACGGTTATGGGTAAACCATGGTCAGATCTGACCTAACCCAAGCAGTTATCTGACCTCACATGGTCAGTCCGTACAGGTGGGTATAAAAAGAATACGATACAGCCTAATTTGGTAAGCTACAGTACCCTAATTCTCTGAGATTCATCTTTTTCCTTGCCTCATTCTCCACAGTGCAGCTTTCTGACTTAAGCTTCGGAGAGGGCACGGCCAAAACCCACCTTGGCCTACCCTCTGACCCATTTTTCCAAGCTTGTGATTGCAGGTCCAGGCGAGGGAACAAGCTCCATCATCAACACGTAGTTCGGGGAGAAAGATTTTACCCCGTACAGAAGCATAGAGGAAAGCAAGTCTTGAAAAGTCAAAGACAAAGAAATATAATTATTTTGTAGTAAATATAAGGTATTGTAAAGGGAACTTGATAAAGTATCAGTCTTCCTAGAAGAACCAAACTTTTGAAGTTTTGGTTCATGCTCTAAACTAAATTGTTGGTTAGTTCTGCTTCATGGTTTTTGGATTCTAGTATAATCTAAATCGAAGCAGAAAGTTAAGTAGATAATAAGTTACCTTTAAAAATTTTAATAGAGCAAGAGTTGCTAGATTAATTTTGGGAACTTATTCCTTAACTAAGTCATTTAAGACATTCTAGAAATTTGATTTCCGAATTTAAATGACTAATTAGAGCGAATGCAACGTATTCCGAGAATACAAGAGATGTAGAGACTCTCATTTAAATGTAACGATTATGACTTGGTTATGAGATGACCAAACCCATCTTTTACTTAGTTAAGTGAATGAGTTACATTTATAATTTGACTATACATTGTGATGTATACAGTCATGTAGAGCATGCATTCAATTATAGTAGACTCATCTTAGAATACCATAGCTCAATGGTGAATCTAAGAGAACAAATTGAACCCTATTAAGATATGGTTTGATCCATTATGAGTTTTACTAATGTATCCATCTAGGATATACCTTAAAATTGCTACATATTGATAATTTAGGGTTCACTCCAGTTTTGTCCCAATTATATCCGATATGATATGGGAAGAAACCCAACTTAAAGAAGTTAAGGCTTGGGCTTGTGCTACGTTTGTCTGGAAACATAATGTAGACAATCTGGAAATAAAGTCAAGTAAGTGTTGAATTGTGGTATATCCTAAAAGTGGTTGGGATAGTATTTCTATTACTCTAATGAACAAAAGTTGTCCATTAGGATGATTGCTGGATTTTCTTGAGAAAGAGTTCATTCAAGAAAGATGCAAAAGTAGATAGAATTTATAGAATTGTTTGTAAAGCCACAAACCAACAAAGATCCAACCCTTGCCCCTATTGAGGCAAAACCTTTAATTACACCACATTCTTTTCATAGATCAAATTGGATATTTCTTTAACATAAGAGAGATATTGTATCTCCATTAGAATGTGAAAGAATTGTTCTTTGGTGATAAAGATCACCAAGATAATCCTATTGATTATGATTAGGCGATATTTGACATCAACTTGAGAAATGACTAAGAGTCATTAAATCCAATATGGACAGGTAGAGACCTAAAAGGCTTGGCTATTTAAGAATGTTTTCAACATAGGCAAAAAGTTGTTTATAAAGAAACTTGTTTGATAATAGTTATGCTAAAATCCATTTGCATCTTGTTATCTATAAACACACATTTTGAATATGAGATGTGTCAAAAAGGATATAAAGATGTTATATCAAATGGTGAAAAACCATAAAAGTGTGTAAGTTATAGAAGTCTATTAAGGTTCTCATAATTAGAACATCTATAAAGTTGAAGTAATCAAATTGTTTGATTTCTCTCATTGTATAGATGGACCATGAGTGTATAAAAGGTTAGTGGGAGTGCGATCGTTTTTCTTTATTCTAAGTATAGATGACATCCTAATCATTATGAATGATATATGAATGACATCCTAATTGTTTTGGTTTTTGTAGAAAAACTAATTCATGAAAGATTTGGCAGAAGCATCCAACAAGATCTATAGAGATAGATCATATAGATTGCTAAGTATCTCCAAATCATCAAACATAGTTGAAATGTTGAAGGAGTTCAACATGGAGAATTCTAAGGGAGGTCTGATTTACTTCAGATAAGAATTCATTATTCAAGGGCATGTGCCCTAGGATAACACAAGTAAGATTCTTAAAGTGTTAAGAAGCCTTATTTTACACTATGTATTGAACCTGATATCTATTATGTTGTAATTGTTACATAGTTATCAATCAATTCAAATTTGGAATATTGGATTGTATATGGAAATTGTAAACTCATAGTAGATGGGTATATGGATTTGGATATAATCCATATGGGGTATATTTTATATTCACTTTAGTTGGTGAAATACTTAATGGAAGAACTGTATGAAAGATACAATGGATTCCATTATTAAGGGTGAATTAATTGTCGCATTGTCCAGGAGACTGTTTAGATCTATAAATTCATTTAGAACTTAGAGTTGTTCCTTCCATTGAGTTGCCCACACCTTGTTTTGTGACAACAATGGGTCTATAGCTCAAGTATAGGAATCACGGTCTCATCAAAAGTCCAAACTCATAGAGTGACAATTCCAAGTGATTAGAGGAATCATTGGAAGAGGTAATAGATACATAACAGAAGATATTATTTACATAAGTTTTTGTAGACTTACTGACTAAAGCTTTAAAACATAATTGGTTATGTCTAAGACCAACATCTTGAGAAGATAGGTATGCGATACATGGTCGATTGGCTTTAGTGCAAGTGGGAGATTGTTAGGATTATGCCCTAGAGCCAATCATAGAGATGATTGTTTAGGGATTAGGAACAATCATTTGATTTCATTTATGTATGTCACATTTATTATTGATTTAATAAAAGGGCTTATTCTATTATGTTTATATGCATCATTTATATTTACATAATATGTCCATGGAGTTAGAGTTGAGAATATGGAATTACAAAGAGTTGTAATTTTGAGACTATAGATATATCTCTGTACTAAACTCCTAAAGCATTCCTAGTTGAAGGTTCACTATGATGGACAGTAATGAACCATAGGACTAGCACTTGTTAGGCTGACTCTATAGGAGGATAGCTAGTCTTAAGCTATTTGTGTGGAGACACTACAACCAACAAGTGGGTGCCTATTGCGAGAATAGGTACACTGAATGTGACCAAAGATATGAGATAAACTGAATGGAGTTTTATCCTGCCTGTCAATCAGTTTCTCATTGTTATAGTGGTATAAGTAATCCTTAGACCTAAGACACCATAGTTGCCTTATGCATGTAGCTTTAGAAGTTTGATAACACTAAGTGCAGATCCTATTCAGGGGTCTGCAAAGGTGTTCATTGGCCCTACTGCTATGTGTATGAAGGCATGTGAGTGATCAACAAGGGATCCATCACTCTTAGGAAAAAGAGAGAGAATGTCTCATATAGCATTCATAATATAACTCATTAAATCCATGTCCATGATAGGATGAATATGAAAAGAATTTCATGAGTTCATCAATGAGTTGATATCTATGAATGAGTATAAAGTAATTGAACTAGGGACTTGACAGACTTCCGTGTCCTATTAGTTCAATTGGAGACATTGTGTTGAAGGAAGGATGCAATTGTAACCTATAAACTATAACAGAAGGGTTCTTTGTAAATGACTATTCACCTCATTAAGGACCACACCATGAGCCATATGTGTGAGCGCTGTGTCCAAACCACGCCGGCTCGAGAGTACGCCACTAACCACGGATGATTAGAGTGGGGAGGGAGTCGCCACCCGATTTTGGCCTCGGGAACCGATTGAACCCTCGTAAGGGCCCAACTCGTCATTACCAAAAGAATCAAGGTTCGGAGCTAGGGTACGTGGATGGGAAGGTGTTAGGACCCATCTACGCCCGGCTAAAATCCGGCCCCCACACGTATTTATTGGCTTTAATTAAAAAGGACTTAATCGAACTCGACCGCTATGCAAACACTTATGTAAAATCAATTAATGGCATGCAATGATGAAGGATAAAGAAGGATTAAAAGGAAGACACATATACAAGAAAGAGAATTTGAAACTAAAAGAGATGCTTACACTATCTGCAAAAGAGAAAACGGGGTTAATCTATCAAAAACAGGGCCATGCACGTACGAGCATATGAGATGCACGTACGTGCATCTCATACATACGTACGTACATGCCTTAGTATTATTTCACAGATTTATGCCTATCACCCTACTGGATTCGTACCTATGACCATGATTCATGCAAAAATCATCTAAATGTATTTTAAGGACGATGGAAATGCTCTAGATCTGAATAGCAAAATAACATATGCATATAAATGAATGATATTTAGGTACATGGCCTAAATCATACAGACTAAATGCCAAAAATGATGAACGGATCCTATGCAGCCTTACACCTTAGAAACAAATGAGGAATCCGTTTTAATCCTTAAATGCACAAGTTAATCAATGCCGGGTTAGATATGAAATTATGAGTATTAAATGACAGGATATACATATCAAATGCGATATTCAACTCATGCAATATCATAAATGATTATGCTAAATCATTAAAAAAAAAATAACAAGATTAAGGGTTGAAGAGGGTCACCCTCAGGTTTGGGCGGCTGCCATCACTCCACGAGTTCTTCCTTCTGGACCTATCGTAGTCACAGCTCTGGATTTAGGGTTTTTCGGGGGTGGTGGCTGAGGAAGATTGGGTAAACTAAGGGAAAGTGAGATGGAGGCTTAGGCCCATTCGGTCCCCTTTCAAGGTTGAAAAGTAGGGTATTTATAGGTGAGTTTTAGGGTTTAATCGCAAGGTATCCAGGGTTCCTAGCCGCCACAAGGTAGCTGGCATCGAGCTTGGTCCCTATAAGGTAAAGGAGAAAATATGGGAAATGCTGATTTTTACAGATTTTGCGTGATGCACGTACGAGCATGGGAGATGCACGTATGATCATGGGCTATGCTGATCGCTTTTGGGTGATGCACGTACGAGCATGGGAGATGCACGTACGTGCATGAAGTATGCACGTATGATCATGGGCTATGGTTTTGTGCTGATTTTGAGCTGTGATCGCGTTGGTCCTTCAGGATTCACTCGTATAGTTCTATTTGACACCACCCTTCATCATTGGGCTTAAAGGTGGTCTAAAATGTCAGGAGGTACAAAATGGAGTGTTAACAGTTTGCCCCTTCTTTCGGTTTCATTCACGAAGTGATTGGAATCGGAAGACCGGAAGACAAACCATTTTGAACCGACTGACTTTCCAGAGCTAAGAGTGAACATGCAATGAATGCAAATGCATGAATGAGTGAGAATGCATGAACGTGGTCGGATTAGGTTTTGCCTAACTTCCTACGTACTCTTTCTAGAGATCAGACCTACCGTAGTTCATGTGTAAAAATGGGTCCTCCTCCAAGGCAAATGGAGGGTTTCGAAAAGCAACATGGGAGGGGATACCTTAGGAAAGAACACACAGCACCGGAGTATGGGATACCTAAACAGCATCGGAGGAGGGGATACCTTAGAGAGAACACGCTCGGGGTGTTTCCCTAAACAGCATTGGAGTAGGAGATACCTTAGGGAGAACACGCTCGGGGTGTTTCCCTAAACAGCATCGGAGTAGGGGATACCTTAGGGAGAACACGCTCAGGGTGTTTCCCTTAACAGCATCGGAGGAGGGGATACCTTAGGGAGAGCACGCTCGGGGTGTTTCCCTAAACAGCATCGGAGTAGGAGATACCTTAGGGAGAGCACGCTCGGGGTGTTTCCCTAAACAGCATCGGAGTAGGAGATACCTTAGGGAGAGCACGCTCGGGGTGTTTCCCTAAACAGCATCGGAGTAGGAGATACCTTAGGGAGAACACGCTCAGGGTGTTTCCTTAAACAGCATCGGAGTAGGGGATACCTTAGGGAGAACACGCTCGGGGTGTTTCCCTAAACAGCATCGGAGTAGGAGATACCTTAGGGAGAGCACGCTCGGGGTGTTTCCCTAAACAACATCGGAGTAGGAGATACCTTAGGGAGAACACGCTCAGGGTGTTTCCTTAAACAGCATCGGAGTAGGGGATACCTTAGGGAGAACACGCTCAGGGTGTTTCCCTAAACAGCATCGGAGTAGGAGATACCTTAGGGAGAACACGCTCAGGGTGTTTCCCTAAACAGCATCAGAGTAGGGGATACCTTAGGGAGAACACGCTCGGGGTGTTTCCTTAAACAGCATCGGAGTAGGGGATACCTTAGGGAGAACACGCTCGGGGTGTTTCCCTAAACAGCATCGGAGGAGGGGATACCTTAGGGAGAGCACGCTCGGGGTGTTTCCCTAAACAATATCGGACATGACAATCATAGCAATCGAACATGACAGGGATAATAATCGGAGTAATCGAAGGTAAGGACACGCTCGGGGCGTCTACCTAAAGGATTTCGGAGGTAAGAACACACTCGGGGCGTCTACCTAAAGGGTTTCGGAGGTAAGAACACACTCGGGGTAAAAACACACTCGGAGTTCACCTAAAAGTACTGCAGGAAGGGATAATCGGAGGTAGAACACACTCGGGGAGTTCACCTAAAAGTATTGTAGGAAGGAATAATCGGTGGTAGAACATACTTGAGGAGTTCACCTAAAGGATTGCTGGAAGGGGTAATCAGAGGTAGAACACACTCGGGGAGTTCACCTAAAGGGTTACTGGAAGGAGTTTTCGAAGGTAGAACACGCTCGGGGAGTTCACCTAAAAGTACTGTAGGAAGGGGTCTTCAGAGGTAGAACACACTCGGGGAGTTCACCTAAAGGGTTGCTGGAAGGAGTTTTCGAAGGTAGAACACGCTCGGGGAGTTCACCTAAAAGTACTGCAGGAAGGGGTCTTTAGAGGTAGAACACACTCGGGGAGTTCACCTAAACGGTTGCTGGAAGGAGTTTTCGAAGGTAGAACACACTCGGGGAGTTCACCTAGAGGGTTTTGTAGGAATGGGAATCGTAGGCAGAACACGCTCGGGGAGTTCACCTAAAGGGTTACTGGAAGGAGTTTTCGAAGGTAGAACACGCTCGGGGAGTTCACCTAAAAGTACTGTAGGAAGGGGTCTTCAGAGGTAGAACACACTCGGGGAGTTCACCTAAAGGGTTGCTGGAAGGAGTTTTCGAAGGTAGAACACGCTCGGGGAGTTCACCTAAAAGTACTGCAGGAAGGGGTCTTCAGAGGTAGAACACACTCGGGGAGTTCACCTAAACGGTTGCTGGAAGGAGTTTTCGAAGGTAGAACACACTCGGGGACTTCACCTAGAGGGTTTTGCAGGAATGGGAATCGTAGGCAGAACACGCTCGGGGAGTTCACCTAAAGGGTTACTGGAAGGAGTTTTCGAAGGTAGAACACGCTCGGGGAGTTCACCTAAAAGTACTGTAGGAAGGGGTCTTCAGAGGTAGAACACACTCGGGGAGTTCACCTAAAGGGTTGCTGGAAGGAGTTTTCGAAGGTAGAACACGCTCGGGGAGTTCACCTAAAAGTACTGCAGGAAGGGGTCTTCAGAGGTAGAACACACTCGGGGAGTTCACCTAAACGATTACTGGAAGGAGTTTTCGAAGGTAGAACACACTCGGGGAGTTCACCTAGAGGGTTTTGCAGGAATGGGAATCGTAGGCAGAACACGCTCGGGGAGTTCACCTAAAGGGTTACTGGAAGGAGTTTTCGAAGGTAGAACACGCTCGGGGAGTTCACCTAAAAGTACTGTAGGAAGGGGTCTTCAGAGGTAGAACACACTCGGGGAGTTCACCTAAAGGGTTGCTGGAAGGAGTTTTCGAAGGTAGAACACGCTCGGGAAGTTCACCTAAAAGTACTGCAGGAAGGGGTCTTCAGAGGTAGAACACACTCGAGGAGTTCACCTAAACGGTTGCTGGAAGGAGTTTTCGAAGGTAGAACACACTCGGGGAGTTCACCTAGAGGGTTTTGCAGGAATGGGAATCGTAGGCAGAACACGCTCGGGGAGTTCACCTAAAGGGTTACTGGAAGGAGTTTTCGAAGGTAGAACACGCTCGGGGAGTTCACCTAAAAGTACTGTAAGAAGGGGTCTTCAGAGGTAGAACACACTCGGGGAGTTCACCTAAAGGGTTGCTGGAAGGAGTTTTCGAAGGTAGAACACGCTCGGGGAGTTCACCTAAAAGTACTGCAGGAAGGGGTCTTCAGAGGTAGAACACACTCGGGGAGTTCACCTAAACGGTTGCTGGAAGGAGTTTTCGAAGGTAGAACACACTCGGGGAGTTCACCTAGAGGGTTTTGCAGGAATGGGAATCGTAGGCAGAACACGCTCGGGGAGTTCACCTAAAGGGTTACTGGAAGGAGTTTTCGAAGGTAGAACACGCTCGGGGAGTTCACCTAAAAGTACTGTAGGAAGGGGTCTTCAGAGGTAGAACACACTCGGGGAGTTCACCTAAAGGGTTGCTGGAAGGAGTTTTCGAAGGTAGAACACGCTCGGGGAGTTCACCTAAAAGTACTGCAGGAAGGGGTCTTCAGAGGTAGAACACACTCGGGGAGTTCACCTAAACGGTTGCTGGAAGGAGTTTTCGAAGGTAGAACACACTCGGGGACTTCACCTAGAGGGTTTTGCAGGAATGGGAATCGTAGGCAGAACACGCTCGGGGAGTTCACCTAAAGGGTTACTGGAAGGAGTTTTCGAAGGTAGAACACGCTCGGGGAGTTCACCTAAAAGTACTGTAGGAAGGGGTCTTCAGAGGTAGAACACACTCGGGGAGTTCACCTAAAGGGTTGCTGGAAGGAGTTTTCGAAGGTAGAACACGCTCGGGGAGTTCACCTAAAAGTACTGCAGGAAGGGGTCTTCAGAGGTAGAACACACTCGGGGAGTTCACCTAAACGATTGCTGGAAGGAGTTTTCGAAGGTAGAACACACTCGGGGAGTTCACCTAGAGGGTTTTGCAGGAATGGGAATCGTAGGCAGAACACGCTCGGGGAGTTCACCTAAAGGGTTACTGGAAGGAGTTTTCGAAGGTAGAACACGCTCGGGGAGTTCACCTAAAAGTACTGTGGGAAGGGGTCTTCAGAGGTAGAACACACTCGGGGAGTTCACCTAAAGGGTTGCTGGAAGGAGTTTTCGAAGGTAGAACACGCTCGGGAAGTTCACCTAAAAGTACTGCAGGAAGGGGTCTTCAGAGGTAGAACACACTCGAGGAGTTCACCTAAACGGTTGCTGGAAGGAGTTTTCGAAGGTAGAACACACTCGGGGAGTTCACCTAGAGGGTTTTGCAGGAATGGGAATCGTAGGCAGAACACGCTCGGGGAGTTCACCTAAAGGGTTACTGGAAGGAGTTTTCGAAGGTAGAACACGCTCGGGGAGTTCACCTAAAAGTACTGTAAGAAGGGGTCTTCAGAGGTAGAACACACTCGGGGAGTTCACCTAAAGGGTTGCTGGAAGGAGTTTTCGAAGGTAGAACACGCTCGGGGAGTTCACCTAAAAGTACTGTAGGAAGGGGTCTTCAGAGGTAGAACACACTCGGGGAGTTCACCTAAACGGTTGCTGGAAGGAGTTTTCGAAGGTAGAACACACTCGGGGAGTTCACCTAGAGGGTTTTGCAGGAATGGGAATCGTAGGCAGAACACGCTCGGGGAGTTCACCTAAACGGTTGCTGGAAGGAGTTTCGTAATAGAGGCAAGAATACTCGATGTAGACCACTTGACCATCCGAGACCGACGGCGTGAGGGAACATAACAATCTAGAACTTTACTAGTGAACATGACACAACACATGATATGATGCATGAATGCATGAAATGATGTATACCATACATCAATGTATGAGCAATGAGTAAGAAGATACTCGAGAAGATGCCCCTAGGGCAAGTAAAGATTCACTTGGGAATTTCAATATTGGCCACTGAAGTTCCAGTCTGCACACCATTCTTCCAAGTATTCTTCTCTCTTTCTTTTGCTTACCTACACTGATTAGTCAGCTCACAGATATGATAAATGTTGAGGTATGCCCTAATCGTTATCCCATCCCATCTCTCAAAAATCTCACTCACGAAGAGACTGAGGATATCTATTTGCTGAAGGTAGCCTGGAGTGGAACGCCATTTGAGACTAGGACTTATTAACGACGATGATGCCAGATGTGCAAGTTCCTATAAGGAAGTGAGTTCATCAATCGCAACCTAGGAAGGATAGTCTTTAATTTGGGGACACATGTTTATCCACTCCATCAGTACCATCTTCATATTTCCCATCAACACACTTGCTGACAATATTTCGCATTGCTGAACGGAGTTGCAGTCGATCTTTGTGGCTTAAAGATTTACATTCCATACCCAAGAACCGACGATGACATTCTCATGAAGAAGGGACAGAGATAGACCTTACTTCAAAAAGTTCATAAGGACGGATACACGTGCACCAAAGTATAAACACCATTTCGGATGAGAGGCAAAGTATAGACCCATATGTATCCCTAGAATTGTACCTATGTGGATGACATATGTACACATACCCACTATTTAGTTTTTCAGGATCGCACTAGTAGGGTTTGTGAAGAAACCATGAAATGGAAACAAGATACTCGAATGATAAGATGACTAGAAAACTCAACTGAGGCACAGATGAAGTGAACAAGCGACTTAAGCATTGATCTCATTTATTTCAACTGTATCTTCCTTTAATTTCCACTTCATTCATGTTATTGCTCCCTATCTCCTTCTTAGTTAATTAAAGAGGATCAACGATGAGATAGTTATTTCCATAAAATCTTACCATCTTTGGTCAACTTTTGCATTAATGAAGAAATTTAGTACTCCATGAGATTGACCCCACAAGACGGTTGCCCCTTGAATCAAAGACTGAAGCACACCTGGTTCAAATAATCGATCTTTCTTTCTTTCTTTTCCTTCTTCTTTTTTTTTTTTTTTTTTTTTTTTTTTTTTTTTTTTCACGCTCTAACTTTTGCCTAGGTCGCCTTTTCGGGTTTTCGTCCTAGTGGGCCTCTTTCTACATAAAGCATGGTGATGTAGAGTGCTACAATCAATTCTCTTGAACATATCATCCTCTTTGCTCATGCCCCTGGTGTGGACCTCAACTGGTGTGATCGCATGTCCTCTTAATGATGTGACTGCACTTTTGTAGGTTGCCTACGTACCTGAGAGGGATCAAGCCAAGCGTAGTTCATCGAAATTCGAACAACCTTGATCAATCAAAGAGGACTTTCATGGACCGTAATGTGGCTTAAGGCGCTAGGCTTCATGAAAGAAAGGATTTTTAAGGCTCAAACATGATTTGCAAAGGGTTCCTATTGGTCAAGGATTACATGTTCACTCTTTGAAATTTTTATTATTCCGCTCCCATCTTTTTTCATTCTCTTCCTTTCCTTTTTTCTTTTCACTCCCTATTTCTTTTCTTTTCTTTTTTTTTTTTTTTTCATCATTTTTTTTTTTTTCATTTCTTCCCACACACATCTTGCCCCTTGTTTCAGATGTTAGGATTATGCCCTAGAGCCAATCATAGAGATGATTGTTTAGGGATTAGGAACAATCATTTGATTTCATTTATGTATGTCACATTTATTATTGATTTAATAAAAGGGCTTATTCTATTATGTTTATATGCATCATTTATATTTACATAATATGTCCATGGAGTTAGAGTTGAGAATATGGAATTGCAAAGAGTTGTAATTTTGAGACTATAGATATATCTCTGTACTAAACTCCTAAAGCATTCCTAGTTGAAGGTTCACTATGATGGACAGTAATGAACCATAGGACTAGCACTTGTTAGGCTGACTCTATAGGAGGATAGCTAGTCTTAAGCTATTTGTGTGGAGACACTACAACCAACAAGTGGGTGCCTATTACGAGAATAGGTACACTGAATGTGACCAAAGATATGAGATAAACTGAATGGAGTTTTATCCTGCCTGTCAATCAGTTTCTCATTGTTATAGTGGTACAAGTAATCCTTAGACCTGAGACACCATAGTTGCCTTATGCATGTAGCTTTAGAAGTTTGATAACACTAAGTGCAGATCCTATTCAGGGGTCTGCAAAGGTGTTCATTGGCCCTACTGCTATGTGTATGAAGGTATGTGAGTGATCAACAAGGGATCCATCACTCTCAGGAAAAAGAGAGAGAATGTCTCATATAGCATTCATAATATAACTCATTAAATCCATGGCCATGGTAGGATGAATATGAAAAGAGTTTCATGAGTTCATCAATGAGTTGATATCTATGAATGAGTATAAAGTAATTGAACTAGGGACTTGACAGACTTCCATGTCCTATTAGTTTAATTGGAGACATTGTGTTGAAGGAAGGATGCAATTGTAACCTATAAACTATAACAGAAGGGTTCTTTGTAAATGACTATTCACCTCATTAAGGACCACACCATGAGCCATATGCTAGGTGTTACTCATGGTTAGTAGAAGCCCTAATTGATATAAGTGAGTTATAATCAATTAGGGAATTGGAAGGAGTTCCAATTAGACCCTAAATGGAAAGAGTTCCGTTGTGCACACCTTGTGCTATTCCTACTACTTAATGATGTGAACCCAATGGGTCACACACTGATCATGCAAGAAGGGCTTTAAAGTCTATGAGAGAAAGGGTTTTAGTGAATAAAGAATAGTTCTTTATAGGCCTATTTGTATTTGATACAAATAATAGGGGTTAATGTGCAATTAAGTGTAATTACACATAACCCTATTAGGGTTTCTTCCCGATGGCCAGCCCCCTTTTGTGGGCTGCCTATATAAGTCACACTTATGTGTGACATGGCATAAGAGGCTTGCACAATAAACCCTAGCCGTTCAGCCCCTTGGAGGCTCTCTTCTCTCTCTCTCTCTTCTCCACCTCTAGCAACAACAAGGAAGAAGAAAGAAAGGACTTGAAGCTCTAGCTAGGTGTGGATACCGTTGGAGGCAGCACACTTGGGCTGCTCATTCACCGCTGTCCGGAATCAAAGCTTAGAGCAAAAAGGAGAAGACAAAAATTCTGTAAGTGTTCTAACCCTCTTTGTAGTTAGGGTTTGATTTTGTGTTATGCATAGTTAGATTCATGGGCTGTGGAATCGTAGGAAAACATTTTTATATTCCGCACTTCAATTTTTCCCTCTTGTTCGATTCCCAACAGTGGTATCAGAGCCATGATTATGCATAATACAAAATACATATGGGCTGGTAATTATGGTGTAGTTGAATGATTCAAAAATCTGGAAAATTTTTTCTGCATAATTGGTTTTCCTCCATGGCTGAACCTAGGGTTTGGAACCCTAGGTCAATTCTCTTCTACTCCTCTTCTAATTGATGGTTAAGTGTAGCCATGGATGCAATAGGTTGCATAGGGTTTGAGTTTGGAGAAGAAGAATAAGGAAACTAGGGTTTTATAAAACTGTTATGAACAGTTTTCATGGTAGCCATGAAAAACCGTCATCTTGTTTTGCATGCCGAATTCAGAGTTCTTCTCCAAAATTTTGGAGCCATATATGGTTAGAAAGCTCTTCAAATAAGCTTTCCAACCCAACAAACGGTGCATCAATCCGAGTTCTGTAGTGAAAGTTATGAATTTTTTACTACAGGCTGTCTGGAAAGACAGTTTTGCTCGGGAATGATGCAATAGCCACAACTTTGAGTTATTGATGGAGATCAAAGGCATGGCAATGGTTGCCACCACTTGGGTTATGTTCTAGACATGGTAGGGAAAGGTTCCCAAGCATTTAGATGCATCATAATTGGATTAAGATGCTAGAACAGAAGGAAGAAGGAGAAGAACACCATGGAGGCTGAATCTGGGTTTTAGAACCCTAAGGTTCTTGCAATTAATTCTAATTAAAGCTGCTGTATTTATGATGGAAGATCATTGTAGGATCATTATATATCATGTGTATATGATTTTCTTTAAGTTTCAAAAAGGTTTTGATGGAAAAAGATTCAAAAAGTTTGAAAATTTTTCATGAACAGCATAGCAGATTTTCTCTGCAGAAAAGTCATCAATGGAGTTTTGATTAGAACTTGAGTTAGGGAACTCCAAATTGCATGAAACCAATTGCATTAGTTTCCTAAGACATGTAGGATACTGGGAAAATTCGTTTGGTAGCCTAATTCATTCATCTTGCTGGGTTTTAAATCAATTTCTGACAATGGACAGTATGCTGTAAATTTCTGGGCAGCCTACTGTTGTTTTAATTGTTTAGAACAATTGGTGATGATATGATCATCCAAACCTCTTCTATTGGCTTAGTATTTCATGTAGGGACATGATACAAAAGCTGGTTTCAATGGAGGAGTCGAATTGATAAGGATTTAGAAGCTATTGTGACCTTCAAGGTCTGCAACAATGGCTCCAGCAATGGGTTTTGGAAACCCTGATTGTTCTTGATGATGGCAGCCACTTCCACCACTTCTCACGTGTCCAGAGGCTTGTCCCACACCCCTAGGATGTTCTCCCATGACTGGCCATGGCCTCCCACAGTCGTTGGTGGCCATGGCAGCCTAGCCAAGCTCAGGCAGCCCCCTGGTAGTGACGGCTGCATAGAGTTAAGGATGAAACCCTAATTTTGAGTTAATGATGAAACCCTAATTTCATTATGGCATTAATTAAAACCCTAATTGGAATATTAATTACCTTAATTCAGAGTTAATGATTGGTCATTAAATGACCAATCATGGTTATAGATTGTTAGGGCATAATTAATACCATTAATGATGTTTAGGGTTAGGGTTTTGGAAACCCTAATTAGTGTAATTAATTAAGGGTAATTAATACCCTATTTGGCATTAATTAAACCCTAATCCCTTTTATTAAATACCATATGAACCTAGGGTTTTAATGATTGGACATTAAATGACCAATCATAAGGAATTTAATGATTAGGGCTTGCATTTAGGGTTTAGGGTTTTAGGAAACCCTAATACACTAATTCATCATTTTAATGATTTTATTTAATTCCTATATTAATTATTTAATTAATATTGATTAATTTTATAATGTTTTAAATGGTTTAAAACACAATTAGGGATTAAATTAAAATCTGGAAATTCTTAATTAAATGAAATTGTTTTGTTTAATTAAGGAAACCCTAATATTGGATATTAGAGTTATTTTAGGAAACTTTGCATGTTTTAAATTAATTTGATTAATTGAAACTGTAATGTCTTAAATGTTAAGACTTTATTTAATTCTGGATATTTTTGTTTAAACCTAATAAGATTAGGATGCATTAATGAGATTAATGTAAATCATTCAAGAGAATTACCATAATGCCCATATGTCTTAATGCTTACAGTTTTTCTTTACATTATGCAATGAGATTGTATGTATGTGCTTGGATGATGATTATGGACTATACCCTTTCAACCAATTGTGATTGGCCATCTTATGAATGGGATGTTATTATTTACAAGAGTTGTAATTTTATTAAGGTGATGTAATTTATTTGGGGCTTGCATGCCACCTTCCCTCTCCCTCTCTCTCTATCATTCTCTTATGTACCCCACATTCCCCTTTTGTATCCCTTTCTTTAAATTATGTAAATGTTATGTAATCGAGAGCGCACTAAGGAGCATGGTGGACCCAAAGGAGCATGATAGAGCCCAACAAGCCAATGGTGGAGACCATCAAGCCAAGGGAGCAGATTGAAGGACTTGAAAGCTTAGAGAAGTGTTTCAAGAAAGCATGCATGTTACGAATGTGTTATTTTACGATCACCTACACCCACCTTAGACCTTGGATTCAATCTATTGGCTTGGATTGAATCCTCTCAAAGTCCATAATCATCATAGTGGGAGCTTAAATTTATGAGATAATTGTATTAGCTCCAATACCATAGTTTGGTATATGTTACCTATTCACTTAGGGACTAATATCAAAATATGGTACTTTATATATGTTGATATATAATAGCATGCGATGTATGATTTATAATAGCATGAGATGTATGATTATAAATAGCATAATTTATATGTTTAAATTTTGATACATAGGATGCATGTTAATTTGATGAGACCCTTTAAAACCCCTCTTATTTAATATTAAGTTGAAAATGGAGAAGTCATTAGGGAATGAATTCTTCATTGCCTTCCATCATTATAGGATCATCTAACGTCCCTTAATGTGGGTACCTGGCTGCAGACATGTAGGAGCTACCCATGTTAAAGACATTACTTGAAACTATCACATATGAGATATCATGGGGTGCCTAAACTGGTATATACCAAGAAACTAACATGTGAGGTATATATTTGGCGAAACATACCTGTGTGAATGATGGGTTTAACTTAACTAGGGAAGTATTCCAAGAAACTAACATGTGAGGTGTATGTTCCCTAGAGGCAAAACGATTGGAACTTGCTTATGAAGCAATAGACAAAGAGTTGTCTTCTTATTGTGGGTTAGAAGCCAAGAAACTAACATGTGAGGCTTCTAGGTCACAGTGGGACCCCAATCCCCATTAGGAATGAGATTCCCGAATTCCATTAGAGGGTGTATGGAATTTGATAAAATAGTGGGAGGTACCATATGATTAAAGACCCAATCATTATGGATAAAAATGAAATCTAATTCTTTGTTTATGTAGATTACCTAATTACTCACCTCAAAACCCCTATTTCCTAATATAGGATATTGATAGTTTGACTAAACCCGATTTCTTTGATTGACTTAGGAAATTGAGAATTGTTCTCAATTCCAAAAGATTGTTTATATGCTATTAGGCCTTTTATTAAAGGCCCTCCATAAAACATCCTAAGAAGAAAAAGACACTATGCGCAATTGGCATCTTGTTGCCATGCTATATGATAGTATTGATGACTAATGAGCTTCAGAAGCAAAATTAGTAAATGCAAGTGCCTTTGATGTCCTACATCACATACAAAGGTTGTATTGTGAGTAAAATAATACTATAAAGTATAGTACTTGTAAAGGACTTCTTTTGGACTAGGATGTAATAAAAGTTGTTTATTAATAATCATTCTTTTGAAAAATGATTAATCATATAGAATAGCTTGAGAAGCTAGATGTGATTTAAAATGGAAGCATAGAGGAAAGCAAGTCTTGAAAAGTCAAAGACAAAGAAATATAATTATTTTGTAGTAAATATAAGGTATTGTAAAGGGAACTTGATAAAGTATCAGTCTTCCTAGAAGAACCAAACTTTTGAAGTTTTGGTTCATGCTCTAAACTAAATTGTTGGTTAGTTCTGCTTCTTGGTTTTTGGATTCTAGTGTAATCTAAATCGAAGCAGAAAGTTAAGTAGATAATAAGTTACCTTTAAAAATTTTAATAGAGCAAGAGTTGCTAGATTAATTTTGGGAACTTATTTCTTAACTAGGTCATTTAAGACATTCTAGAAATTTGATTTCTGAATTTAAATGACTAATTAGAGCGAATGCAACGTATTCCGAGAATACAAGAGATGTAGAGACTCTCATTTAAATGTAACGATTATGACTTGGTTATGAGATGACCAAACCCATCTTTTACTTGGTGAAGTGAATGAGTTACATTTATAATTTGACTATACATTGTGATGTATACAGTCATGTAGAGCATGCATTCAATTATAGTAGACTCATCTTAGAATACCATAGCTCAATGGTGAATCTAAGAGAACAAATTGAACCCTATTAAGATATGGTTTGATCCATGATGAGTTTTACTAACGTATCCATCTAGGATATACCTTAAAATTGCTACATATTGATAATTTAGGGTTCACTCCAGTTTTGTCCCAATTATATCAGATATGATATGGGAAGAAACCCAACTTAAAGAAGTTAAGGCTTGGGCTTGTGCTACGTATGTCTGGAAACATAATGTAGACAATTTGGAAATACGGTCAAGTAAGTGTTGAATTGTGGTATATCCCAAAAGTGGTTGGGATAGTATTTCTATTACCCTAGTGAACAAAAGTTGTCCATTAGGATGTTTGCTGGATTTTCTTGAGAAAGAGTTCATTCAAGAAAGATGCAAAAGGAGATAGAATTTATAGAATTGTCTGTAAAGCCACAAACGAACAAAGATCCAACCCTTGTCTCTGTTGAGACAAAACCCTTAACTACACTACAATCTTTTCATAGATCAAATTGGATATTTCTTAACATAAGAGAGATATTGTATCTCTATTAGAATGTGAAAGAATTGTTCTTTGGTGATAAAGATCACCAAGATAATCCTATTGATTATGACTAGACGATGTTTCACATCAACTCGAGAAATGACTAAGAGTCATTAAATCCAATATGGATAGGTAGAGACCTAAAAGGCTTGGCTATTTAAGAATGTTTTCAACATAGGCAAAAAGTTGTCTATAAAGAAACTTGTTTGATAATAGTTATGCTGAAATCCATTTGGATCTTGTTATCTATAAACACACATTTTGAATATAAGATATGTCAAAAAAGATATAAAGATGTTATATCAAATGGTGAAAAACCATAAAAGTGTGTAAGTTATAGAAGTCTATTAATAGACTACAAGGTTCTCATAATTAGAACATCTATAAAGTTGAGGTAATCAAATTGTTTGATTTCTCTCATTGTATAGATGGACCATGAGTGTATAAAAGGTTAGTGGGAGTGCGATCGTTTTTCTTTATCCTAAGTATGGATGACATCATAATCATTATGAATGATATATGAATGTTATCTAATGTAAAGTTTTAGTTTTTGGAGAAAAACTAATTCATGAAAGATTTGGCAAAAGCATCCAATAAGATCTATAGAGATAGATCATATAGATTGCTAAGTATCTCCAAATCATCAAACATAGTTGAAATGTTGAAGGAGTTCAACATGGAGAATTCTAAGGGAGGTCTGATTTACTTCAGATAAGAATTCATTATTCAAGGGCATGTGCCCTAGGATAACACAAGTAAGATTCTTAAAGTGTTAAGAAGCCTTATTTTACACTATGTATTGAACCTGATATCTATTATGTTGTAATTGTTACAAATAGTTATCAATCAATTCAAATTTGGAATATTGGATTGTATATGGAAATTGTAAACTCATAGTAGATGGGTATATGGATTTGGATATAATCCATATGGGGTATATTTTATATTCACTTTAGTTGGTGAAATACTTAATGGAAGAACTGTATGAAAGATACAGTGGATTCCATTATTGAGGGTGAATTAATTGTCGCATTGTCTAGGAGACTGTTTGGATCTATAAGTTCATTTAGAACTTAGAGTTGTTCCTTCCATTGAGTTGCCCACACCTTGTTTTGTGACAACAATGGGTCTATAGCTCAAGTATAGGAATCACGGTCTCATCAAAAGTCCAAACTCATAGAGTGACAATTCCAAGTGGTTAGAGGAATCATTGGAATAGGTAATAGATACATTACAGAAGATATTATCTACATAAGTTTTTGTAGACCTACTGACTAAAGCTTTAAAACATAATTGGTTATGTCTAAGACCAACATCTTGAGAAGATAGGTATGCGATACATGGTCGATTGGCTTTAGTGCAAGTGGGAGATTGTTAGGATTATGCCCTAGAGCCAATCATAGAGATGATTGTTTAGGGATTAGGAACAATCATTTGATTTCATTTATGTATGTCACATTTATTATTGATTTAATAAAAGGGCTTATTCTATTATGTTTATATGCATCATTTATATTTACATAATATGTCCATGGAGTTAGAGTTGAGAATATGGAATTGCAAAGAGTTGTAATTTTGAGACTATAGATATATCTCTGTACTAAACTTCTAAAGCATTCCTAGTTGAAGGTTCACTATGATGGACAGTAATGAACCATAGGACTAGCACTTGTTAGGCTGACTCTATAGGAGGATAGCTAGTCTCAAGCTATTTGTGTGGAGACACTACAACCAACAAGTGGGTGCCTATTACGAGAATAGGTACACTGAATGTGACCAAAGATATGAGATAAACTGAATGGAGTTTTATCCTGCCTGTCAATCAGTTTCTCATTGTTATAGTGGTACAAGTAATCCTTAGACCTGAGACACCATAGTTGCCTTATGCATGTAGCTTTAGAAGTTTGATAACACTAAGTGCAGATCCTATTCAGGGGTCTGCAAAGGTGTTCATTGGCCCTACTGCTATGTGTATGAAGGTATGTGAGTGATCAACAAGGGATCCATCACTCTCAGGAAAAAGAGAGAGAATGTCTCATATAGCATTCATAATATAACTCATTAAATCCATGGCCATGGTAGGATGAATATGAAAAGAGTTTCATGAGTTCATCAATGAGTTGATATCTATGAATGAGTATAAAGTAATTGAACTAGGGACTTGACAGACTTCCATGTCCTATTAGTTTAATTGGAGACATTGTGTTGAAGGAAGGATGCAATTGTAACCTATAAACTATAACAGAAGGGTTCTTTGTAAATGACTATTCACCTCATTAAGGACCACACCATGAGCCATATGCTAGGTGTTACTCATGGTTAGTAGAAGCCCTAATTGATATAAGTGAGTTATAATCAATTAGGGAATTGGAAGGAGTTCCAATTAGACCCTAAATGGAAAGAGTTCCGTTGTGCACACCTTGTGCTATTCCTACTACTTAATGATGTGAACCCAATGGGTCACACACTGATCATGCAAGAAGGGCTTTAAAGCCTATGAGAGAAAGGGTTTTAGTGAATAAAGAATAGTTCTTTATAGGCCTATTTGTATTTGATACAAATAATAGGGGTTAATGTGCAATTAAGTGTAATTACACATAACCCTATTAGGGTTTCTTCCCCATGGCCAGCCCCCTTTAGTGGGCTGCCTATATAAGTCACACTTATGTGTGACATGGCATAAGAGGCTTGCACAATAAACCCTAGCCGTTCAGCCCCTTGGAGGCTCTCTTCTCTCTCTCTCTCTTCTCCACCTCTAGCAACAACAAGGAAGAAGAAAGAAAGGACTTGAAGCTCTAGCTAGGTGTGGATACCGTTGGAGGCAGCACACTTGGGCTGCTCATTCACCGCTGTCCGGAATCAAAGCTTGGAGCAAAAAGGAGAAGACAAAAATTCTGTAAGTGTTCTAACCCTCTTTGTAGTTAGGGTTTGATTTTGTGTTATGCATAGTTAGATTCATGGGATTGGGAATCGTAGGAAAAATTTTTATATTCCGCACTTTGTATTTTTCCCTCTTGTTCGATTCCCAACATCAGATAGATCACTCTCCAAAATCTGCCCCTAGTGTAGGGGGTAATCCTTAACAAAGGTGTTAGAAGAAGAAAAAATCATTTAGGCCCAAAGGGGTTAGCAAAGGATTTTTTTTTTTTTTTTTTTTCTTTTAGAAAGGATAGCTGAAACGATGGCCTCTTTTCATCTTGATCTCCATTATTCAAAATGGAAAGGATAATGGTGTAATCTCCCAATTCATCTTTGGCATGCATATTTTGGACTTGTGCGGGAAGGTTGCAAAGTTGCCTTATTCTGGTGTGGGCTAAGTGGAACCAATTCGTATCTTTTAAGATCTCCATTAATGCGCAAGTTAATTAAGATAGATTGAATTTCAATGGGTTTCACTTTCCTTTATTGATCTTCATTAATTATCTCTTCTAGATTAAGAAAGCTTTGCATTCATGAAATTTCATTATTGGGAGACACATCTGAATAAATGAGACAATGTTTTATTCCAAAGAAGACCCACACCCATAAGGACCCCAATGACTTATTGGACTCAACAGACCAAAAAGAAAATCGAGACTCAATCAACGAAAGAGTAAATCAAGGACAGACTCAATGATAGGTCAACGGACAGTCCCAAAGGTAGGCTTAACTTCCCATCCTTATGCTTAGGTGCTTGCATATTCTACTTGCTAGGGATCTCTGGCTTTGGCAGCGTCCCACTATCAATCAAATCTTGGATTTCATGCTTCAACCTCATGCAATTGTTTGTCTCGTGTCCAATTCGTTGATGAAAGGCGTAGTACTCATTTTGCTTCCACAATAGAGGTAGTGGATTAGGCAATGGTCGTGGTACTAAAGCCTCTAGATACCCCTTCATGGACAAATCGGCGAAAGCCTCAGATAGTGTAATCCCTAGGTTGTCAAACTTCCTCATTGCTTGTGCTTTTTTGTTACCTCCACTTCTATTGTTGCTCCCAGCCCATGGTTGTATCTTTTTATTACTCTTGGCAAGACTACCACTGCACGACCTTTTGAGGTTCATCCCAGGAGAAGTCGATACACGATTGAAGTGGATTGGGATTTTCCCTTTCCAAGAGGTTAAGAACTCAGCTCTTTCTTTTTTATTCGCCTCCTTAAGTTGACTTACTCTTATTTCCATCATAAGTGCTTCCATCCTAGCAAAAGCCTCGGCGAATGCAACTTTGTCTTCCCTTACCTTCTCTAATTGATTCATTCTTGCCTCTAACTTAGCAAGCATCTCAATGAGTGTAGCATCAGTCATTCTTGTTTTCTGGAAATGGTAGGGGAATCAATCCAAATGAACATAGGGGTGTAGTTGTCCAAATCTGCTGAAACAAGATCGAGCATGATAAATACATGTCCCCAAACTTTGACTTCCATCCTAGCCTAAGTCCAATTAAAACATCATTGATCCATGTCAAACCACATCGATGGGCCTTGTCATCTTTACTAGATCTTCTAAGGACCCATGATAGGTAGACACTAATTACAAAGTCGGATATCATTTTACCTTTGGCCCGTTACAAGTTCACACATATCTCACATGCTCACTTTGGATCTAAGCCCATTCCATTATTCTCATTTGGATAGGCTTAGTCCAATTACAAGATCACACTTCATTTTATCTCTCACTCATCGGGCCTTAGGTAGAATGATATTAGACTTTGATGTTCAATTTTAGATGGGTTGAGTCCATTCATCACAGTGGTCTGCCCCTAGCTTCTAATAAGTCCACATAGTCCATCAACCTTCTTTGTTTGAGCCCATTATGCACACACCTCACACCTCATTTGGATTCTAGGCCCATTTTGTTCATCATTTTTCTTTCTTTCTTTTTTTTTTTTCAAATTTTTTTTTTTTTTTTGAATGAGCCTAGGTCCAATTACAACATCACTCACTCCTCCCCCAATTGGGCTCAAACTAGAAAGCTTATGTACAACATGGGCCTCGTCCCATACCCGCGCTATACAAATGAATATGGATGCAACATGACATGCGATATGACATACATTCAAGCAAGGCTATGCAAAGGTCTCGGGGGACACTAGTGTGGTCGGTCAATTGGGGGTACTTCTTCTTCAAGGGTCACCCAGGCTAGGGTGCTCAAAGAGCAACCCGTTAACGTACTCACTAGCTTATTACAGGCTAGTGGCACAGGCCGTGGGTTGATGGTGCTGAATCGAGTTGCCCATAGGAACTAAATGGAACCCGGGTCTCTAATCAGACTGCCATCGAGGGATAACAAGTGCCAAATGTTGTGCGCGTGTGTGCAATTTCAGTCTTGTTCAATTAAGTCTCCTAATTAATTAAAGCCAATAAATGTTTCGGAGTCTAGCTCTCTATCCCCAGCAGAGTCGCCATTGTGAGCGTCGTGTCCAAACCACGCCGGCTCGAGAGTACGCCACTAACCACGGATGATTAGAGCGGGGAGGGAGTCGCCACCCGATTTTGGCCTCGGGAACCGATTGACCCCTAGTAAGGGCCCAACTCGTCATTACCAAAAGAATCAAGGTTCGGAGCTAGGGGGGTACGTGGATGGGAAGGTGTTAGGCACCCATCTACGCCCGGCTAAAATCCGGCCCCCACACGTATTTATTGGCTTTAATTAAAAAGGACTTAATCGAACTCGACCGCTATACAAACACTTATGTAAAATCAATTAATGGCATGCAATGATGAAGGATAAAGAAGGATTAAAAGGAAGACACATATACAAGAAAGAGAATTTGAAACTAAAAGAGATGCTTACACTATCTGCAAAAGAGAAAACGGGGTTAATCTGTCAAAAACAGGGCCATGCACGTACGAGCATATAAGATGCACGTACGTGCATCTCATACATACGTACGTACATGCCTTAGTATTATTTCACAGATTTATGCCTATCACCCTACTGGATTCGTACCTATGACCATGATTCATGCAAAAATCATCTAAATGTATTTTAAGGACGATGGAAATGCTCTAGATCTGAATAGCAAAATAACATATGCATATAAATGAATGATATTTAGGTACATGGCCTAAATCATACAGACTAAATGCCAAAAATGATGAACGGATCCTATGCAGCCTTACACCTTAGAAACAAATGAGGAATCCGTTTTAATCCTTAAATGCACAAGTTAATCAATGCCGGGTTAGATCTGAAATTATGAGTATTAAATGACAGGATATACATATCAAATGCGATATTCAGCTCATGCAATATCATAAATGATTATGCTAAATCATTAAAAAAAAAAACAACAAGATTAAGGATTGAAGAGGGTCACCCTCAGGTTTGGGCGGCTGCCATCACTCCACGAGTTCTTCCTTCTGGACCTATCGTAGTCACAGCTCTGGATTTAGGGTTTTTCAGGGGTGGTGGCTGAGGAAGATTGGGTAAACTAAGGGAAAGTGAGATGGAGGCTTAGGCCCATTCGGTCCCCTTTCAAGGTTGAAAAGTAGGGTATTTATAGGTGAGTTTTAGGGTTTAATCGCAAGGTATCCAGGGTTTCTAGCCGCCACAAGGTAGCTGGCATCGAGCTTGGTCCCTATAAGGTAAAGGAGAAAATATGGGAAATGCTGATTTTTACAGATTTTGGGAGATGCACGTACGTGCATGAAAGATGCACGTATGATCATGGGCTATGGTGATCGCTTTTGGGTGATGCACGTACGAGCATGGGAGATGCACGTACGTGCATGAAGTATGCACGTATGATCATGGGCTATGGTTTTGTGCCGATTTTGAGCTGTGATCGCGTTGGTCCTTCAGGATTCACTCGTATAGTTCTATTTGACACCACCCTTCATCATTGGGCTTAAAGGTGGTCCAAAATGTCAGGAGGTACAAAATGGAGTGTTAACAATATGCTAGGTGTTACTCATGGTTAGTAGAAGCCCTAATTGATATAAGTGAGTTATAATCAATTAGGGAATTGGAAGGAGTTCCAATTAGACCCTAAATGGAAAGAGTTCCATTGTGCACACCTCGTGCTATTCCTACTACTTGATGATGTGAACCCAATGGGTCACACACTGATCATGCAAGATGAGCTTTAAAGTCTATGAGAGAAAGGGTATGAGTGCATAAAGAATAGTTCTTTAAGGCCTATTTATATTTGATATAATTTATAGGGGTTATTGTGCAATTTAGAGAAATTGCATAAAACCCTAATAGGGTTTCCCCCTAGGGTCGGCCCCCTTAGTGTGGACTATATAAGTCACACTATGATGTGTGACATCATTATAAGTTGAACTCTCCAAGGGTTGGCCAGAATTTCCAGCCTCCCTCTCTCTCTCTCCTCTTTTCTCCTAAACTAGCAACAACAAGGAAAAAGAGGAAAGGACTTGAAGCTCTAGCTAAAGAAAAGTTCTTTAAGGGGCTAATTTGTATTTGATGCAAACTAGTGGGCTAATTGTGTAATTAAGAGTAATTACACAAATTAGATTAGGGTTTGGAATCCCCCCTTGGCCGGCCCTATTAGTGGGCTATATAATGCCCACTATAAGGTGATGACATCATCACAATCATTCTCCCAAGGGCTGGCTGGAAAAATTACAGCTCTCCCTCTCTCTCTCTCCCTCTTCTCCACCTCTAGCAACCCTAAGGAAGAAGAAGGAAAGGACAACTTGCTCAAGCTAGGTGTGGATACTGTTGGAGGCAGTACACTTGGACTGCTCAATCAGAAGACAAAGCTTAGAGCATAAAGGAGAAGACTTGAATCAACTGTAAGTAATTCTACCCTCTTCTAGTTAGGGTTTATGGTTTTTGTATTAAGCATAATTAAGATTCATGGGTTTGGGAATCGTAGGAAAAATTTTAAATTCCGCCTTTGTATTTTTCCTCTCTAGTTTGATTCCCAACAGTGGTATCAGAGCCATGATTATGCCTAATACAAACTGCATGTGGGCTGTAATTCATGGTAAATTGATTGGTTTAATGAATTAAAATTCTGTTCATGCATAAAGCTTGGTTCCCTCTCATGGCCGAACCTGGGGTTTATGAACCCTAGGTTATTTCTCTTCTATTTCTCTTCTAAAAGGTGTTTTAGGGCTGCTGGAAATTCAAAGAGTTGAATAGGTTCCAGTTTTGGAGAAGAAGAAGGAGGAAACTAGGGTTTCCTCTTCATGGCCGAACCTGGGGTTTTGAATCCTAGGCTGTTTTTCCCTCTTCTCCTCTTCTAATATTCTTCTAACATTAATTCTGGAATTTTTGAGAAGCATGTGATGTATACAGAAGAAGAAGAAACCAGTGTTTCTTCTATGGAGGCCGAACCTGGGGTTTGGAACCCTAGGTTGTTCTCTTTTGTGTTTTGTTTTTGTTTTGGTTTAATTAAGACATGAGATGCCTGTAATTAATCCACATAAAGTTGTTATGGTGATTTCTCAAGTATAGGGATGCATAGAAATCAAAACAAATCAAAAAGTTTGGGAAGAACACCATGGAGTTCGAATCTGGGTTTTAGAACCCTATGGTTCTTGCTACTGTTCTGATATGATATCTCTGTAAAATTGATGTAAATCCTTTATAGGATAATTATACATATTGTATGTATGATTTTCTTTAAGTTTTATAAGAGTCTTGATGCATATAAGAATCAAAAAGTTTGATTTCTTGAAAAACACAGCAGGCTGTTTTTCTGCAGAAAGTCATCAATGGAGTTTTGTTCATATCTTGAGCTAGGGAACTCCAAATTGCATGAAACCAATTTTGTTAGTTTCCTAAGACATGTAGGATGCTAGGAAAAATAATTTGGTAACCTGAATTAATCATCTTGCTGGGTTTTGAATCAATTTGTGATCAGGGACAGTATGCTGTCAAATTCTGGACAGCCTACTGTTCTTGAATTGTTTAGAACAATTGGGGATGATTTGATCATCCAAACCACTTCAATTAGCTTAGTAATTCATGTAGGGACATGATACAAAAGCTGGTTTTGTTGGTGGAGTCGAATTGATTAAGTTTTAGAAACGTTTGTGACCTTGGAGGTCCTCCCATGGTGGTGCCAGCAAGGGTTCTTGAAACCCTAATGTTCTTTGAAGAAGACAGCCCTTTTGGCCACTCCTCACGTGTCCATGGGCTTGGCCCAAACCCTAGCTTGAATTCCCCTTTGCTGGCCATGGCCCCCCATGGCCTGGACAAGCCATGGCAGCCTTGGCTAGCCATGGCAGCCCACTGTAGGTGGCGGCAGCCTTAGGGTTTCTTAGGAAACCCTAATTCCCATTAATGATGAAACCCTAATTCATTAATTGCATTAATTATAACCCTAATTGACTATTAATTACCTTAATTAAAATGTTTAATGATTGGTCATTAATTGACCAATCATGGTTATTAATCATTAGGGTATAATTAAGTGCATTTATGATGTCTAGGGTTTAGGGTTTAGGAAACCCTAATTCATATTAATTAAACCCTAATTCTATTAATGCATTAATTAATAACTAAACCTAGTAATTAATGTGTCTAACCTAGGGTTAAATGATTGGTCATTAATGACCAATCATGATCATTAATGGTTTAGCAATTAATCATTGGCATTTAATAGGTTTAAGGTTTAGGGTTTTAGAAACCCTAATTAGTGCATATTAATTAGGAGTAATTAATATCCTAGGTGGCATTAATTAAACCCTAATCCTAATCATTAATACCGTATAAACCTAGGGTTTAAATGATTGGTCATTAATTGATCAATCATAAGGCATTTAATGCATTAAGGTTACACTTAGGGTTTAGAGTTAATGCATTTAGGGTTTAGGGTTTTAGGAAACCCTAATGCACTAATTAATTAATAAAATGATTTTATTTAATTCCGAAATTGATTATTTAATTAATGGTGATTAATTTTATAATGTTTTAAATCGTTTAAAACACAATTTAGGAATAAATAAAAATCTGGAAATTTTAATTAAATAAAATTGTTTTGTTTAATTAAAGAAACCCTAATATTTAATATTAGTGTTCAATTAGGGGACTTTAAATGTTTCAATTGATTTGATTAATTGAAATTAAATGTCTTAATTGTTAAGACTTAATTAATTTTGGAGATTATGCATTTCCTAATGAGATTAGGACACATTAATAAGATTAATGAAAACCAATCAATAGAGTTACCATGAATGCCCATATGCTTATTGCTTACAGTTATTTCCTTTATTATGCAATGTGATTGTATGGTTATGGATGGATGATGATTATGGACTATACCCCTTAAACCAATTGTGATTGGCCGTCTTATGAATGGGTTGTATTAATTTTTCAAGAATTGTTAATTTTTGGTGATGTATTATTTATTTGGGGCTTGCATGCCACCTTCTTCTCTCTCTCTATCATTCTCTTATGTACCCCACATTCCCCTTATGTATCCCTTTCTTTAAATTATGTAAATGTTATGTAATCGAGAGCACACTAAGGAGCATGGTGGACCTAAAGGAGCATGGTGGAGCCCAACAAGCCTATGGTGGAGACCATGAAGCCAATGAAGGAGATTGAAGGACTTGAAAGCTTGGAGAAGATTTTCAAGAGTGCATGCTATGTTTCAAATGAATGTTTTACGATCACCTACACCCACCTTAGACCTAGGATTCAATTCATTGGCTTGGATTGAATCCTCTTAAAGTCCATAATCATCATAGTGGGAGCTTTTAATGAGATTAATAGAGATAGCTCCAAATCCAAAGATCGTTATATGTCACCTTATAGGGACTAATATCGATGATTGGATTATATATAATGTTGTTATATATATATTTCTTATTTAAATGCATGAGATGTATGTTAGATTAGTTAATTTGATGAGACCCTTAAAACCCCTCTATTTTAATATTAAGTTGGAAATGGAGAATACATTAGGGAATGGATTCTTCATTGCCTTCCATCATTATAGGATCATCTAACGTCCCTTAATGTGAGTACCTGGCTGCAGACATGTAGGAGCTACCCATATTAAAGACATTACTTGAAACTATCACATATATAGATATCATGGGGTGCCTAAGCTGGTATATACCAAGAAACTAACATGTGAGGTATATATTTGGTGAAACATACCTGTGTGAATGATGGGCCTAACTTAACTAGGGAAGTATTCCAAGAAACTAACATGTGAGGAATATGTACCCTAGAGGCAAAATGATTGGAACTTGCTTATGAAGCAATAGACAAAGAGTTGTCTTCTTACTGTGGGTTAGAAGTCAAGAAACTAACATGTGAGGCTTCTAGGTCACAGTGGGACCCCAATCCCCATTAGGAATGAGATTCCCGAATTCCATCAGAGGGTGTATGGAATTTGATAAAATAGTGGGAGGTACCATATGATTAAAGACCCGATCATTATGGATTAAAAATGAAATCTAATTCTCTATTTAATTTTATATGTAGTTCATAGAAATGGCTCATCTCAACCCGCTATCCAAAATATTGGACATCAACCGTTTGACTGGACCAAACTATCTTGATTGGCTGAGGAACTTAAAAATAGTTTTAACTTCCGAAAAGATTACCTACACACTTGATGGCACACTTCCTGAGGCACTGGCTGAGACTGCAACTCAGCAAGAGAGAGACGCTTTTCAGAAGCGCATGGACGACGATTTGAAGGCAAGATGCTATATGATGGCATCCATGAGCCCTGAGCTTCAGAAGCAACATGAGTCCATGAAAAATGCTCGCGACATCTTTCTCCACTTACAAGAGTTGTATGGGGAGCAAAGTAGGACCGCAAAGTACAATATTGTCAAGGATCTATTCAAGGCAAGGATGAATGAGGGTTCGTCTGTGACTGATCACACCTTGAAAATGATCAACCATATCGAGCAGCTTGAAAAGCTTGATGTGATCATTGAAGCTGATATGTGTTCAGACATTATATTGCAGTCCCTTCCTGATTCATTTGGGCCGTTCATAATGAATTTTCATATGAACAAGCTTGAGCCCACTCTCCCCGAGCTGCACAATTTGCTCAAGATGACTGAGGAGACAATGAAGAAGGGAAAAGGTTCTTTGCTCGCATTTGATGGAGCTTCTACTTCCAAGGCCAAGCCCAAGCCTAAGGGCAAGGGCAAAGGAAAGGGTAAGAGTACCCAAGGGAAGAAGAAGAAGAACTTGAAGCCAAAGGGAGGTGTCAAGAAAGGTAATACTGACAAGGCCAAAGGAACCTGTTTTCACTGCGGCAAGGATGGGCACTGGAAACGTAACTGCCGGGAGTATCTGGATACTCTAAAGAGCCGACCTTCGGAAGGTATGGATCATGCTCTAAACTAAATGTTAGTTTTGCTTCCACTTGGGTACTTAATTCTGATGTGAATTTTGAATTCCATGCAGGATCTAGTGGGAAGCAGAAGGCTGAGTAGAAGCGGAATATCCCTACGAGTAGAGAATGGAGCAAAGTGTTGCTGTATTAGCTATGGGACTTGCTGCTTGACTCTACCTGAAGGAGTAGTTTAGAATTAATAAGCTATCTTGACATTCCAGAAGTTTTTAGAAACATTACCTTTATTTCAGTTTTGCCTAAACAGTGTTTTTAGTTTGATTTAATAAATGTTTTTATGAAGAGTTCATTACTTCTGGAATTTATAGCATTTATCTTCTAAACTACCTTGCAAATATGAATTGCATGAAACATGATAGCTCTAAAATTGAATGCTAATAAACCCAAGAGAACAAGAGAAATAGTTTCTCATACTTTATGAACCTTTACTTAAAAATGTTAAGGTATAGGTGCATATACTTAAAGAAGTACAAATCTGAAACATTTGAAAAGGTTCAAAGAATTCAGATATGAAGTAAAGAAAACAAACCAGTAAAAGTATTAAGCTCTTCGATTGGATCGAGGAGGCGAATATTTAACTGGTGATCTTTCAGATCAACTTGTTCAAAATAGGCATTCTATTCTAATGGACACCTCTTAGAACATCATAACTAAATGGTGTGTCAAAAGGAGGAATAGGACCTTATTTGATATGGTCCGGTCCATGATAAGTTACAACGACCTAATATTATCCTTGTTAGGATATGCCCTAAACATTGCCACGTACCTGTGAAACAGAGTTCAAACCAAGGCTGTCCCTTAGGACCTATATGAGATATGGAAAGGGAAGCACCAAACCTTAAGCATGTTAAGGTATGGGGATGCACTACATATGTAGAGACATATAATGCAACCAAATTGGAAATCAAGATAACTTAAATGTAGGTTTGTGGATTACCCTAAAGAAAGTTTAGGATATCATATCTATTATCCTGATGAACAAAAGGTGTTTTGTTTGTAAGTTTGCAATCTTTCTTGAAAAAGAGTTTATTCAAGAAGGAGATAACAACAGGAAAATAGAACTCAAAGAGTTGTCTAATGAGACACAAACCAACATTGATGCAACCCCTATCCCTGTTGAGATAGAACCCGTTATTGTACCATGATTGTACAAAGGGTTAGTGGGAGTGTGATCACATTTATGGTCCTATAAGTGAATGACGTTCTACTTATTAGGGAATAATGTAGAGACGTTGTCAAAAGTGAAAGATTGGTTTTTCACAGAGTTTCTTCATAAAAGATTTGGAAGAAGCATCCTATATTCTAGGAATAGAGGTCTATAGAGATAGATCTAAAGGATGCTAAGTCTCTCCCAATCAAAGTAAATAGACAAGATTTTGAAAGAGTTCAAAATGCATGATTCCAAAAGGAGGTCTAATTCCTGTCAGACATGGAATCAAGTTGTCTATAACTAAAAGACCAGATATCAGTTTTGCTGTAAATGTTACGAGCAGATATCAGGCAGACCCAGATGAGGAACACTGGGAAGCAGTCAAGGCTATCCTTAAGTTCTTGAGATTAAGTTCTTGAGAAGAACTAAAGGACCTATCCCTTGCCTATGAAGAAAGAAACTTGAAATGGTTGGTAGAACGGATTCAGATTTTCAATCTGACGATGATGATAGGAGATCAACATCGAGGTATGTTCTCACCTTAAATGGTGGAGCTGTAAATTTGAGCTCATTGCTGCATGTTTGGATGAGTAAGTTCATTGCAGAACTAGGAGTGGTTCCTAACATTGAGAAGCCTTTACTATTGTTTTTGTGACAACAATAAGGCTAGTACTCAAGACAAGGATCCACGGTCTCATCAAAAGTCCAAACTTTAAGCGGCGATTCCAAGTGATTAGAGAGATCATTGGAAGAGATGACATATACATATAGAAGTTTAATACAACAGAGAATAAAGAAGACCCCTTCACTAAAGCTATGACCCAAGTGTGTTGGATCACCACCCACAGGATATGAGTATGAGATACATGGTGGATTGGCTATAGTGCAAGTGGGAGATTGTTAGGATTATGCCCTAGAGCCAATCATGGAGATGATTGTTTAGGGATTAGGAACAATCAATTGATTTCATTTATACATGTCACATTTATTATTGATTTAATAAAAGGGCTTATTCTATTATGTTTATATGCATCATTTATATTTACATAATATGTCCATGGAGTTAGAGTTGAGAATATGAAATTACAAAGGGTTGTAATTTTGAGACCGTAAATATATCTCTGTACTAAACTCCTAAATCATTCCTAGTTGAAGGTTCACTATGATGGACAGTAATGAACCATAGGACTAGCACTTGTTAGGTTGACTCTATAGGAGGATAGCTAGTCTCAAGCTATTTGTGTGGAGACACTACAACCAACAAGTGGGTGCCTATTATCAGAATAGGTACACTGAATGTGACCAAAGATATGAGATAAACTGAATGGAGTTTTAACCTGCCTGTCAATCAGTTTCTCATTGTTATAGTGGTACAAGTAATCCTTAGACCTGAGACACCATGGTTGTCTTATGCATGTAGCTTTAGAAGTTTGATAACACTAAGTGCAGATCCTATTCAGGGGTCTGTAAGGGTGTTCATTGGCCCTTCTGCTATATGTGTGAAGGCATGTGAGTGATCAACAAGGAATCCATCACTCTCAGGAAAAAGGGAGTGAATGTCTCATACAGCATTCATTGAATATAACTCATTAAATCCATGGGCCCATGGTAGAATGAATATGGAAAGGAGTTTCCATAAGTTCATCATTGAGTTGATATTAATGAATGAGTATAAAGTAATTGAACTAGGGACTTGACAGACTTCCATGTCCTATTAGTTCAATTGGAGACATTGTGTTGATGGAAGGATGGAATTGTAACCTGTAAACTATAACAGAAGGGTTCTTTGTAAATGACTATTCACCTCATTAAGGACCACACCATGAGCCATATGCTAGGTGTTACTCATGGTTAGTAGAAGCCCTAATTGATATAAATGAGTTATAATCAATTAGGGAATTGAAAGGAGTTTCAATTAGACCCTTAATGGAAAGTGTTCCATTGTGCACAACTTGTGCTGCTCCTACTACTTGATGATGTGAACCCAATGGGTCACACACTGATCATGCTAAGAGAGCTTGATTGTCTATGAGAGAAAGGGTATAAGTGATTAAAGAAAAGTTCTTTAAGGGGCTAATTTGTATTTGATGCAAACTAGTGGGCTAATTGTGTAATTAAGAGTAATTACACAAATTAGATTAGGGTTTGGAATCCCCCCTTGGCCGGCCCTATTAGTGGGCTATATAATGCCCACTATAAGGTGATGACATCATCACAATCATTCTCCCAAGGGCTGGCTGGAAAAATTACAGCTCTCCCTCTCTCTCTCTCCCTCTTCTCCACCTCTAGCAACCCTAAGGAAGAAGAAGGAAAGGACAACTTGCTCAAGCTAGGTGTGGATACTGTTGGAGGCAGTACACTTGGACTGCTCAATCAGAAGACAAAGCTTGGAGCATAAAGGAGAAGACTTGAATCAACTGTAAGTAATTCTACCCTCTTCTAGTTAGGGTTTATGGTTTTTGTATTAAGCATAATTAAGATTCATGGGTTTGGGAATCGTAGGAAAAATTTTAAATTCCGCCTTTGTATTTTTCCTCTCTAGTTTGATTCCCAACACTAGCTAGGTGTGGATACCGTTGGAGGCAACACACTTGGGCTGCTCATTCACCGCTGTCCGGAATCAAAGCTTGGAGCAAAAAGGAGAAGACAAAAATTCTGTAAGTGTTCTAACCCTCTTTGTAGTTAGGGTTTGATTTTGTGTTATGCATAGTTAGATTCATGGGCTGTGGAATCGTAGGAAAAATTTTTATATTCCGCACTTCAATTTTTCCCTCTTGTTCGATTCCCAACAGACATAACTTTGGGGAGTAAAGATTGGACGTATGCGTGTCCTAGGTGTCTCTTGTCTGTAAGGGATGACTCTTAAGAATGGTGCTGATGTAGTTTACCTGGGTTCTTATGAGGATATGACTCAAGCCTTGTAGCCTGTTGTGAACCACGGGTCTCGATCCGGGAAGAGGAAGGAAGAAACCCTTCTTTTAAAAAAAAACTTGTAGAGATTTAAATTAATAAAAATCTGGTTTTTAAAAGGTTCACAAAAACAAACAAACAAGGAGTCGCCACCTCATTTTTTAAGGAAAAAAGGAAAACCTTTGAAAATAGTTTTAAAAAGAAACCTTTGAAAACAAACCACATGACTCCAATCAAGGAAAAGCAGGTCTATCAAAACAAGAGAGGATTCGGAGACTAAGTTACGATGTGGGTGTAAGCGCCGCGGGCTTATGCGGCCCTTAAGATGTATAATGCTATTGCGAAGCACTAGCGTGTCGGGAGTCGCCACCCAATTCAGATTTGGGAACTAATCATACCATTCTGGGGAATTCAATCTCAAATTCGACGTATTCGGGCCAGAGATCCAAAGTTCGGAGCTAAGGTACAATGTTGGGAAGGTGTTAAGCACCCAACAATGCCCGATAAAAAACCGGCCTCCGTAAACGATCGTTGGCTATATTTAACCCGGAATATTTAATTGAATTGCATCCGTAAGCACACAATTTATGAAATGTCATGCCAACTATATGAAAAATGATGTGAGTAAAATGAGAAAGGAATTATAATACATAACAAAACAGGATATACAGGAAGTGAGATATACAGGTTACCATTCAATGAAATAATATATACAAGTTAACATTTAATGAACTAGCCAAAACCAGGGTAAATCATCAGAAATATTTAATATTAAAAAGAGACATGATAATAACTGAAGTTAATGAAAGAGTGGTGACAGATGCGTACGCAACAGGGAATAATGAGTACGCATGGTGCGTACGCAACAACAACAAATGCGCACGCACATAATTACGTACGCAACATACCATAATGCGTACGCATGAGTGCACTGTGGTCTTTCCTCTACCCCTGGCACGGGCTGAAATTACCCACGTCAGTTTTCATTTTGTTAGAGACCAACTTCTTTCTAGCTTATCTCAGTCATTTCTTAACCATATTCAATGATTCAAAACCCAGATTACAGTTCCCATAGTATACTACAAGCACGCGTAACTCATTTACACAGATATTTACAGAATCATGGTCATATTTGAGTTCAAAGTCTGGGATTTCCAACCCGGCGACTATCCGATCCGTACAAAGTAACAAAATAATTAATGATACCTATCTACTGGGTATATAATAGTTAATCCTCAATGTATTCTTCGGTGTTAAAAGCAAGAATAATAGACATTAGAATGAGAATAACTTACCCTCAGGTTTGAGTGCCTCCGATATCGATGCAACGATTCCCACCTTATCGCCTTAGATTGCAGCTGTACATTCCCTTGGTTTCTTTCTGGTTTTCTAATGTTTGAGTATTTGCTTGATGGATGATTTCATTTCTTTTTCTCCCTAAGTTTCTGACTGGTTTTTTTTCACTGATTTCTCAATCTTTCAGGGTTATTCACTCGGATGATTTTTCTGAACCTCCTCTCTATTTAGCAGAGTCTTTATTTATAGACTGCGGTAAGTCAGTTCTCCTCACTAAAAACCAAAAGCATACCTGTGCGACCCAAGAAATCAGCAACCGGCTGGTTCCCTTGTTTTGTTCCCCATACCTTTCGAATTCAAGCGGCCCCCGAAACCTTTTTTCCTCTACCCCATGCTGATCAGACTTGGGTGAAAAACATTGGTGCTGGAATAAGGGGAAGTGACATGTTTGCGTACGCATGTGAGAATATTTCGTACGCAAAATGCGTACGCATATGTGATATGTGCGTACGTAAGAGGTAGACACACAGGCTTTCAAGCTGCAATCTAAGCGTTTCGTTGGGAATTGCTTTGTCAATTTCTCGGGACACACAATAAACCTCATCATCGGGATTCCAACTTGGGTGGTCTCACATCTGATTGGGCGGTACAAAATGGGGTGTCTACAGTTGCCCCTCTTTCGATTATACTCGCTTGTGAGTAATATCGGAAGACTTCATAGACCCGTCCATTTTTACCGACTAACCAAATCGAAATCAAAGTACAAACAATGCAATGGGTCGAGTTAGGAATCACCCAACTACCTACGTATCCTGTGGAAGGGATCAGACCCGCCGTAGTTCGTGCAAACAACATAAAAGCTCACCTGGGCAGTGATGTGGGGTATAAGTGTATGAGTTAAACAAAATAGCCATCTCCGGCTTTTGAAAAACTGTCCTTAACGAAGGGAAATAAGGCGTTATCGAACCCTATAGCGAGGGTTGACCTCAGCAGAGGCCCACGTAAGTAATTTCGGACCCTGTAAAGAGGGCTGACCTCAACGGAGGCCTAAATCGGGTGATGTTGGACCCTATAAAGAGGGATGACCTCAATCGGAGGCCCAAGTGGGTCATATCGGACCCTACACATAGGGTTGACCTCAATCGGAGGCCCAAGTCGGTCATATCAGACCCTACAAATAGGGTTGACCTCAATCAGAGGCCCAAGTCGGTGGTAAATTAGCTGTGATTCTCTGACCTTAACGAAGGTCCAATGCTGGATTGAGATCCAAACAAAAGCCAGATGTTAAATCAAAATCCTTGCGAGGATTGGGTCTTCGGGATCTAACCGTGAGTCAAAGGTCGACATTGCCCCTGGTTTACAGTCAACCAAAAATCATGCTCATGCGTACGCATGATTCCATAATGTGTCCGCATACGGCGTGCGCAAAGGCTCAGCTTGCGTACGCACCTATGTTTTAATTTTCATACATCAATTGGGACGGCGTCGTTTCGTTCATAAGTGATTTCAAAACTCATGCCTCTTCGTCTCCGGCGAGAACCGTTTCTGTCTCAACCCCTTCCCTCTCCTAAACACTCTTCACATCCGAAACCCTTAACCCCTTCCCATTCTCTCTCTCTATATTTCTATTTCTTCTATTCTTCCTCTTCTTAACTTTTCTTTGTTTTTCCTCTTTTTTCCACAACACTGTCACCATCCTCATCATCTTTTTTTCCGGCGATACCCGAGACTTTTCATCAACGAAAATGGCCCCGAAGCGAGTTCGTGGTGATGACGATGGCTTCGTCATCAACAGGTGGGATCCTCAGCTTCCTCCGAACGCCATACCGGAGATCCTGTACCGTCCTACGGATCATCGTTCTCAGATTGCACGCCAACAGAGGGTAAGTTATAAAAGATTTGATTTTTTCCTTTTAAAGCTTCGATTTTTATCGATGCATGCTTAAAAATTCAAACTTTTATGAACTAATGATGTTCAACGAACCCGAAATCTAAAAAATACTGTGAACTCTGATAATAACATGATAGAGAAATGGTAATGGTGAGACGAGACAGGGGCTGCGTGGGAAGAGAACCTGGGGTTCAGCAATGCGTACGCAAGACTAGAGGTTGCGTTCGCATACTGATACTCAAGTTCTTTACAGCAGACCTCGAAAACGAAACCTACATGACCTATGACCTTAGACTTAATTATGGTGGATGTTACAGGGGGGAAAAGAAGGGGTGGTACCCTATTTATTATGATGATGTCGCCAATAATGCGTATGCATCAACAACAGTTGCGTACGCATCATGTGCGAAGAATTCCGAGGTTCAGAGCTTTGGGACACAAGCTCGAGAGGAACCCATGCTAATTCGGATTGATACGAACATCGGATCTGCATGGATCAATCATGTATACGTAATAATATTATTTTAACAAGCTTGCGTACGTGACCCTACTGGATGCGTACGTAACATTACCAAACCTTTAAGTCAGCCCTTAGGACTTTGATGAATAGGCCTAATGATGACATGGTGTGGTAGAGGGGAGTGGGCTGTCGGATTAGTACGCGGCATATTGTAGTGCGTACGCAAGACACTGATGTGTACGCACTATTATATGTTGCGTATGCATTGGTGAAAATTATGGATTGCTTGGGTGCGTACGCATCTGATGGGGTTGAGTACGCATGTTTCCTGAATTCTATGGTATATAACTGCCTAATATACATACCTGTTTTTATACTTACCTGACTTTAATCTTTTGCAGATTCCGAAGAAGAAGTACGGACGTGGTAGCATGGATAGCCTGACTAGTTGGTGGGGTCGGCTTACCGAGGAGACCTGGCAGCTGGTCATAGACGCGGGCTTCGAGAAGCTCGCCACTGACACCATTACGCGCCGTCCTGGCCCTACCCTTGTGCTTGCCTTGGCCGAGAGGTGGTGGGACACCACCCACACCTTCCATATAGCCGGACGGGAGTACACCATGACCCCGTATGACTTTTACCGCCTGACTGGGCTGAGGATGAGGGGACGGCGGTTTACTTTTGAGCTGACGGAGGCCGATCGCAAGGCCTTGACCTTGCGCTTGTTAGGAGTCCCTTGCCCATCCGCTACGCTGAAGTACCCAGCTCTGCTTGCTGCGTACTCTCAAAGAGGCCAGGATACCGCGGAGGATCGCATGCAGATGGCGCGAGCATTCATTCTATACCTCCTTGGCGCCTTTCTGGTCGCCAATTCTGCACAGACGGTGGAGCCTGGATGGCTACTGGCTCTGGATGATTTGACCACGACGAGAGAGTATGGCTGGGGGAGTGCGGTGCTCTCTCATTTGTATGCCACTATGGATTCTCTGAGTCGGCTAGTGTCTGATCCTACCGGATGTTGGCGCTTGTGGGGGGTAAGATGCTTCCTTTCCTTTTTTCCTTTTCTGTACTTTTCTTTTTCATTTTTGACTGTAAATGGTAACATCTGAACTGTACAGTTGTGGGCTCGTGAGTATCTCACCCTGGAGCCGCTGATGGATGGTGATGAGGCTTCACACATCGTGGTCAGGGAGTTTTTGGACAGACTAGATAGGGTAAGTGCCTTCCTTTCCTCTCTTTCCCCCTTTTTTTTTTTTTTTTTTTTTTTTTTTTTTTTACTGTACTAACTTCCTCTTTTTTGCAGGTGAATGCTCGACCATGGGTGGGTACTCCGGAGCTGGGTCCTCAGGACTGGGAGGAGGATGCACGGGAGATGTCTGAGATCTCCTGTCTACTGTCCTATCCCCGGGCACGCGCCTTCTATTTTGCTGAGAGGGTGGTGCCCCAGCTCACCATCGACCCGGAGCTGCGCCAGAGGGTTCCTTATGATCCGCCTTCCTTTTCCTTGATCCCCTATTCGATGAGCTCAGCGGATGTAGAGGAGTGGCGAGAGGGTATACACTACCTTTCCAGACTGTTAGGACCCTCGGAGAGCTACTCCACTTTCGCTCGCGAGCGGCTCATGCCCCACCTCGTCGGACACCAGGTATTCTGATTGTTTCTGTGTTTCTTTTACCTGTTTTTGATCTTTGATGCTCACTTTATCTTCTCCTTTTCTGTCAGGTTCCTTTTGCTGGCGCGCCTGGTGAGGGATTTCCACCTGTATTCCCCTCTTGGTCTGTTCCACTCTTCCGTCGCAACGGCCGGGTTCGCGATGTGCGTATCCAGCGGGATATGACGGCTTATCCCTGTCCTATTCCTCCTGGTACACGCCAGGTATATTTTCTCTATTTCTGCAAAAATATGGTTATCATGTGATGTATGCATGTCCTAATTATTTTTCCCATTTTTCCTTATTAGCTTACGCTCCCCGAGACTGAGTTCGTCTATCAGATGATAGGCGGACTCAAACAGCTATGCATTGATCAGTCACAGACTATCCTAGAGCTGCGGGGAGGCGCGGGACGAGGTGATGGTGGTGATACAGACAGTGACGATGATGATGATGATGGGGATGGTGATGAGGAGAGCGTGATGCAGCCCCCTCGTGGTCGCAGTGGTGCCAGTTCATCCGGTGCTCAGAGGCGATAGATTTCTTTCTTTGTTCACTTACCCCCTCTTTTCTCAGAACAGTTTCTATATTGGTTTTTTAGGATGTGTATTTAAACATTTCTGCCATAACCTTTATTTCAGTTTTTTATTTTCATTAGCAATTGCATGTTTATATGAAAATATGCGCGAATCTCCATAAATCACTGATATTTCATTGAAAACCATCCACCACGACTTGATCGAACCAAACAACCATTATCTTTCGGACTCGGTATTTGTCGTGAAAATCCGCTGGCAGAAATCCGCACAAAGGTGTATGCAAAACAACCTGATGCATACTCTGCGTACGCAACCTATAAGTGGGCATACGCAAGTTGCGTACGCAACAAAAGAGAAAGCGTACGTAAGATAGTGTGCTATGGGACCCTCACAGCTGCATGGATATCCTTTTCTTTTCATTCCACCGCCTTCTTTCGAAAGTTCTCGGTAATGACAAACCTTTCTGAATGCCTTAAATCATTTCCTTTATTCCACCGCCTGTCTTCAGAAATTCTTGGTAATGGCAACTCTTTCTGATTGGATTAAATCCTTTAATCGTCAGTTTCGCGAGGAGCTAAATACATAATTTCACTTAGCTTCTTTACTTGATTACTCCAAAGTGCGGATCAATCAGAACTTTCTTCAATTTGCTGCGGGATTTTGGGATCCTTCCCGTCATGTGTTTCGCTTCAACAATTCAGAGATGTGTCCTACCATGGAGGAGTTTGGAGCTATTCTCGGGCGTTCCGACTTTACTCATGTCCTGTTACCCTTAATTGCCCAAGCTAAAGCTGAGGATTTAGTTCCCATATTTGGTATCTCCTTTAGAGTTGCTCGTGACTTGTTTTCAGATTCCCGAATAAACCTGCAGGCCTTGATCTCATATTTCCGTCAACTTCCTACTGCGGGCACAGAAAACCAACCTCGGTACCAATTGAATGCCGTTTGTTTTTGTATCTTGGCAAAATACTTATTCATGGATGATTCTGATTCTGTTGACGCAACTTTGCTGCAAGTCCTTCTAGTCTTAAAGGTCCAAAATCCTTGCATGATGATTTTAGCTGGTACTCTCAATGCTTTGAGCAAATTCATGAGAGGTGAGGTTTCCTTCATAGGCGGTAGTCCCCTTTTGCTGCAGGTGAGTTTACTGTCTCCTCTCTTTTTTTTTTTTTTTTTTTTTTTTTCAGTTCTGCTGCTGTTTTGTTGCGTACGCATTATGAAATGTAGTGGACGCAACTTGCGTACGCATCAGTTTACATTGCGTACGTTATATGTTGCGTACGCAACTGTTTATTGCGCGTGCGCATATTTGCGTACGCATCTGTTTCTAATGCGTACGTATGAATGCTTTGGCCTTTCTCCAGATTTGGCTTTTCGAGCGTCTTCAACTTGTGTCAGAACCTCAGTCGAGTCCTTGGACATACCAGCCGCAATTGTATCGCCGTAGGCCTTTGATCAAACCTTTTCCCGACATGGATAATCTTCAAGCAATGGTTTCTAACCTTTCTTGCCATAATGTCCGGTGGTTCTGCCCCTGGTGGAGAATATCTGACATGACTTCAAGTTTGATCCTTTCTCACGGCGTGATGTTGGTTGGTCTGAAAGAAATATCCTACTGCCCGGTGCCCCGTATTCAGCGTCAATTTGGAGAATCCCAGAGAGCTCTGGATAAAGACCATATGGGATACGTTTGCCCTCTTGTGGGTCGCATTATTGAGCGCATCCAGGAGGCATGGCCCCAAAGAGCCCGGACATATTCTATCACCGCTCCAATGTTAATAAGCCCTTCAGCGTCTTACTATGCTTGGCTCGCTTCTGATATTGAGGAATCCAAGAAAGCAAATGACCAGCACAAGCGGAAGATCATTGGGCAAAGTAGTTGTGATCGAAAAAAGACGAGGAAGTGATTTGCTATTTTGAAATGAACCTCGTTAATCGTATTGTATTTCATGTCCTTTCCCCTTTTTTAGTACAAGCAATCAACAAGATGTAACGGTTACTTAAATAAACAAAACTATCTTAATTAAATTTTGCATTGATTCCAACCCATTGTTTACACAAAATTGAGTCCATTCTATATGTAGTATTTCCGGAGTCGGTCCAGATTGGTGGGCTGTGTGAACTCATTCCCTTCTTCGTCCATTAGCTTGGCTGCTCCTCCTGGCAGTATGGTTTTGATGATGTATGGGCCCACCCAGTTGGGTCTGAACTTGCCCCTAGGATCTGATACCCGAGTTAGCATCTCCTTGAGTACTAAATCTCCTTCCTTCAAGTTCCTCGGCTTCACTCTTTTGTTAAATGCTCTGGCGACTCTTCTCTGATACCCTTGCACATGGTATAATGCTTTGAGCCTTGTTTCATCTAACAGCGCCAATTGTTCGTAGCGACTTCTTTTCCATTCAGCTTCAGGGATTTTTCCTTCTAACATGACCCTTACCGATTGGACTTCCAGTTCCACTGGTAACACTGCTTCCATTCCATAGACGAGTGAATAAGGGGTTGCCCCAGTAGATGACCTTATTGATGTTCGATACCCCCACAACGCATTTGGCAATTTTTCTGCCCAATCCTTGTAAGTTTCTGCTGACTTTTCGAGGATGTGCTTGACATTTTTATTAGCCGCTTCTACTGCTCCGTTGGTCTGAGGTCGATAAAGAGAGGATTTGTGATGTTTAATATTGTATTTCTCGAACACATCTTGGACTTCCCCCTGAAAGTGTAGTCCATTGTCCGAAATGACCTCGTGCGGCACTCCATACCTGCAGATAATATGAGTCTCAATAAATTTAGCCACATGCTTAGCTTTCAACACCGTATAGGCTTCTGCTTCCACCCATTTTGTGAAGTAATCGATTGCCACTAGTATATATTCATACCCTCCTGCAGCTTTAGGGGTGATTTTTCCCATAATGTCTATGCCCCAAGCAGAAAATGGCCAAGGTGATGTCAACTGGTGTAATTCAACCGGAGGTGTGTACTGCATGTTGGAGTAAACTTGGCATTGATGGCATTTTCGTACATAATTCCTGCAATCTGCTTCCATGGTAGTCCAATAGTATCCCAGCCGAATGATCTTCTTTGCTAGCATCCTCGCATTCATGTGAGGGCCACATTCCCCTTCATGCACTTCACTGATTAATACTTTGGCTGCCTTTTCATTAATGCATAACAAGTGAATACCATTGGGAGACCTTTTGAACAGACTTCCTCCACACAAGATGTATTGCATTGCTAGCAACCTCAACGCTCTACGATCTTTCTTATCTGCTCCTTCTGGGTATTTGCCACGTTCCAGAAAATTCAGGATATCGAAGTACCAGGGCTCCCCATCATCAATTTCTCCTTCCATAACCATAATGGTGGTTTCATGGGCTGGTTGGGATTTCTGTTGTATGGTCAATGGTTGTAATTGGGCTCCTTCTGGAATATGAATTAAAGAGGCTAATGTGGCTAGGGCGTCGGCAAACTGGTTTTGAGATCTGGGTAAGGGGGTGAAGGTTATTTTTCGGAATTTATGGGCTAGTCTTTCGAGGTGGTTTTGATAGGGTTTCAGGTGTTCTTCCCTGGTCTTCCAAATGTTCTGGACTTGAGCAATTACTAGTGTGGAGTCCTCGAAAACCTCTACTTCTTCCGCTTGTAGTGTTAACAGTGCTTCTAACCCTGCAATGCAAGCTTCATACTTCGCTGTATTATTTGAATTTTGGAAGTTTAGTTTAACTGACAGGGGTATGTGTGATCCTTCTGGTGTAATCAGAATGACCCCGATCCCATCTCCATACTGATTCGATGCTCCGTCGAAATACATCTTCCATGTCTTTAAACAATCGACGTTCAAGAGGTTTTCATCGGGGAAATCATCGTTAAAGGCTTCCCCTAGCACCGGATGTTTTCCACAATAATCTGATACTGCCCCTCCTTTTATCGCCTTCTACGTGACATAAACCAATTCGAATCCAGCAAGTAAAAACAGCCATCGCGATAATCGCCCTTGAGTGTTTGCTTCTCAAATAGGTATTTGAGCGGATCCATCCGGCATATTACTTGGACTACATAATTCATCAAGATGTGCCTTAACTTTTGAACAGCCCACACTAACGCAAAGCACGATTTCTCTACCACCGTGTATCTTATTTCATAGTCATGCAACTTTTTGCTTAAGTAGTAGATGGCGTGTTCACATCCCTGATCATCCCGTTGTGCCAACATGCTCCCCAAAGCTTCCTCAAAGACGGATAAATACAACATCAATGGTTTTCCAGGACGGGGTGGAACCAGGATTGGTGGGTTTAACAAGTATTCTTTTATAGCTTTGAATGCTAGTTGGCATTGATCATTCCATTCTTTAGGCTCCCCTTTTCTTAGTAGCTTAAAAATAGGCTCACAAGTTGAAGTGAGTTTTGCTATAAATCTGCTGATGTACTGCAATCTCCCTAAAAATCCACGTATTTCTTTTTCCGTCTTTGGCGGTGGCATTTCTAAGATAGCTTTGACCTTGGTGGAGTCCACCTCTATCCCCCTGTTTGTTACCAAGAACCCCAGCAATTTTCCTGATGTTACCCCGAAAGTGCATTTCTGTGGATTCAACCTCAGTTTATATTTCCTGATTCTTTTGAAGAACTTCCTCAAATTCTGCAAGTGACCTTCCCTAGTCTCTGACTTTACGATCATATCGTCCACATATACTTCCACTTCTCGATGCATCATATCATGCAATAATGTGGTAGCCATCCGTTGATAGGTTGCGCCTGCATTTTTCAACCCAAATGGCATAACTGTATAATAGTATGTGCCCCATCCAGTAGTGAAGGTGGTTTTAGTCATGTCCTCCGGTGCCATCCGTATTTGATTGTACCCAGAAAATCCATCCATAAATGACATTAATGCACTGCCTGCTGTGTTATCCACCAAAACATCAATGTGTGGTAGAGGGAAATCATCTTTTGGGCAAGCTTTGTTGAGATCTCGGTAGTCTACACACACTCGTACCCGTCCGTCTTTCTTTGGTACCGATACTATGTTAGCAATCCAATCAGCTTGACTTACTGCCTGTATGAAACCCACTTTTAACAGTTTGGACACTTCTTCTTTCACCTTGATTTGCCATTCGGGTTGCATTCTTGTTAGACGTTGCTTTACTGGTCTAAACCCTTCTTTGATGTAAATGCGATGTTGCACAATCTCGGGGTCTATACCAGGCATATCTTCATAGGACCATGCAAACACATCTTGGAATTGTGCTGAAATCAAATTGTTCTTGTACAGACAGAGTGGACCCAATTTGTATTTCCTTAGGATTTTCATCAATGCCTAAGTTAATCATGATGGTTTCATTCTTTACAGGCTCGAGATTTCTCTCGTGTTCATCATTAATTGCTTTGTTTAAGTCAGGGTCTTTAGACATTTGTACAATATATTCGTCAAGGGACATATCGACATAAGCAAAATCAGAGCTCATTTCATTAGTAAAAGGAGTGATTACATCAAGTGTTTTCTTAACGGCCTCTTTACCAAGCATAGCCTGAGCACCACTTTCAATAGTCTCTGCTCCCTTCTCCTAGCTCCAAATACTAGTTCCCCCATTAGCATCCTTAATCAATTTTGACAAGTCCCCCGCAACTGCCTCTTCAGTAAAGGCAAATATGTACATGTCACGATCAGATAGTAGCAAGTTCCATGCTCCCTGTTCCAGATTGTCGGCCCAGTCCACTTCTGGTATTTCTATCTTGGTTGGTTCCTTCAAAACAAGCTCCATTCTCAGCTCTTCTATGAAGAATACTTCCAGTCCAGGTAACCTCTTCCCGCTCCTTTTATCTATCCAGGGTTCAGGGAAACCACAATAGGGAAAGTTTTCTCCTTCTTTGACAAAATTCCCATTGAGCGTGTTCTTATTCTGTTGGGAACCCTTCTTTTCCCTCATAACCTAGCCCTTTGCGGTTCTTCTGTGCTCGAAAATCTGGGAATTCGGTGATTCCTTGGCTATTTCTCCCCATGCCCATGCCTGGCATATATCCCATCTTTTTCATGATGTGTGCCACCATGTGGCTTACTCCTTCTGCAAAGTCTGGGCAAACTTTTTCCTTCTCTGTATCCTTCCTTTCCAGCACTTGTACCAGCTCAAATCCTCTCCACCCCAGGTTTTCTTCTCCTTCTTTGATTCCCAGAACCTGACCAGTTATCTCCCCATCTCCATGAATCACTAAAACACCTCCTTCCCATGGTAATTTGATCTTCTGATGTACCGTGGATGGAACAGCTTCTAACGGATGGAACCAAGTTCTCCCCAGAAGTAGATTATAATTTGCTGGTATATCCATTACACAAAATTCGACTGTTGACTCAGTAGGTCCCACCTTGCAATTGGTTGTAAATGTTCCAAGCACACTTCTTGAGCTATTATCATAGCCTCTTACCGTCATAGCAGATGGTGCGAGTCCTTCCTTGCAGATTCCTAGTCTGGTGGCCGTGCGTAAAGGACACACATTTAGTGCTGACCCATTATCTACCAGAACTACTGGGATTCTCAAATCCTTACATTCCACGGTAACATATAAAGGCTTTGCATGCTCTGTACCTTCAATTGGGAGATCTTCTTTCGAGAAAGTTAACACAGCCCTGCTGGTAGACCCCACTCCCATGATTGACAGTATCTGTTGTGGCGTTGTTTCTACAGATACCTCATGTCTTGCTAGTGCATCCAAGAGCGTTTGTCTGTGGTTTTTGGAAGCCACTAGTAAACCCCATAGGCTGATGTTTGCTTGTGTTCTTTTTAGTTGCTTTAAGACCCTGTCTTCCTCTTCTTCTTTCCCCACATCTGCAATTTTCTGTCTCAGTTCTTCTATATCAACTTCTTGATTTGCCTCTCTTCCTGGGTGGTCACCCTCCAAACAGGGTGGTTTAAAATGTCTCCCTGTGCGTGTGAGATGCATAGTATCTTCACTTTCAGTCCCTTCTCTGATTTCTTCCCAAAACTTTGTTCCCCGTGTCTCTTCTTCTTCATCACTGTCATCCCATGGTACACATACGGCTATTAGTGCTGATGGGTCCCAATTCTTGCTTCCTTCTTCGATCAAGTTGGCATATGGTGGAGGTGCATTCTTATGATTGGGTATGGGGTTTTGATGTACATTGGGCTTTTTCTCTGGCCCAGGAGGTGGTAGTTTTCCTGAATCTATCATATCCTGGATTTCATGCCTCAAGCGGGTGCAATTATCGATCTTGTGCCCAATTCGTTGATGGAATTCACAAAACTCGTTCTGCCTCCAATTGGACGGGATGGGACTCGGGAGTGCTCTTGGTTCCAATGCTTGTAAGTACCCCTGTTTTGACAGGTTAGCAAAAGCTTTATACAAAGGAACACCCAGGTCATGGAATACTCTTGGCTTCTTCTCAGTTGGCTGAATGGTACTGACTGCTACTTATGTAGCCCCACCGGTTCTAACTCCGCTATTTGGAACATTGCTGCTTGCTCCAAATACTCTTTTGGGCTTGCCTTCTATCTGTCCCTTATGGATTGCATCTTCTATTCTTGTCCCACACTGATACAATTGTTGAAAGTCCATAACAGATGAGGTCAACATTTTATCGAAGTAAACGGATGTTAAATTTTTCAGCACCATGTTGACCTGATCTATCTCAACTGGCCTATTGGTCAATTTTACCGCTTTTGCCCTCCATCTGCCAATAAACTCAGAGAAGGGTTCATCAGACCTTTGTCTTGTCATCTCCAAATCTCGCAGTGTTACATCCAGCATAGTATTGTAGTTGTACTTATTTGTGAATTCTTGGGCTAAAGCCTCCCAAGATCCAATCATCTTCTCTTCCAACCCATAATACCATTTTGATGCATCCCCTGACAACGACAAAGGGAAAGCATGCAAGATCTGCTCTGAATTCAGTCCCCTCATTCGTGTAATGCTCATGTACTGACGGAGGTGCTGCTTTGGATCGCCAGTCCCATCAAATTTCTCATAATCTGCCATTTTGAATTTAGAGGGTAATTGGGCTTTAGCTATGGACTCAGCATTGGGCATGGAGAACATATAGTCATCCATTCCTTGGGATTTGCGCCATGCGGCCTTCATCTGGCCCATTTGCTCTCTCATTTCTTGATTCTCAGCCTCTAGTTTGTCCACCCGAGGGTCTTCTACTTTGCTCTTTCCTTTGGCGTTTTTCTTGAGTGTGTAGTCAGCATAGTCTTCATCATCCCAGGCATTCTCATTTTCATCTATCTTTCGGGCGCCGCTTTTTTCTCCAGTTTTTTCTTCCTCACCTTCAGAATACTTTTGCTCTTTCTCTTCTTTGGGCTTACTTTCCCCCGTCTCTAGGTTATCCATCCTTTGTACCAATGCAGCGACCATTTTTTTCATCTCAGCTTTTTCTTGTTGCATCAGAGCCATAAGATCGGCTAGGGTTGGTTCTGCCATCTGTTCTATTCTTCTCAATCGATTGGATGTAGGTGAACGAGTCCAAACACGACTTGAATGCTCAATTTTTTACTGAAATTTTGGCCAAAGCAAATGTTTAAGTTCACATCCTTTTACCAAGTGAGAAACTCATTCTAGTATGACTTTACCCAATTCCCTTTTTATCATACTTTGGGCCTCATCATGTTTACTAAATCTTTTGAATGCCCCAAAGTTTGATAAATGTACAAAATTGGTCATTTCTTTAAGCATAAGCCCATTTACAATTCTCTCACCTCATCAGCATCTTTTGGGCCCAAGTCCAAATTTCTTTTTTTTTTTTTTTCAAGCTTGGACCCAATTTACAAAGCTGCTCATCATCTCTCACATACTGGGCTTTAGGCTTAAAGAATAATCAATTTGGTCTTTAATTTGTTTGGATTTGTTTGCTCCTTGGATCTGATTTAGTCCTAACATTTACTAGGCCCACATAATTTGTTATCCGTTTCAAGTTAAGTCCAATGGTGTTTAGGTGACCAAACTTCCAGGCCCAGAACTCATGGATTGCTATCTCACCCAGCTACTCGAAAGCTCTTGGCCTCTGGCCGACGCTAACGCTATGATTGACAGCCTAAGTGTCGGTTTGTCAAAGAAAACAGCAACAGCATGCTGATAACCCAAGGCTCGAGGGATTAATTAATCCCCTACCTTCAATGATAGCGTATGGCTTTATGATAGCGTGTCGGCCCTCCCGACAATGCATTAACTCTCATATCCTCTCACTCTTGAGCTTCTTCATAAATGGAGATTAAGCATTAGCAATCTCACAATTATTTGAAAACTCAAACCTCCCTCACTTTTCTTAATTTTCATCCCAGACTCAATGGCTTCTTCTTCTTCCTCTCACAACCGTCCTGACTTAAATGCTGCACCAGATGTGCAGCCAGACACTTGGCACCCAATGTTCATAACTTATGACCAGCCCATCACAGTTAATGATACTGTGATACACAACCATACAAACGCTGTAGCGGTAGCCGCAGGGCTCCTTACTCCTCGTGACGAAAGGATACTAAATGCAAGGTCCGATATGGACCTAATGAGGGATGCCATGGCCCTAAGTGCTCGGGCCACTACAGTCACTTCCAGTATGGCCCGGCGCCTGCATACTAGGAGTGGGGAAGTCCAAAGGCTAAACAATCAAGCTCTCAGTCTTCAACGAAAAGTCCAACGATCCAGTCGGACAATAAGGACCCTGAAAGAGGAGAACAGAGTTCTGAAGGAGATGGTGGATGCCTATGCTAGGGGGGTTACACCTAGAGTTGTAGCTCTAGAAGGGCTCGAGGATCAAGTTCGGGAGCAACTGGGAAAGCTCCAGAACGAAGTTCAAATTCACTCTTCTGGTCCTTCCAGCCCTCCCCAGGATGTTGCTATGGAGTAGTACCTTCTCTCTCTCTCCTTTTTTTTTTCTTTTTCTTTATTTTTCTCTCTTCTCTCTTTTTTTCTTTTTGAATCTAATGAACACACCCCCCTTTTTTTTTCTCTCAGAGTATAGAAGAAGAGTAAACGAACATAAAAGGATATTATATTTCATAAAATAAAACCAAATTACATATTCTGCACTACTGGCTACCATAAGCCAAAATACAAAATACATCTTTAACTCTCAAAATGATACATAAAAATGAGTAGGAGCGCGATGAGCACCAGAAATGGAATAATCCTTCGGAATGGAATCTTTACACATGCGCAATAGAAGGCCATCTGGAGTGAGAGTATGGTGAACAGAACAGTGAAGATGAAGAAATCCCAAGAAAACATGGTGAGGGAGGAGGCTCTGATAGGGGAATAATGATGAGTGTTTATAAGAAGAAATCTCAGGGGCTAAAAATGGCAAACCCCCCTTTATCGATTTGCAGGTAGTGGCCACTTATAGAAGGGACATCAGCTTTCCAATGGTCACGTGGAGGGGACCCCTAATGACTACAAGCATTGAACCTTTGAGGAATAATGATTCCTCCCCTAAATAGCAAAATCCCACTTTCTCTCCCATATTGGGCATAACTTGAAATAGTAAATAATTAATGTGGACCACGCCCCGTACCCGTGATAAACATCTAATCATGGATGCAATTATGACACACAAAATGACATGCATTTATGCAGGGTTATGCAAAAGTAGGAATTTTCCATGTGTGGCTGGTCAGCAGGGTACTTCTCCTTCAAGGGTTACCCAGGCTAGGATGCTCAATGAGCAATCCGTTAACGTACTCACAAGCTTATTACAGGCTAGTGGCACAGACCGTGGGTTGATGATGCTAACTCCCAGTAACCATAGGCGCGAATGGGGCCCGGTACTTTTCGTCAGACTGTCATCGAGGGTATAAGGGTAATTGTCCCCGTGTGTGCAATTATTTAGTTCTACTCAATTAAATATTCCAGTTTAATTAAAGCCGACAATCATTCACATGGAGTCTAGCTCTTTAGCACAGTTCAGCTCCCCAGTGGAGTCGCCACTGTAAGCGCCGCGGGCTTATGCGGCCCTTAGGATGTATAATGCTATTGCGAAGCACTAGCGTGTCGGGAGTCGCCACCCAATTCAGATTTGGGAACTAATCATACCATTCTGGGGAATTCAATCTCAAATTCGACGTATTCAGGCCAGAGATCCAGAGTTCGGAGCTAAGGTACAATGTTGGGAAGGTGTTAAGCACCCAACAATGCCCGATAAAAAACCGGCCTCCGTAAACGATTGTTGGCTATATTTAACCCGGAATATTTAATTGAATTGCATCCATAAGCACACAATTTATGAAATGTCATGCCAACTATATGAAAAATGATGTGAGTAAAATGAGAAAGGAATTATAATACATAACAAAACAGGATATACAGGAAGTGAGATATACAGGTTACCATTTAATGAAATAATATATACAAGTTAACATTTAATGAACTAGCCAAAACCAGGGTAAATCATCAGAAATATTTAATATTAAAAAGAGACATGATAATAACTGAAGTTAATGAAAGAGTGGTGACAGGTGCGTACGCAACAGGGAATAATGAGTACGCATGGTGCGTACGCAACAACAACAAATGCGCATGCACATAATTACGTACGCAACATACCATAATGCGTACGCATGAGTGCACTGTGTTCTTTCCTCTACCCCTGGCACGGGCTAAAATTACCCACGTCAGTTTTCATTTTGTTAGAGACCAACTTCTTTCTAGCTTATCTCAGTCATTTCTTAACCATATTCAATGATTCAAAACCCAGATTACAGTTCCCATAGTATACTACAAGCACGTGTAACTCATTTACACAGATATTTACAGAATCATGGTCATATTTGAGTTCAAAGTCTGGGATTTCCAACCCGGCGACTATCCGGTCCGTACAAAGTAACAAAATAATTAATGATACCTATCTACTGGGTATATAATAGTTAATCCTCAATGTATTCTTCAGTGTTAAAAGCAAGAATAATAGACATTAGAATGAGAATAACTTACCCTCAGGTTTGAGTGCCTCCGATATCGATGCAACGATTCCCACCTTATCGCCTTAGATTGCAGCTGTACATTCCCTTGGTTTCTTTCTGGTTTTCTAATGTTTGAGTATTTGCTTGATGGATGATTTCATTTCTTTTTCTCCCTAAGTTTCTGACTGGTTTTTTTCACTGATTTCTCAATCTTTCAGGGTTATTCACTCGGATGATTTTTCTGAACCTCCTCTCTATTTAGCAGAGTCTTTATTTATAGACTGCGGTAAGTCAGTTCTCCTCACTAAAAACCAAAAGCATACCTGTGCGACCCAGGAAATCAGCAACCGGCTGGTTCCCTTGTTTTGTTCCCCATACCTTTCGAATTCAAGCGGCCCCCGAAACCTTTTTTCCTCTACCCCATGCTGATCAGACTTGGGTGAAAAACATTGGTGCTGGAATAAGGGGAAGTGACATGTTTGCGTACGCATGTGAGAATATTGCGTACGCAAAATGCGTACGCATATGTGATATGTGCGTACGTAAGAGGTAGACACACAGGCTTTCAAGCTGCAATCTAAGCGTTTCGTTGGGAATTGCTTTGTCAATTTCTCGGGACACACAATAAACCTCATCATCGGGATTCCAACTCGGGTGGTCTCACATCTGATTGGGCGGTACAAAATGGGGTGTCTACAGTGGGAAGGTTCTAGGAAACATCCTATAGGCACCCACATCGCCCTAAAATGGGTCTCTGAATTTATATGGGCTATATCAATCACTTCCTAATTAGTCACCATGCATATGCAAAGAATCATCCATAAATAATCCACATTCATCCATGAACATCCATAAAGCATGTAAACATCCATGAACAGATAAGAGAAATATAAAAAGCAAGTAAGAGAGGGAGAGAATAGGCAAACAAATCCATCCTATCCACTAGCAAATATGTGATGGATAAATGAATAAGCAAACAAATCCATCCTATCCACTAACAAATATGTGATGGATAAATGAAAAAGCATGAGTCCATCCTATCCACTAACATATATGTGATGGACAAATGGGTAGAAAGAGAGAAAAAAGAAAGAAAAATAAAACCTAGGATACTTAGTATCCTAGGGCGGACTTGAACATCAAATGAGCGCCTGCATACCTTACATACAAGGACATAAGGATCAAAGTCCACGTAGTTCGATTGAGAAGGGGTTACTCCCTTTACAATGAACTATAAACCCTAAGTTTCCATGAAAAGAAAAGAAGAGTTTTAAAAGAAGAAGGATTTCCAAAAAAGGAATTTGAGAAAAGATAGAATTTGAGAAGAGATAGAACTCTTGTTCAAAAAGAAGTTTGAGAGAAGTAGAATTCTAAAAGAGATAGAACTCTAGATAAAACAGAATTTTAATGAAAGTAGAGTTTTAAAAGAGATAGAACTCTTATTCAAAAAGGATTTTAGAAAACATGGAAACTTAAGAATTACAGTCCAAAGTAAAAAGAACAACCTAAGAGAGGGAGAAGAGAACAAATCAAACAAACTTACCATGAACCACTTACCATATGCAAATTATCCCGAAACATCGAGAAAACACCAATTAATCACCCTATGTATTCTATAGGGCAATTATTAAGCTCAAATCAACCATATTCATGCTCAAATCATCATTAGAAGACCTAAATCAAATCTGGACAGAATGCTAAACATGCATATGATGACCTAATACTCATGCAAATAACAAAAATCAAAAGAAAGACAATACCCTAATATGCTCCTATATGCTCTAGACACCCTAACATGCATAAAACTATCAAAAACATGCTAAATAGGCATTACCATGATGAAAATATCTTATGACAATCTTAAACATGAAAAGAAAATCTAACATGAGGCCTTAGGTAAGTATTTTACATAAGAATGTGAAATAATCATCCTTACGGCGAGCTTTCTTGAGTAAAACTATCCGGAGATAATGTTACGTAGAAATCACTCTGCATAAATGGTTTCTTCACATATCCTACGTAAAATATATACCTAAGAATGCAAGAAACTCACAACGCACTTAAACACACTCCATAAAGCACCTATGCACAACCTCACCCTCTAAGGACGATAATTATCCTCGAAAAGAATAATAATCTATACACCTATGAAGATGAGGCTTACACAGCAAGTGTCCTATACAAAAGATGCTTAAAATCATGCATATAATTGAACCATGAAGAGAAAACGGCCTAAACACATCAACCAATTTTCTGTGCAGAACGCACCTCTATCCTTAAGAGAGAAACTATCCTAACAGCAAGCAATTCGCAATCCTATTCCACTAGCATGCTTTCACATCATATTTGAATCATATACACTCTAAAATATAGAGTATATATGATTCCTAAATTAATTCTAAGCCATAACTATGCAGAGAATGGAGTAGAAGAAGAAGGAATCGTAAAAGGATGTAAAAGAGACTTACAACAAAGAAAAGGTCTTTGATGCTTTCTTCCTTCTCTTTGGCTTGGTTCCCTTCTAGTTCTCCTTTGAAATTGCAGTAGAAAGCCTCCTTCAAGTGATATGGGTGTGTGCAAACTCATGGTCCCTCTCTCTCTTATGAATATGAAGTGTTAAATAAGCCAAAAGTCCTTTATGCTGATGAATGAGCCTCTATTTATAACCAACCAACCATATGAGCCAATGGTTGAGATTAATTCACCATAAAATCAATCTGGGGCTGTAATTAAATCCCATGAATGTTAAACAACTCAAAACCACCTCCTAATAGGCTTAGAAGTCCTTTGGAAGGTAGAAATTCGGAGTGGTAGAGTCCCATTCCGTCAAAACTTCAAATAGAGATAAATTAGGATGGAGGGCTCGGGTGATCGGTTGGCCAACTAGTTGGACCGGTTGGAGTGAATCGGTCACCCGAGAGCAAACTCAGGTTTCCTCGGTTTTTGGAATTCTAGCCTGGTTTGGACTCCTAACTTCAAATGGACACAAATTCTTCATTTTAACTCCGATTTGAGTTATTCAAAAGCCAAAATTTCAAGGATTCAATGTAGAATAAGTCTAGAATGTTTTTGAACCAAAAATCCTTGACCACGGTCAGGTGGCTGGGTTTTCATGAGGTGATTAACTGAAAAAAGGTCAATTAACCACAGGGTAATTTGGTGAACCAATTCAAAACCTATCAATAAATCAAATTGGCTTTTAAATTGGACTCATTTCATCATTCTAGGTCAATGGAACACTCCGGAACAAATTTGGAAGTCAATTGGAAAATATACGAAGTAAAAGACAAAATTGCCCTTCAAGTCGCAAAAGTTCTAATTAACTATCCAAACCTATCTGGAATTGAACCAAATTTGGCACTTGCTGCGACTTTAATAATGCTCCCAAGTGCAGGATGTCGCGAAGTAATAAATTCTCGGTGAGTCCGAGGTCGAACCACAGGGAAGGGGAATAATTAGCAGAGAAGATTGAGAAAAGATTTTAGAAATATGGTTGCTTGAATTGCAGAGAATTAGTTTAATTGAAAACAATAATTTAAAAACACTAAGGTTCAGAGGTCCACTCACAACAAGTATTAGATATTTGCAAACGACTCAATTTTATAACTCAACTAAGATTCATACGAAGGATGATCCCAGTTGGATGATTTAACAATTAATTTTATCCAAAACAATTTTAAAAATATGGATTCATAAGGTTGATTGATTTATTACATGAGGGTGGTGGAATAGTCTTACTTTTTGAAAAATAAGATAAACTAACTAAGACCAAAATAAACTAACAAAACACCAAAATTCCCTCCCCCCAACCTAAAAGATACATTGTCCTTAATGTAAATAAAGAAAAACAAAGTAGTAGAGATCATGGAGAGTACCTTGAGGTGCGAACCAAAAAGAAAATAAACAAACTCTAATACCTGCAAAATGGGTTAGACACGAAAAACACAAAAACAAAAGGAAAAAAAAAAAAAAAAACTAACTACGACACAAATGCTAATACAAATGAACTAATTAAGGGTTTGGTAAATCTTGGTAGACAGGATCCACCAAATCAATGGACTCATCCTCAGGTGAAAAATTCTCAAGAAATGGTTTAAGACGTTGTCCATTAACTTTAAAAACATTACCATTCTTGAGATTTTCAATCTCAACAGCTCCATGAGGAAAAACAGTTTTAAACACAAATGGTCCTGTCCAACGGGACCTGAGCTTACCTGGAAACAAATGCAATCTAGAATTATACAAAATAACTTTTTGAGATGGTTCAAAAGATTTTCTCAAAATATTTTTGTCATGAAAAACTTTCATTCGTTCTTTGTAAATTCTAGAATTGTCATAAGCATCTCGCCGAATTTCTTTCAAAGAAATTATATGAGTGCACACTAAACGGTTAATTCCTTTAATGGCAGAAACATTCAATCCTATTGCACCTTTGTGCACTTTCAAAATTTTCAGCAACTTGCCTTCTTGCAAGGGATCAAGTTTAGTAGATATTACCATAGGAAAAATCTCCTTAGGTTTAAAGAATGCATACTTGAGTTCTACTAGCAAAGGCTTTAATTCCAGTTTAGGCACTTTCTCATTCGATGGCAATAGTTTAAGCTCACGGGGTGGTAGCTCTTCAAATTTAGGCCTCCGCACATTCACATCCAATTCCTATGTAGAATCCAATAAATAATAAAGATATGCAATTTTAGGATTCTCATTAAACTCCAAATCATGAGAATTAATCAAGCAAGCCTCTAAAGGATCAGAAAAACATGACGCATTAAATTGTTTTTGAACAAGTGTATCAATTAAGTTAACTTCATGAAAGTCATCATCATCCTTAGGTTCTTTGCAAGTATTAAAAATATTCAATTCTTGGGTCATATTTCCAAAAGACAATTTAAGTATACCACTCCTACAATTTATTAAAGCATTGGAAGTTGCAAGGAATGGGCGACCCAAAATAACAGGAATTTGAGAGCTAGCATTCAAAACAGGGTGTGTGTCCAAAACAATAAAATCAACAGGAAAGTAAAATTTATCAATTTGGACTAACACATCCTCTACTATTCCCCTAGGTATTTTCACAGAACGGTCCGCAAGCTGAAGAGTTATTTTTGTAGGTTTTAACTCACCTAGACCCAACTGTTCATATACCAAATAAGGTAAAAGATTCACGCTAGCCCCAAGATCAAGTAAAGCTTGCTTTACTTTAAAATTACCAATAACACATGAAATTGTGGGACTACCTGGATCTTTATACTTAGGAGGAATATTATTTTGAATAATAGCACTCACTTGCTCAGTTAAAAATGCATTCTTTTGTACGTTAAGCTTACGCTTAACCGTACATAAATCTTTCAAAAATTTAGCATAAGAAGGAATTTGTTTTATTGCATCCAACAAAGGAATGTTGACTTTCACTTGTTTAAAGATTTCAAGAATGTCTGCATTCTGATTCGCTTTTTGATGTGGTTGGAATCTTTGAGGAAAAGGAATGGGAATGGGGCATCTCTCAATTTCACTTGACTCGGGCTTATTAGATTCATTACTACTCTTTGTTTCTGAAAATTCTTCTTTTTCTTTGTCTTTGGGTGGTGAAATAGTTTTATCAATAACTTTTCTACTGCGAAGAATAGTAATGGACTTAACATGCTCAAGTTGTGTGTCAGATAAATTAGAATCACTAATACTAAATTGACCTTGAGGATTAGGTTGTGGTTGAGATGGAAATTTACCTTTTTCTTGAATGCTCAATGAAGTGGTCAACTTAGTAAGAGTATTTCTAATATCACTTATGGCTTGAGAGGTCTGATTATTTATGGTGGCTTGACTCTGCATGAATTGTTGCAATGTTTCCTCTAAACCCTTCCAAGGAGGATGATTATAAGGAACAAAATTATTACTATGACCTTGAGGTGGTAGTGCAACATTATCATTCCTCCAACTGAAATTTGGATGATTCTTCCACCCTGGATTATAAGTTTCAGAATAGGGTGAAAAAAAGGTTGTTTATTTATATTTACAGCATTTGCTTGATCATGTAACACCTCTTTAAAAGCAAGGATTGTTGGGCAATCATTTGTAGAGTGTCCCACGGTCTCACAAATACTACAAACATCATTCAATTTAGGCACAGATATAACTTCATTAACTTTCCTTAATTTCATGCCTTCCACTTTCCTAGCCAAAATAGCTACCCTAGCACTTAAGTCATCATCCTCCCTAAGATGGTACTTACTGCCCCCAGATGGGTTGGTAGAAGGCTTGGACCTATCTAAAGTATCAGTTGTATCCCAAGATTGGGCATTCTCAGCTAACAGATCAAAATAGTCAAAAGCCTCATCAGGGTCCTTATTTATGAATTCACCATTGCACATCATCTCTACAAATTGGCACATTTTAGGAGTTAAACTTTGATAGAAAAAACTAATGATACGCCAAGTTTCATAGCCATGATGTGGGCAAGAATTTAATAAATCCTTAAAACGTTCCCAACATTGGTAAAACGTCTCATTATCTTTTTGTGAAAAATTCATTATTTGCCTTTTGAGAGCATTAGTCCTATGAAGTGGGAAGTGCTTTTTCAAAAATTCAGTTTGCATTTCTTGCCATGTGCCAATGGATCTAGGTCTTAAAGCATTAAGCCAACTTTTCACCTTATCCTTGAGAGAAAAGGGAAATAATTTCAATTTAATAGTCTCTTCACTACAAGTTTGGTCATGGAAGGTTACACAAACCTCATCAAATTCCTTAAGGTGCAAATATGGGTTTTCAGATTCTAAACCATGGAATTTAGGTAGCAATGGAATCATGCCAGGCTTAAATTTGAAATTATTAGCATTCAGAGGAAAAATGATGCAAGATGGTGCACTACTCCTAGTAGGCTGCAAATAATCTCTAAGAGTCCTTTTATCATCCCTATCAATATTCTCAATTTGTTCCTCATTATCAGACATGGTGTCAAGTGTGTGATTGTGTCCAAGAGAATCAATTAAATTACCACACAAATTTTCAGACTCAACTCTAACCAAACGATGAGTATGATCACGATACCAAATTTGCATAAAAAAAAAAATAAATAAATAAAATAAAAAGTTGTGGAAAGAGTTTACCGGATTTGCGAAGAGATTCGCAAAATACAACAAACCTCCTCCGAAAACAATGAGCTGCTATTTATCCACGCCAATCCCCGGCAACGGCGCCAAAAACTTGCTGCGACTTTAATAATGCTCCCAAGTGCAGGATGTCGCGAAGTAATAAATTCTCGGTGAGTCCGAGGTCGAACCACAGGGAAGGGGAATAATTAGCAGAGAAGATTGAGAAAAGATTTTAGAAATATGGTTGCTTGAATTGCAGAGAATTAGTTTAATTGAAAACAATAATTTAAAAACACTAAGATTCAGAGGTCCACTCACAACAAGTATTAGATATTTGCAAACGACTCAATTTTATAACTCAACTAAGATTCATACGAAGGATGATCCCAGTCGGATGATTTAACAATTAATTTTATTCAAAACAATTTTAAAAATATGGATTCATAAGGTTGATTGATTTATTACATGAGAAAACTAGTAATTTAATTCGCAGGGAATTCTAAGCATTCACCGTACCCGGAGTTAACGATAAATCAAAGAATTATACAGAATAAATACTTTGCAAATAATCAAATCAATCAAAACTATAAAACCTTACATTAAATCCATGAAAGAGTCATTAAACAAATACCAAATAATTGTTGTGGCTTCACTCCTAGCCTTAGCAAAAAGTTTAGCTACTCATGATAATTGAAAACTAGAAAACTAAAGAGATAGAAGAAGAAGAACAAGAGAGGTCATTGTAGAAGAGAAGAGGAGAAATAATATATAGAGGTGCAGCCACCTTTTCCTTTCCATATGCTCTTAGGGTTTCCAAGAAAAAGAGGAGAAAAATTAGGAAACAAATTGGGAATCCCGGTTTTTCCAGCAGGGCTAACTTGTAACCCGTTTTTGACCTACTAAAAATTGAAATCACCAAAAATTCGTGAAATACAATATTGTAGGGCTTCAAATCAGCTTTCCAGGGACACCAATTTTGCATCAATTGGACTTCGGAATCAAAAGTTATGACCAAAATACGGTAACTGCTCCAAACTTCCTTTTTAATCTTCTTTCCAACTTTGGGGTTGCCAATTTCTTTGCTAAATTCTTCTAAAATTAATGCACTTCAACCTTGCAAAGCTTCCATATATTTCCAAATAAATAAAGAATGCTTGACCATAGGGAATTGGCTTCCTACAAAAATAAAACACGCATTAATACACCATTTTAAGCATAAGAGCATGTATCAAGAGAATTCATGTATAATGTATAAAATGCGGAATTAAGTGCCAAATAAATGTGATAATGCCTACTAAAAGTATAACATTAATGCAATTTTAAGCTATTATCAGCACATATATCCAAAATGATCCTAGAAACTAAATGCAAGTGATGGGACTCAACAAAGAGACAAAAATGTGCATGCAATGATGACCTATTCTCCTAAGGCTTAAAAGGGCAAAAGTGTCCTTTAAGACTTAGGGACTCCTAGATGCTTCCAAACCTAACCAAATGCTATCATGATCTTATGGGGTTGAAAATGGGGTGTCTACAGATGCCCATCATTGGTGGAGTTTGCTTCGCAAATGACACCAATGTTAGACAAGACAGCCCATTTTCACAGGAAAAGGGGAAAGAACCAAAGATTGAACTTCACCAGCAACTACTGGGGAAATTCATAACCACTATAATGTATGCTCACCTGATGGGTGAGAACACAAAATAGGGGGCGTGTGTGACCACAAGGATTATTTAAACACACTATACTTTAATATGCTCACCTCACTGGATGAGAGACCTCATATGCTTCCATAATGTACACTCACCTCACTGGATGAGAGACCTCGCACAAAATAGGGGGCGTGTGTGACCACAAAGGTCATTTAAACACACTATACTTTCATACGCTCATCTCACTGGATGAGAGACCTCGTATGCTTCCATAATGTATGTCACGCCCCAAAAATAGCCTTGCTAAAGCCTAGTGAGGTAGTGACAACTCAAAACCTTATCCATTCATTCTCCAAGAGACACCATGTTGACAAATATTACTTCACATAAATATTAATTTCTTTATTACCTCATATACGAAATTATAATTATTACAATGCATCACTGTTTGATATTACATCACATATGTCAACTTATCAAAACTAAACAACTATCGCATCAGGAAAATATGCTCTTCTATTCATGTCTTCTCAACAGCTCACAAATTTCCAAATCCTGAAAATAATTTTTAATAAACGGGTGAGCAAACCACAGCTCAGTGAGATAATTCATCCATGAATGCTTAACATTAGTATACAACAGCTCATCGTACATTTAACAGCATCTCTGTAACATCTCATATTGCAATGATGTTAATAGCATTTCTCAAAGTTTATGCCACTCAAGCATATAAAATTTGTATATAACAACTCATCTTACATGTAACAACATTTATACTTAACATTAGTATACAACAACTCATCTTACATGTAACAGCATTTTTGTAACATCTCATACTACAATGATGTTAATAGTACTTCTCAAAAGTTATGCCACTCAAGCATATAAAATTTGCACGTACCTGTGCCTCTGTTGCCTACTGCAACCTGCAAAAACAATCATAGCATACCTGTCTGCTCATACAGGATATACTATCTACGACCACAGCACACACCGCTCATCATGTGTGTATGCTACCCCACTAGCCTCTTGCCCTCAAAAATGGAGTAGCATATTAGTGCACTAACTGCAGGGCTTTCTCAACCCGGTCGTCTCATCTCAACATCTCAACATTTCAATCTCAGTTACAAGTATAAGCAACTTCACATAAACATGTCAAAAAAATAGATTTATACATGTTTGTTTCTCATCTCAACATCTTAAGCTCAATCACAAGTATAAGTATTCAACTTCACATAAACAGATCACTGAATAACTTGATACATGTTTGTACATGCATTAATAATCATATCGCTCAATATATGGATGCTAATATCATGCACGTACACTAATTAATCTCAATAATATTGCAATATCCAATTATGAATATGAGTTATCATTCATCTTATGTTCCACCACCATTAACAATCTTAATCAAACTACTCAACATAAATCTTTAAGCCAAATATTCAGTTTGATGAAATTCAGGGGCTATATTGCAAATATAAAAGTATGAGAATTATGATGACATCATAAAAATATTAATAAAAGGTCCCTGAAGTGTTCTACTTCTCATAGAAATTGCATGGGTTCAAACAAAACTCAATTTGGAATCCATTCGAGCTATTTTTAGTGAGTAGGGGTAAAATCGTCATTTTACACGTGAATAAAATAATACCCAAAATTAAAACATTCATTTTACCTCAAACATACTCTTATGTAAATTTTGTTGATATGAATCCAATGGTTCAATTCGTAACTCAATCGGAATTCTATACGCTTTGTGTGAGCTAGTCAAAGTTTGAAAACAAACTACACAAAAGGGTTAAAGTCTCCTAATTTTTGAAACCTGTGTTATCATGCTCATATGGATACAAAATTATAAACATAAGTTTATAGTATTTTTATAAGATTTTTAAAAATATTTTCAACACCTAATGAGGGCCCCACATGGCCAATTGCACTAGGGTACACGTGGCCTAAGGTGCACGCTGCCACACTCAATCACTCACCCTTCTTCTTCCCCGCGCAAAGCCAAAATTCTGCTGCTGTCTGGAATTTTTCCCATATTTAATCAGAACTTTGAAAATTCATAACTAATTCATTTCTCAACCTTTTTCAATGATTCAAAAGCCCATTTTGCTTAGTTTTTCATGTAGAATCTTATAAAAATATCAGAAAAATAAAACAAGCTACGAATTCATACAGATTTTCATATCTGTGTTTCGGGCTGTCCCATTTATTTCTAACAACCTACAAGGTGTTAAAGGATAAGATTTATACAGAAGGCTCTCTATAGTATCATAAAACTATGGTAAAAATTTCGTGAAGTTTCATTTACTGTGCATAGAGAACCAATCAAACAAAGTATGAGGGAAGCCATTGATGCTTCTTTGAAGCTCCAAAAATTATCCAAACATCAACCAATCCTCATGAAACTTTTAGAACCTATCCTATATCATTCATAGATGAAAAATCTCACCTTAGGTTTGTAGAAAAATGTTTTGAAACTTCCTTGGTTTGAGCTCCCTTCTTTCTCCTTCTTTCTTTCTCTCTATTTCTCTCTTGTTTTTACACTATTTTAGCAGCCCAAAATAGCACGAAAATGAGCTGCAAATTAGCCCTTTTATACCCCCTCAAGTCAAAGGAAGTCTCCCCTCATTAATTTATGAAGATTCTTCTCTATCCCTTTGTCCCCAAGCAACCCCTTCCTTTCTCTCCAAGCAAACAAACGTGGCTGATTTGTTTTGCTTTGTTTTGTTTTGTTTTGTTTTGTTTTGTTTTTCTTTTTCAGCCATGCATAGAGTTTTGCTACATACCCCCTCCCCATGTAAGCAATGACCTCATCTTAAGGATTAATTACATCATTAATCCTATTAATATAATAAGTTAGTAATTTTTGTTATATATAGGGTTTTTCGGGGGTGGTGGCTGAGGAAGATTGGGTAAACTAAGGGAAAGTGAGATGGAGGCTTAGGCCCATTCGGTCCCCTTTCAAGGTTGAAAAGTAGGGTATTTATAGGTGAGTTTTAGGGTTTAATCGCAAGGTATCCAGGGTTTCTAGCCGCCACAAGGTAGCTGGCATCGAGCTTGGTCCCTATAAGGTAAAGGAGAAAATATGGGAAATGCTGATTTTTACAGATTTTGGGAGATGCACGTACGTGCATGAAAGATGCACGTATGATCATGGGCTATGGTGATCGCTTTTGGGTGATGCACGTACGAGCATGGGAGATGCACGTACGTGCATGAAGTATGCACGTATGATCATGGGCTATGGTTTTGTGCTGATTTTGAGCTGTGATCGCGTTGGTCCTTCAGGATTCACTCGTATAGTTCTATTTGACACCACCCTTCATCATTGGGCTTAAAGGTGGTCCAAAATGTCAGGAGGTACAAAATGGAGTGTTAACAGTTTGCCCCTTCTTTCGGTTTCATTCACGAAGTGATTGGAATCGGAAGACGGGAAGACAAACCATTTTGAACCGACTAACTTTCCAGAGCCAAGAGTGAACATGCAATGAATGCAAATGCATGAATGAGTGAGAATGCATGAACGTGGTCGGATTAGGTTTTGCCTAACTTCCTACGTACTCTTTCTAGAGATCAGACCTACCGTAGTTCATGTGTAAAAATGGGTCCTCCTCCAAGGCAAATGGAGGGTTTCGAAAAGCAACATGGGAGGGGATACCTTAGGAAAGAACACACAGCACCGGAGTATGGGATACCTAAACAGCATCGGAGGAGGGGATACCTTAGAGAGAACACGCTCGGGGTGTTTCCCTAAACAGCATCGGAGTAGGAGATACCTTAGGGAGAACACGCTCGGGGTGTTTCCCTAAACAGCATCGGAGTAGGAGATACCTTAGGGAGAACACGCTCGGGGTGTTTCCCTAAACAGCATCGGAGTAGGGGATACCTTAGGGAGAACACGCTCGGGGTGTTTCCCTTAACAGCATCGGAGGAGGGGATACCTTAGGGAGAGCACGCTCGGGGTGTTTCCCTAAACAGCATCGGAGTAGGAGATACCTTAGGGAGAGCACGCTCGGGGTGTTTCCCTAAACAGCATCGGAGTAGGAGATACCTTAGGGAGAGCACGCTCGGGGTGTTTCCCTAAACAACATCGGAGTAGGAGATACCTTAGGGAGAACACGCTCAGGGTGTTTCCTTAAACAGCATCGGAGTAGGGGATACCTTAGGGAGAACACGCTCGGGGTGTTTCCCTAAACAGCATCGGAGTAGGAGATACCTTAGGGAGAGCACGCTCGGGGTGTTTCCCTAAACAACATCGGAGTAGGAGATACCTTAGGGAGAACACGCTCCGGGTGTTTCCTTAAACAGCATCGGAGTAGGGGATACCTTAGGGAGAACACGCTCAGGGTGTTTCCCTAAACAGCATCGGAGTAGGAGATACCTTAGGGAGAACACGCTCGGGGTGTTTCCCTAAACAGCATCGGAGTAGGGGATACCTTAGGGAGAACATGCTCGGGGTGTTTCCTTAAACAGCATCGGAGTAGGGGATACCTTAGGGAGAACACACTCGGGGTGTTTCCCTAAACAGCATCGGAGGAGGGGATACCTTAGGGAGAGCACGCTCGGGGTGTTTCCCTAAACAATATCGGACATGAAAATCATAGCAATCGAACATGACAGGGATAATAATCGGAGTAATCGAAGGTAAGGACACGCTCGGGGCGTCTACCTAAAGGATTTCGAAGGTAAGAACACACTCGGGGCGTCTACCTAAAGGGTTTCGGAGGTAAGAACACACTCGGGGTAAAAACACACTCGGAGTTCACCTAAAAGTACTGCAGGAAGGGATAATCGGAGGTAGAACACACTCGGGGAGTTCACCTAAAAGTATTGTAGGAAGGAGTAATCGGTGGTAGAACATACTTGAGGAGTTCACCTAAAGGATTGCTGGAAGAGGTAATCAGAGGTAGAACACACTCAGGGAGTTCACCTAAAGGGTTACTGGAAGGAGTTTTCGAAGGTAGAACACGCTCGGGGAGTTCACCTAAAAGTACTGTAGGAAGGGGTCTTCAAAGGTAGAACACACTCGGGGAGTTCACCTAAAGGGTTGCTGGAAGGAGTTTTCGAAGGTAGAACACGCTCGGGGAGTTCACCTAAAAGTACTGCAGGAAGGGGTCTTCAGAGGTAGAACACACTCGGGGAGTTCACCTAAACGGTTGCTGGAAGGAGTTTTCGAAGGTAGAACACACTCGGGGAGTTCACCTAGAGGGTTTTGCAGGAATGGGAATCGTAGGCAGAACACGCTCGGGGAGTTCACCTAAAGGGTTACTGGAAGGAGTTTTCGAAGGTAGAACACGCTCGGGGAGTTCACCTAAAAGTACTGTAGGAAGGGGTCTTCAGAGGTAGAACACACTCGGGGAGTTCACCTAAAGGGTTGCTGGAAGGAGTTTTCGAAGGTAGAACACACTCGGGGAGTTCACCTAAAAGTACTGCAGGAAGGGGTCTTCAGAGGTAGAACACACTCGGGGAGTTCACCTAAACGGTTGCTGGAAGGAGTTTTCGAAGGTAGAACACACTCGGGGAGTTCACCTAGAGGGTTTTGCAGGAATGGGAAGTGTAGGCAGAACACGCTCGGGGAGTTCACCTAAAGGGTTACTGGAAGGAGTTTTCGAAGGTAGAACACGCTCGGGGAGTTCACCTAAAAGTACTGTAGGAAGGGGTCTTCAGAGGTAGAACACACTCGGGGAGTTCACCTAAAGGGTTGCTGGAAGGAGTTTTCGAAGGTAGAACACGCTCGGGGAGTTCACCTAAAAGTACTGCAGGAAGGGGTCTTCAGAGGTAGAACACACTCGGGGAGTTCACCTAAACGGTTGCTGGAAGGAGTTTTCGAAGGTAGAACACACTCGGGGAGTTCACCTAGAGGGTTTTGCAGGAATGGGAATCGTAGGCAGAACACGCTCGGGGAATTCACCTAAAGGGTTACTGGAAGGAGTTTTCGAAGGTAGAACACGCTCGGGGAGTTCACCTAAAAGTACTGTAGGAAGGGGTCTTCAGAGGTAGAACACACTCGGGGAGTTCACCTAAAGGGTTGCTGGAAGGAGTTTTCGAAGGTAGAACACGCTCGGGGAGTTCACCTAAAAGTACTGCAGGAAGGGGTCTTCAGAGGTAGAACACACTCGGGGAGTTCACCTAAACGGTTGCTGGAAGGAGTTTTTGAAGGTAGAACACACTCGGGGAGTTCACCTAGAGGGTTTTGCAGGAATGGGAATCGTAGGCAGAACACGCTCGGGGAGTTCACCTAAAGGGTTACTGGAAGGAGTTTTCGAAGGTAGAACACGCTCGGGGAGTTCACCTAAAAGTACTGTAGGAAGGGGTCTTCAGAGGTAGAACACACTCCGGGAGTTCACCTAAAGGGTTGCTGGAAGGAGTTTTCGAAGGTAGAACACGCTCGGGGAGTTCACCTAAAAGTACTGCAGGAAGGGGTCTTCAGAGGTAGAACACACTCGGGGAGTTCACCTAAACGGTTGCTGGAAGGAGTTTTCGAAGGTAGAACACACTCGGGGAGTTCACCTGGAGGGTTTTGCAGGAATGGGAATCGTAGGCAGAACATGCTCGGGGAGTTCACCTAAACGGTTGCTGGAAGGAGTTTCCTAATAGAGGCAAGAATACTCGATGTAGACCACTTGACCATCCGAGACCGACGGCGTGAGGGAACATAACAATCTAGAACTTTACTAGTGAACATGACACAACACATGATATGATGCATGAATGCATGAAATGATGTATACCATACATCAATGTATGAGCAATGAGTAAGAAGATACTCGAGAAGATGCCCTTAGGGCAAGTAAAGATTCACTTGGGAATTTCAATATTGGCCACTGAAGTTCCAGTCTGCACACCATTCTTCCAAGTATTCTTCTCTCTTTCTCTTGCTTACCTACACTGATTAGTCAGCTCACAGATATGATAAATGTTGAGGTATGCCCTAATCGTTATCCCATCCCATCTCGCAAAAATCTCACTCACGAAGAGACTGAGGATATCTATTTGCTGAAGGTAGCCTGGAGTGGAACGCCATTCTAGACTAGGACTTATTAACGACGATGATGCCAGATGTGCAAGTTCCTATAAGGAAGTGAGTTCATCAATCGCAACCTAGGAAGGATAGTCTTTAATTTGGGGACACATGTTTATCCACTCCATCAGTACCATCTTCATATTTCCCATCAACACACTTGCTGACAATATTTCGCATTGCTGAACGGAGTTGCAGTCGATCTTTGTGGGTTAAAGATTTACATTCCATACCCAAGAACCGACGATGACATTCTCATGAAGAAGGGACAGAGATAGACCTTACTTCAAAAAGTTCATGAGGACGGATACACGTGCACCAAAGTATAAACACCATTTCGGATGAGAGGCAAAGTATAGACCCATATGTATCCCTAGAATTGTACCTATGTGGATGACATATGTACACATACCCACTATTTAGTTTTTCAGGATCGCACTAGTAGGGTTTGTGAAGAAACCATGAAATGGAAACAAGAGACTCGAATGATAAGATGACTAGAAAACTCAACTAAGGCACAGATGAAGTGAACAAGCGACTTAAGCATTGATCTCATTTATTTCAACTGTATCTTCCTTTAATTTCCACTTCATTCATGTTATTGCTCCCTATCTCCTTCTTAGTTAATTAAAGAGGATCAACGATGAGATAGTTATTTCCATAAAATCTTACCATCTTTGGTCAACTTTTGCATTAATGAAGAAATTTAGTACTCCATGAGATTGACCCCACAAGACGGTTGCCCCTTGAATCAAAGACTGAAGCACACCTGGTTCAAATAATCGATCTTTCTTTCTTTCTTTTCCTTCTTTTTTTTTTTTTTGTTTTTTTTTTTTTTTTTTTCACGCTCTAACTTTTGCCTAGGTCGCCCTTTCGGGTTTTCGTCCTAGTGGGCCTCTTTCTACATAAAGCATGGTGATGTAGAGTGCTACAATCAATTCTCTTGAACATATCATCCTCTTTGCTCATGCCCCTAGTGTGGACCTCAACTGGTGTGATCGCATGTCCTCTTAATGATGTGACTGCACTTTTGTAGGTTGCCTACGTACCTGAGAGGGATCAAGCCAAGCGTAGTTCATCGAAATTCGAACAACCTTGATCAATCAAAGAGGACTTTCATGGACCGTAATGTGGCTTAAGGCGCTAGGCTTCATGAAAGAAAGGATTTTTAAGGCTCAAACATGATTTGCAAAGGGTTCCTATTGGTCAAGGATTACATGTTCACTCTTTGGAATTTTTATTATTCCGCTCCCATCTTTTTTCATTCTCTTCCTTTCCTTTTTTCTTTTCACTCCCTATTTCTTTTCTTTTCTTTTTTTTTTTTCATCATTTTTTTTTTTTTCATTTCTTCCCACACACATCTTGCCCCTTGTTTCAGATAGATCACTCTCCAAAATCTGCCCCTAGTGTAGGGGGTAATCCTTGACAAAGGTGTTAGAAGAAGAAAAAATCATTTAGGCCCAAAGGGGTTAGCAAAGGATTTTTTTTTTTTTTTTTTTTTTTTTTCTTTTAGAAAGGATAGCTGAAACGATGGCCTCTTTTCATCTTGATCTCCATTATTCAAAATGGAAAGGATAATGGTGTAATCTCCCAATTCATCTTTGGCATGCATATCTTGGACTTGTGCGGGAAGGTTGCAAAGTTGCCTTATTCTGGTGTGGGCTGAGTGGAACCAATTCGTATCTTTTAAGATCTCCATTAATGCGCAAGTTAATTAAGATAGATTGAATTTCAATGGGTTTCACTTTCCTTTATTGATCTTCATTAATTATCTCTTCTAGATTAAGAAAGCTTTGCATTCATGAAATTTCATTATTGGGAGACACATCTGAATAAATGAGACAATGTTTTATTCCAAAGAAGAACCACACCCATAAGGACCCCAATGACTTATTGGACTCAACAGACCAAAAAGAAAATCGAGACTCAATCAACGAAAGAGTAAATCAAGGACAGACTCAATGATAGGTCAACGGACAGTCCCAAAGGTAGGCTTAACTTCCCATCCTTATGCTTAGGTGCTTGCATATTCTACTTGCTAGGGATCTCTGGCTTTGGCAGCGTCCCACTATCAATCAAATCTTGGATTTCATGCTTCAACCTCATGCAATTGTTTGTCTCGTGTCCAATTCGTTGATGAAAGGCGCAGTACTCATTTTGCTTCCACAATAGAGGTAGTGGATTAGGCAATGGTCGTGGTACTAAAGCCTCTAGATACCCCTTCATGGACAAATCGGCGAAAGCCTCAGATAGTGTAATCCCCAGGTTGTCAAACTTCTTCATTGCTTGTGCTTTTTTGTTACCTCCACTTCTATTGTTGCTCCCAGCCCATGGTGTTGGGAATCATACAAGAGGGAAAAATAGAAGTGCGGAATATAAAAATTTTCCCTTTGATTCCACAGCCCATGAATCTAACTATGCATATACAAAATCAAACCCTAGCTATGAAGAAGGTTAGAACACTTACAGAATTTTTGTCTTCTCCTTTTTGCTCCAAGCTTTGATTCCGGACAGCGGTGAATGAGCAGCCCAAGTGTGCTGCCTCCAACGGTATCCACACCTAGCTAGAGCTTCAAGTCTTTTCCTTCTTTTCCCTTGTTGTTGCTAGTGAAGGAGAAGAGAGGAGAGAGAGAGAGGGAGGCTGGAAAATCTGGACAGCCCCTTGGGATTTCAACTTGTGATGATGTCACACATCATAGTGTGACTTATATAGTCCACACTAAGGGGGCCGGCCCTAGGGGGAAACCCTATTAGGGTGTGATGCAATTTCTCTAAATTGCACAATAACCCCTATAAATTATATCAAATATAAATAGGCCTCAAAGAACTATTCTTTATGCACTCATACCCTTTCTCTCATAGACTTTAAAGCTCATCTTGCATGATCAGTGTGTGACCCATTGGGTTCACATCATCAAGTAGTAGGAATAGCACGAGGTGTGCACAATGGAACTCTTTCCATTTAGGGTCTAATTGGAACTCCTTCCAATTCCCTAATTGATTATAACTCACTTATATCAATTAGGGCTTCTACTAACCATGAATAACACCTAGCATATGGTTCATGGTGTCGTCCTTAATGAAGTGAATATGTATCTATCAAAGAACCCTTCTGTTATAGTTTATAGGTTACAATTGCATCCTTCCATTTACACAATGTCTCCAATTGAACTAATAGGACATGGAAGTCTGTCAAGTCCCTAGTTCAATTACTTTATACTCATTCATAAATATCAACTCAATGATGAACTTATGGAAACTCCTTTCCATATTCACACTGCCATGGCCATGGACTGAATGAGTTATATTATGAATGCTATATGAGACATTCTCTCTCTTTTTCCTGAGAGTAATGGATTCCTTGTTGATCACTCACATGCCTTCATACATATAGCAATAGGGCCAATGAACACCTTTACAGACCCATGAATAGAATCTGCACTTAGTGTTATCAAACTTCTAAAGCTACATGCATAAGGTAACTATGGTGTCTCAGGTCTAAGGATTACTTGTACCACTATAACATTAAGAAACTGATTGACAGGCAGGTTAAAACTCCATTCAGTTTATCTCAAATCTTTGGTCACATTCAGTGTACCTATTCTATTAACAGGCACCCACCTGTTGGTTGTAGTGTCTCCACACAAATAGCTTGAGACCAGCTATCCTCCTATAGAGTCAACCTAACAAGTGCTAGTCCTATGGTTCATTACTGTCCATCATAGTGAACCTTCAACTAGGAATGATTTAGGAGTTTAGTACAGAGATATATTTACAGTCTCATAATTACAACTCTTTGTAATTCAATATTCTCAACTCTAACTCCTTGGACATATTATGTAAATATAAATGATGCATACAAACATAATAGAATAAGCCCTTTTATTAAATCAATAATAAATGTGACATACATAAATGAAATCAAATGATTGTTCCTTTATCCCTAAACAATCATCTCTATGATTGGCTCTAGGGCATAACTCTAACAATCTCCCACTTGCACTATAGCCAATCCACAATGTATCTAATACCCATTTCCTGTCTGTGGTGATCCAATTGCTCTTGGGTCATAGCTTTAGTGAAGGGATCTGCTACATTCTCTGTTGTGTGAATCTTCTGTATGCTAATATCACCTCTTCCAATGATCTCTCTAATCACATGGAATCGACGCTCAATGTGTTTGGACTTTTGATGAGACCGTGGTTCCTTAGCTTGAGCAATAGCCCCATTGTTGTCACAAAACAATGGCAAGGGCTTCTCAATGGCAGGAACTACTCCCAGTTCAGTAATGAACTTCTTTATCCAAACAGCTTCCTTTGCAGCCTCTGATGCAGCAATGTACTCAGCCTCTGTAGTGGAGTCCGCTGTAACATCCTGTTTACAGCTCCTCCAACTTACAGCTCCACCATTCAAGGTGAAAACATACCCCGATGTTGATTTCCTATCATCATCGTCAGATTGAAAATCTGAATCCGTATAACCAACCATTTCTAAATTTCTTCCTCCATAGACAAGGAAAAGTTCCTTAGTTCTTCTTAAGTACTTAAGGACAGCCTTGACTGCTTCCCAGTGTTTCACACCTGGGTCTGCCTGATATCTGCTTGTAACACTTACACCAAAAGCGATATCTGGTCTTGTACATAACATGGCATACATTAGACTCCCTACTGCAGAAGCATAGGGAATCGTCCTCATGTACGCAATCTCCTCTGGAGTTTTAGGTGCCATGTTTTTAGACAACTTGATTCCATGCCTAACAGGAATTAGACCTCTTTTGGAATCTTCTAAATTGAACCTTTTCAATATTTTGTCTATGTACAATGATTGGGAGAGACCTAGCATCCTTTTAGATCTATCTCTATAGACCTTTATTCCCAGAATATAGGATGCTTCTCCCAAATCTTTCATGGAGAAATTCTGTGAAAGCCACTCTTTCACTTTTGATAACGTTTCTACTTTATTCCCGATAAGTAGAATGTCATCAACATATAGGACTAGGAAGGTAATCGCACTCCCACTAACTTTCTTGTACACACATGGTTCATCCATATTCTGTAGGAAACCAAACGATTTGATTGCCTCATCGAATCGGATGTTCCAGCTTCTAGAAGCTTGTTTAAGTCCATAAATGGACCGCTGTAGCTTGCACACTTTGTGGTCCTCACCACTGGATGTAAAACCCTCAGGTTGCTGCATATAAAGGTCTTCCTCAATGTTTCCATTAAGGAAAGCGGTCTTTACATCCATTTGCCATATCTCATAATCGTAGTGCGCAGCTATAGCTAACAAGATCCTAATGGACTTAAGCATAGCCACTGGCGAGAAGGTTTCCTCATAGTCAATACCATGTCTTTGTCGGTAACCTTTTGCCACTAGCCTAGCCTTGTAGGTCTCTATCTTTCCATCTGAACCTATCTTCCTTTTGAAGATCCATTTGCAGCCAATAGGTACTATACCTTCTGGTGGATCAACTAAAGTCCAGACTTTGTTGGAATACATCGAGTCCATTTCAGATTTCATAGCTTCCAGCCATTTGTTCGAATCAATATCCGAAATCGCCTGTCCATAAGTAGTAGGGTCATCTGGGTGTTCTCTATCACCAAGGAACAATTCCTCTGCATTATGGTTGAGAAATCCATATCTCTCAGGTGCAACAGATACCCTACTCGATCTACGGAGAGGTTGTGGTACATTAGTGGGTTCTGTCTCATCAGGGACAGGGGTGGGATCACTGTCGGTTTGTGTCTCATCAGACAATTCTTTGAGTTCTATTTTCCTGTTATTGCCTCCTTCTTGAATAAACTCTTTTTCAAGAAAGACTGCAAACTTACTAACAAACACCTTTTGTTCATCAGGATAATAGAAATAATATCCTAAACTCTCTTTAGGATATCCCACAAACCTACATTTAATTGATCTTGATTCTAACTTGGTTGCATCATGTGTCTTTACATATGCAGTGCAACCCCATACCTTAATATGTTTAAGGCTTGGTGCTCTCCCTTTCCATATCTCATACGGTGTCTTAGGGACAGATTTGGTTGGGACTCTGTTCAACAAATACGCTGCAGTTTCCAGGGCATGTCCCCAGAAGGACAATGGTAAATCAGTGTAACTCATCATGGACCTAACCATATCCAATAAGGTTCTATTCCTCCTTTCTGACACACCATTAAGCTGTGGTGTTCCAGGAGGTGTCCATTGAGATAGAATGCCCGCTTGAACAAGATGATCTAAAAACTCACCAGTTAAATATTCTCCTCCTCGATCCGATCGAAGAGCTTTAATACTTTTACCAGTTTGTTTCTCTACTTCATATCTGAATTCTTTGAACTTTTCAAATGCTTCAGATTTGTACTTCATTAAGTACACATACCCGTACCTAGAATGATCATCGGTAAAGGTTATAAAGTAAGAGAAACCTCCACGAGCATGTATGCTCATAGGACCACATACATCACTATGTATTAATCCTAATATGTCTGCTGCTCTCTCACCGTGACCGGTGAAAGGTGACTTGGTCATTTTACCTAGTAAACAAGATTCACAAGTTGGAAAGGGCATAGAAACCAATGGACCCAATTGTCCATCCTTACACATCTTGTTAATCCTATTCTCACTGATATGACCTAGTCTCAAGTGCCAGTCATATTCGGAGTTTTCTTCATCTCTTGTTCTCTTGGGTTTGTTTGCATTCAATTTAGAGCTATCATGCTCTATGCAATTAACATTTGCAATAAAGTTTAGAAAATAAAGGCCATTCACATAAACTCCAGAAGTAATGAACTCTTCATTTTTAAATAAAGAACATTTATTCTCCTCAAAAACAAACCTAAATCCTTGTTTAGATAATACTGAAATAGAAATAATGTTTCTTATAACTTCTGGAATATAAAGACAGCCTGATAATTCTAAACTACTCCCACTAGGCAAAGTCAAGCAGCAAGTCCCCACGGCTAATGCAGCAACGTTTGCTCCATTTCCCACTCGTAGGGTTACTTCTCCTTTACTCAGCCTTCTACTTCCCACTAGGTCCTGCATGGAATTACAAATATGAGAACTCGCACCAGAATCTAGTACCCATGTGGAAGCAGAGCTAACACTCATGTTAGTCTCAAGTATAAGAGCATAATCCATACCTTCCGAAGGTTGGTTCTTCAGAGTATCTAGATACTCTTGGCAGTTACGTTTCCAATGCCCATCTTTGCCGCAGTAAAAACAGATCCCTTTACCTTTCCTCTTCCTTTGGGTACTCTTACCCTTTCTTATTCCCTTGCTTTTAGGCTTGAGTATAGAATTGGAAGCAGGAACTTCAACCCATTCATCACATTCAAGCAAGAACTCTTTGCCATACAACTCTTGTATGTGGATAAATATCTCGGGTGCACTTCCCATGGACTCGTATTGCTTCTTAAGCTCAGGACTTAGAGACACCATCATATAGCATCTCGTCATAAGATCATCATCCATGCGCTTCTGATAAGCGTCTTTCTCTTGCCGAGTTGCAGCCTCAGTAGGAGCATTGGGAAGTGAACTTTGAAGTGCATAGGTAATATTTTCAGAATTCAAAACGATTTTTAAATTCCTTAACCAATCAAGATAATTAGGTCCAGTTAAACGGTTGGTTTCCAAAATGTTGGATAACGGGTTGCGGTGAGCCATTACGGTGATCTACATACAGAAAATTAAACAGAAAATCAGATTTCATTTTTAATCCATAATGATCGGGTCTTTAATCATATGGTACCTCCCACTATTTTATCAAATTCCATACACCCTCTAATGGAATTCGGGAATCTCATTCCTAATGGGGATTGGGGTCCCACTGTGACCTAGAAGCCTCACATGTTAGTTTCTTGACTTCTAACCCACAGTAAGAAGACAACTCTTTGTCTATTGCTTCATAAGCAAATTCCAATCGTTTTGCCTCTAGGGTACATACTCCTCACATGTTAGTTTCTTGGAATACTTCCCTAGTTAAGTCAAGCCCATCATTCACACAGGTATGTTTCACCAAATATATACCTCACATGTTAGTTTCTTGGTATATACCAGCTTAGGCACCCCATGATATCTACATATGTGATAGTTTCAAGTAATGTCTTTAATATGGGTAGCTCCTACATGTCTGCAGCTAGGTACCCACATTAAGGGACGTTAGATGATCCTATAATGATGGAAGGCAATGAAGAATCCATTCCCTAATGTATTCTGCATTTCCAACTTAATATTAAAATAGAGGGGTTTTTAAGGGTCTCATCAAATTAACATACATCTCATGCATATAAATAAAAAATTGAACAGCATAAAATAATAATAATCCACTTATCGACATTAGTCCCTAAGAAGAGACATATAACGATCTATGGATTTGGAGCTATCACTATTAATCTCATTAAAAGCTCCCACTATGATGATTATGGACTTTGAGAGAATTCAATCCAAGCCAATAGATTGAATCCAAGGTCTAAGGTGGGTGTAGGTGATCGTAAAATAACACATTCGAAACATGCATGCTGTCTTGAAACACTTCTCTAAGCTTTCAAGTCCTTCAATCTGCTCCCTTGGCTTGATGGTCTCCACCATTGGCTTGTTGGGCTCTATCATGCTCCTTTGGGTCCACCATGCTCCTTAGTGCGCTCTCGATTACATAACATTTACATAATTTAAAGAAAGGGATACATAAGGGGAATGTGGGGTACATAAGAGAATGATAGAGAGAGAGGGAGAGGGAAGGTGGCATGCAAGCCCCAAATAAATTACATCACCTTAATAAAATTACAACTCTTGTAAATAATAACATCCCATTCATAAGACGGCCAATCACAATTGGTTTAAAGGGTATAGTCCATAATCATCATCCAAACACATACATACAATCTCATTGCATAATGTAAAGAAAAACTGTAAGCATTAAAACATATGGGCATTATGGTAATTCTCTTGAATGATTTACATTAATCTCATTAATGCATCCTAATCTTATTAGGTATTAACAAAAATATCCAGAATTAAATAAAGTCTTAACATTTAAGACATTTTAGTTTCAATTAATCAAAGTAATTTAAACATATAAAGTTTCCTAAAATAACTCTAATATCCAATATTAGGGTTTCCTTAATTAAACAAATCAATTTCATTTAATTAAGAATTTCCAGATTTTAATTTAATCCCCAATTGTATTTTAAACCATTTAAAACATTATAAAATTAATCAATATTAATTAAATAATTAACATGGGAATTAAATAAAATCATTTAAATGATGAATTAGTGTATTAGGGTTTCCTAAAACCCTAAACCCTAAACGCATAACCCTAAACCCTAAATGCAAGCCCTAATCATTAAATTCCTTATGATTGGTCATTTAATGTCCAATCATTAAAACCCTAGGTTCATATGGTATTTAATAAAAGGGATTAGGGTTTAATTAATGCCAAATAGGGTATTAATTACCCTTAATTAATTACACTAATTAGGGTTTCCAAAACCCTAACCCTAGACATCATTTATGGTATTAATTATGTCCTAACAATTAATAACCATGATTGGTCATTTAATGACCAATCATTAACTCTTAATAAAGGTAATTAATATTCCAATTAGGGTTTTAATTAATGCCATAATGAAATTAGGGTTTCATCATTAACTCAAAATTAGGGTTTCATCCTTAACTCTATGCAGCCGTCACTACCAAGACGGCTGCCTGAGCTTGGCTAGGCTGCCATGGCCACCAACGACTGTGGGAGGCCATGGGCAGCCATGGGAGAACATCCTAGGGGTGTGGGACAAGCCTCTGGACACGTGAGGAGTGGTGGAAGTGGCTGCCATCATCAAAAACAATCAGGGTTTCCAAAACCCATTGCTGGAGCCATTGTTGCAGACCTTGAAGGTCACAATAGCTTCTAAAACCTTATCAATTCGACTCCTCCATTGAAACCAGCTTTTGTATCATGTCCCTACATGAAATACTAAGCTTCTAGAAGAGGTTTGGATGATCGAATCATCACCAATTGTTCTAAACAATTAAAACAACAGTATGCTGCCCAGAATTTGACAGCATACTGTCCATGGTCAGAAATTGATTTAAAACCCAGCAAGATGAATGAATTAGGCTACCAAACGAATTTTCCCAGTATCCTACATGTCTTAGGAAACTAATGCAATTGGTTTCATGCAATTTGGAGTTCCCTAACTCAAGTTCTAATCAAAACTCCATTGATGACTTTTCTGCAGAGAAAATCTGCTATGCTGTTCATGAAAAATTTTCAAACTTTTTGAATCTTTTTCCATCAAAACCTTTTTGAAACTTAAAGAAAATCATATACACATGATATATAATGATCCTACAATGGATTTGCATCAAAAATACAGAAGCTTTGATTGAATTTAATTGCAAGAACCTCTGGGTTCTAAAACCCAGATTCGACCCTCTTCAGAAAACCCAGTTTTCCTTTTTCTTCTTCTTCCAATTCAAACCCTATACAACCTTTGCATCAATGGTTACCTTTAACCATGATTTAGAAGAGGAATAGAAGAAGAATAGACCTAGGGTTCCAAACCCTAGGTTCGGCCAGAGAGAAGAACAATTCTGCAGTAAAAATTCTCCAGATTTTTGAATCATTCAACTACACCATAAATTCCAGCCCATATGTATTTTGTATTATGCATAATCATGGCTCTGATACCACTGTTGGGAATCATACAAGAGGGAAAAATAGAAGTGCGGAATATAAAAATTTTCCCTTTGATTCCACAGCCCATGAATCTAACTATGCATATACAAAATCAAACCCTAGCTATGAAGAAGGTTAGAACACTTACAGAATTTTTGTCTTCTCCTTTTTGCTCCAAGCTTTGATTCCGGACAGCGGTGAATGAGCAGCCCAAGTGTGCTGCCTCCAACGGTATCCACACCTAGCTAGAGCTTCAAGTCTTTTCCTTCTTTTCCCTTGTTGTTGCTAGTGAAGGAGAAGAGAGGAGAGAGAGAGAGGGAGGCTGGAAAATCTGGACAGCCCCTTGGGATTTCAACTTGTGATGATGTCACACATCATAGTGTGACTTATATAGTCCACACTAAGGGGGCCGGCCCTAGGGGGAAACCCTATTAGGGTGTGATGCAATTTCTCTAAATTGCACAATAACCCCTATAAATTATATCAAATATAAATAGGCCTCAAAGAACTATTCTTTATGCACTCATACCCTTTCTCTCATAGACTTTAAAGCTCATCTTGCATGATCAGTGTGTGACCCATTGGGTTCACATCATCAAGTAGTAGGAATAGCACGAGGTGTGCACAATGGAACTCTTTCCATTTAGGGTCTAATTGGAACTCCTTCCAATTCCCTAATTGATTATAACTCACTTATATCAATTAGGGCTTCTACTAACCATGAATAACACCTAGCATATGGTTCATGGTGTCGTCCTTAATGAAGTGAATATGTATCTATCAAAGAACCCTTCTGTTATAGTTTATAGGTTACAATTGCATCCTTCCATTTACACAATGTCTCCAATTGAACTAATAGGACATGGAAGTCTGTCAAGTCCCTAGTTCAATTACTTTATACTCATTCATAAATATCAACTCAATGATGAACTTATGGAAACTCCTTTCCATATTCACACTGCCATGGCCATGGACTGAATGAGTTATATTATGAATGCTATATGAGACATTCTCTCTCTTTTTCCTGAGAGTAATGGATTCCTTGTTGATCACTCACATGCCTTCATACATATAGCAATAGGGCCAATGAACACCTTTACAGACCCATGAATAGAATCTGCACTTAGTGTTATCAAACTTCTAAAGCTACATGCATAAGGTAACTATGGTGTCTCAGGTCTAAGGATTACTTGTACCACTATAACATTGAGAAACTGATTGACAGGCAGGTTAAAACTCCATTCAGTTTATCTCAAATCTTTGGTCACATTCAGTGTACCTATTCTATTAACAGGCACCCACCTGTTGGTTGTAGTGTCTCCACACAAATAGCTTGAGACCAGCTATCCTCCTATAGAGTCAACCTAACAAGTGCTAGTCCTATGGTTCATTACTGTCCATCATAGTGAACCTTCAACTAGGAATGATTTAGGAGTTTAGTACAGAGATATATTTACAGTCTCATAATTACAACTCTTTGTAATTCAATATTCTCAACTCTAACTCCTTGGACATATTATGTAAATATAAATGATGCATACAAACATAATAGAATAAGCCCTTTTATTAAATCAATAATAAATGTGACATACATAAATGAAATCAAATGATTATTCCTTTATCCCTAAACAATCATCTCTATGATTGGCTCTAGGGCATAACTCTAACACATGGTTGTATCTTTTTATTACTCTTGGCAAGACTACCACTGCACGACCTTTTGAGGTTCATCCCAGGAGAAGTCGATACACGATTGAAGTGGATTGGGATTTTCCCTTTCCAAGAGGTTAAGAACTCAGCTCTTTCTTTTTTATTCGCCTCCTTAAGTTGACTTACTCTTATTTCCATCATAAGTGCTTCCATCCTAGCAAAAGCCTCGGCGAATGCAACTTTGTCTTCCCTTACCTTCTCTAATTGATTCATTCTTGCCTCTAACTTAGCAAGCATCTCAATGAGTGTAGCATCAGTCATTCTTGTTTTCTGGAAATGGTAGGGGAATCAATCCAAATGAACTTAGGGGTGTAGTTGTCCAAATCTGCTGAAACAAGATCGAGCATGATAAATACATGTCCCCAAACTTTGACTTCCATCCTAGCCTAAGTCCAATTAAAACATCATTGATCCATGTCAAACCACATCGATGGGCCTTGTCATCTTTACTAGATCTTCTAAGGACCCATGATAGGTAGACACTAATTACAAAGTCGGATATCATTTTACCTTTGGCCCGTTACAAGTTCACACATATCTCACATGCTCACTTTGGATCTAAGCCCATTCCATTATTCTCATTTGGATAGGCTTAGTCCAATTACAAGATCACACTTCATTTTATCTCTCACTCATCGGGCCTTAGGTAGAATGATATTAGACTTTGATGTTCAATTTTAGATGGGTTGAGTCCATTCATCACAGTGGTCTGCCCCTAGCTTCTAATAAGTCCACATAGTCCATCAACCTTCTTTGTTTGAGCCCATTATGCACACACCTCACACCTCATTTGGATTCTAGGCCCATTTTGTTCATCATTTTTCTTTCTTTCTTTTTTTCAATTTTTTTTTTTTTTTTTGAATGAGCCTAGGTCCAATTACAACATCACTCACTCCTCCCCCAATTGGGCTCAAACTAGAAAGCTTATGTACAACATGGGCCTCGTCCCATACCCGCGCTATACAAATGAATATGGATGCAACATGACATGCGATATGACATACATTCAAGCAAGGCTATGCAAAGGTCTCGGGAGACACTAGTGTGGTCGGTCAATTGGGGGTACTTCTTCTTCAAGGGTCACCCAGGCTAGGGTGCTCAAAGAGCAACCCGTTAACGTACTCACTAGCTTATTACAGGCTAGTGGCACAGGCCGTGGGTTGATGGTGCTGAATCGAGTTGCCCATAGGAACTAAATGGAACCTGGGTCTCTAATCAGACTGCTATCGAGGGATAACAAGTGCCAAATGTTGTGCGCGTGTGTGCAATTTCAGTCTTGTTCAATTAAGTCTCCTAATTAATTAAAGCCAATAAATGTTTCGGAGTCTAGCTCTCTATCCCCAGTGGAGTCGCCATTGTGAGCGCCGTGTCCAAACCACGCCTGCTCGAGAGTACGCCACTAACCACGGATGATTAGAGCGGGGAAGGAGTCGCCACCCGATTTTGGCCTCGGGAACCGATTGACCCCTAGTAAGGGCCCAACTCGTCATTACCAAAAGAATCAAGGTTCGGAGCTAGGGTACGTGGATGGGAAGGTGTTAGGCACCCATCTACGCCCGGCTAAAATCCGGCCCCCACACGTATTTATTGGCTTTAATTAAAAAGGACTTAATCGAACTCGACCGCTATACAAACACTTATGTAAAATCAATTAATGGCATGCAATGATGAAGGATAAAGAAGGATTAAAAGGAAGACACATATACAAGAAAGAGAATTTGAAACTAAAAGAGATGCTTACACTATCTGCAAAAGAGAAAACGGGGTTAATCTGTCAAAAACAAGGCCATGCACGTACGAGCATATGAGATGCACGTACGTGCATCTCATACATACGTACGTACATGCCTTAGTATTATTTCACAGATTTATGCCTATCACCCTACTGGATTCGTACCTATGACCATGATTCATGCAAAAATCATCTAAATGTATTTTAAGGACGATGGAAATGCTCTAGATCTGAATAGCAAAATAACATATGCATATAAATGAATGATATTTAGGTACATGGCCTAAATCATACAGACTAAATGCCAAAAATGATGAACGGATCCTATGCAGCCTTACACCTTAGAAACAAATGAGGAATCCGTTTTAATCCTTAAATGCACAAGTTAATCAATGCCGGGTTAGATCTGAAATTATGAGTATTAAATGACAGGATATACATATCAAATGCGATATTTAGCTCATGCAATATCATAAATGATTATGCTAAATCATTAAAAAAAAAAAACAACAAGATTAAGGATTGAAGAGGGTCACCCTCAGGTTTGGGCGGCTGCCATCACTCCACGAGTTCTTCCTTCTGGACCTATCGTAGTCACAGCTCTGGATTTAGGGTTTTTCGGGGGTGGTGGCTGAGGAAGATTGGGTAAACTAAGGGAAAGTGAGATGGAGGCTTAGGCCCATTCGGTCCCCTTTCAAGGTTGAAAAGTAGGGTATTTATAGGTGAGTTTTAGGGTTTAATCGCAAGGTATCCAGGGTTTCTAGCCGCCACAAGGTAGCTGGCATCGAGCTTGGTCCCTATAAGGTAAAGGAGAAAATATGGGAAATGCTGATTTTTACAGATTTTGGGTGATGCACGTACGAGCATGGGAGATGCACGTACGTGCATGAAAGATACACGTATGATCATGGGCTATGGTGATCGCTTTTGGGTGATGCACGTACGAGCATGGGAGATGCACGTACGTGCATGAAGTATGCACGTATGATCATGGGCTATGGTTTTGTGATGATTTTGAGCTGTGATCGCGTTGGTCCTTCAGGATTCACTCGTATAGTTCTATTTGACACCACCCTTCATCATTGGGCTTAAAGGTGGTCTAAAATGTCAGGAGGTACAAAATGGAGTGTTAACAGGAGTGTATTGTCTTATAGGATGGCGAGGGCGAGAGGATTCAACCCCAATGGCATTTATGGTGTTAGGTGGGGGTGTGTTGTTGTGTGATGGGAGAGGATTACGGGTGACATTTGGACGGGTTGGTGGTGAAATGACTTGCTTGTCAATGAGGTCTTGGACTTGGTGGCGAAGGCGAATACAGCGATTGGTGGCATGGCCTTTGGATTGATGGTACTTGCAGTACTCATTCTCATTGAAGCTCTTGGGTAAGGGATTTGGTGGAGGTCTTGGGTCGAGTGGCTTCAATAGGTCACGACTTATGAGCTTTTCAAGGACTCTTTCGAGTGGCATGAATAGGTCAGTGAATTGGCGAGGTGGGTTGACATCATTGAGAGAAAAGGGTTGGATTGGTTGAGTTATGGTGTTGACCTCGGCATTGTTCTTCCCAGTAAAGTTTGTCTTGCGACTCCTCACTTCCTCAGTCTTGATTGTCCCATCATTGATAGCATCTTCAACCTGCGTGCCAGCCCCAATGAGAGCTTTGAAATTTGGGAAATAGTGGGCAAATAGGTGCTTGTGATACACGGGCAGCAGGTTCTTAACCACTAACTGAATTTGGTCCTCCTCATTCGGCCTATCCATCATTCTCGACGCCTTTTGTCTCCATTTTGTAATGTAAGCGGAGAAAGTTTCATGAGCCCCTTGCTTGGTAGTTTCTAGGTCCCTTCGAGTAACGTCCACCTCTGTGTTATACTTGTAGTGCTCTGAAAACTCATTGCATATGTCTTCCCAAGTCCGGGTTCTATTCTCATCCAAGGATAAGAACCATTTCAAAGCAGAAGTGGCCAAGGTTTCATGGAACATTTGAGCTAAAAGCTCGTCAGTAGCCCCTCGAGGGTGCATAGCTCGCACGTACATCTTCAAATGAGTCTTAGGGCAACCCGTCCCATCGAACTTTTCTAACTCCGGCATCTTGAATTGTAGTGGAATACGAGCCGTTGGAAACAGGGATAGAGTCCGCATATCGACCATGTCATCAGCCCTGCGAATCCCTTTTATAGTTCTCTCCAATGCTTCTACCTTGCTAGCTAACACGGAATCACTGCTAGAACCTTTCCCCTTGGCTTCCCCTTCTAGGTCGGTGACCTCAAGTTTCGAGCTACTTTCCCCCCTTGTCTTGGTGTTCTCATTGGATTGAGGTCCCTCTTCGGTGCCAGCCCCATGAGGTATACCCGAGGAATGGGCCTTAGAGCCATTTTGTTCAAGATCCGCCATCTTCTGTTGGTTCTCTTGAGCCATTTTCAATGCAGTATCGGATGTCTCGGCGGTATGGTCAAGCTTGGTCATGATGGCTTTCAGGCAAGCCTCAAGGTCAAAGTGCCCCTCACTAGTTCTTTCGTCGGCCATGTCTGTCTGATGGGTAGACTCAACACTCACTAGACGCCCTTGTGGATTGCGGATCCAAGCCAGCACGTCTATGGATAGAAAAGTTTTAACCTTTAGCCTAAGGATCTGTCCTAAACCTCCATATTTTCCTTAATGAACTCGGTCTCTACACCATGTTCAATTAATTCATTCCTTTTATCCAATTACCTTTACAGGGATCATGGATTAAGGGTATGTTTTAAAGAATAGGGCATAGAGTCCTTCAACTAGGTTTAATTAATCCCCTAGGACTAGCACATCACAAACATAGCTTTACATCCTATTTCCTTAATTTATTCCTCCTAACCCATGGCCTTAACGAAGGCTAGGGTTTAAAGGTCTATATTAAGGGCATAAGATATAAAGCCTCACACCACAAACACAGCATAGCATTATTACAAACAATTGTGGGTGCATAAAGGTGAGACCGTAGTGTCCTACAAGTCTGTCTATATGGACTAATGATAAGGGTAGGCTAAGGTCCTTCACTTGCTTGAGCAATCCTTATACCTAACCACATGTGGCATCAGGAACGCCGCGTGGGTCCAGCAGTACGTGATTAACTCATTTAATATACCCAAGGGCAAGCCCAAGGGTACTAGGCAAGAGAGGTTGATAGCTTTCGCCCCAACACATAGAATCAGGAAAACCAAGGTTGAGACTAGGCCGATCGTTGGCAAGGATACATCGAGGGACATCGATCCTAACATGCAAGAGTTTGCGCACACAATGCAATAAATGAAAGCACACAATCAAGCGGATGCAATGTGATTGATTTTAATTAAACATAAGAAATTAACCTAGCCCATTTAAACTTTATAGAGTCTAGCCCACAAATCTCCAGTGGAGTCGCCAAACTGTGAACCCTGGAAATTGGGCTGTCACACCCCATTTTTGTCACCTTAGCTAGGGTTTGTCATTGCATGTGTCTTTTTGTTTCCTTTTTGAGTCTAGTCTTTTGCATTGAGTTTCTAGGGCCCTAAGGATGGTGTCTATGAATTTTGGTTCGATTTGGAGTTGATCTCGAGGGTTAATTAGAACTTTTGTGACTTGAGGGGCATAATTGTCTTTTTGATCACAAACTTTCCATTTGACCTTGAAATGATCTCCAAGTTGCCAATTGGAGTTCATATGGTTGTATTTGAGGTATTTGTGGGACCAATTCGATGAATTGGAGGTTCGGGATTAGAATGGCTCAGCAAGGCTCAAGTTGGCTAAAAGACCTACTTCGGGTTAGCTCGAATTGGTTCATGATTTTCACTCTATGACTACTCATTTGACCTTGATTGGTCTTAATTTCATCCCCAAATGTGTTTAGGGAGGTTGAATTTCGAATTGGAAAGCATTCGGTGCAACCCTATGTGCATACCTAAGCTAAGCGATGGTGAGGCATAGCGGTTAACCACCTTTGTAGGACTCAACCATGCAGCCATGGCTAGGGTTTCTCACCCTCAAGTGACTCAAATTACATTCCCCTTCGAAACACGGTCGTTTTGGCTTTCGTTTCGTCAAAATCGGAGTTAATTTGAACCCTAAAACACATTTGGAAGTCAAAGGGGTCAAAAATGGGCATATGCTGACAGAGCCTCGGGTGACCACCCAGGCCTGGGCGGCTAGCCGCCTGGGCCCAGGCTGCTAGCCGCCCAGCCCCAGGTGGTCACCCGAGCCACTTTCCTTTTTTGAGCCTTGACGCGGCTCCCACCCTATTTTCTCGGATTTGCTCGCCTTTGGCCGCCATTTAACCCTAATTTCAGCCCTTTTTGACCTACTTGAGCCCCAAGGTAACCTCTAAGAGCCCTTGGATCAATCCCTAGGGTTTTAATCCCAACCATTGAGGATTTTCCCTCAATCCCTATAAATACCCCCTTATACTTCAGCAATAGGGGGACACTGTGGAGGCACTTTGGTGAGACTTGGAGGCTATGGCAGCCATCCTTAGGGTAGTTTAACCTAAACTTAGAGTGAGAGAGTGTGAGAGAAAGCTTGAAGGAAGGCTGGAGCATTGCTTGAAGGCTTGAAGGAGGTTGTTTCCAGCAGCACACAAGAGGAGGAGGACTCTCTACAGCAGCCACAAAAGGTATACCCCTCCCCCTTTCTCTCTTTCATTCAAACTAGGGTTTTTTGCATAGCTTTGCATTACTTCATGTTAAAAGCTTATTGTTTTATCATGTGTTGATGCTTCTAATGCTTAGAATACATGATTAGGATATTGTCTATGGCTAGTTTTGCATGATATAATGTCATTCTATGTGGTTTTATGAGTCTTTGTGTTTTTAGGGTTTTTTTTAGAGTCTTTTCTAGGGTTTTACATGGAATAGTCATTATTTCATGTTAAAGTTCGTGTTTTTATTGTGTTTTGCTGTTAGTATGCATGATTAGGATCACATTTGTGGGCTGTTTAGTATGCTAGGATGTTATTCCATGTGATTTACTGCATGTTTGGGACTTTAGGGTTTCCTTAGTGCTGAAACGGTTTTCTGCATGAAATAACTCTTTTGCATATTAAAGTTTGTGTTTTTGTTGTGTTTTGCTATTTCTATTAGTTAGTATGCATGATTAGTATAATATTTGTGGGCTGTTTAGTATGCTAGGATGATGTCCCATGTGATTTACTGCATGTTTGGGATTCTAGGGTTTCCTTAGTGCTGAAATTGAGTTTATGTTTAGAATAGCTATACTTCATGTGCAAGCTTGTATTTTTCTCATGTGTGGATGCTTCTATTGATTAATATGCATGATTAGCATGATGTCTATGATGGGCTTTGCATGATTTAGAGTTATTTTATGTGATTTTGAGCACAATTGCGATTCTAGGGTTTCATTCATCCTTGTATTAGGAAAGTAGCATATAGCATGATAGCTTAGGGTTTTTCTTTGTGTTTTCTTCATAGTTGACATATATGTGCTGCATATTTGATAGCTATGACATTTTTCTGCATTCATAGTAGTTGATTTTAGGGTTTTTTGCATGTCATTGCATGTAGGGTTGAATTAGGGTTTTAGTTAGCTTATGATTCATGTTGTTGCATGACTTGTGGTTGATTTTGAGCCTTATTTCAATTCTGTCCAGATCTGTTATTTGTCCTTGTTATGATATTTTGAGCATGTGTTAGCCCATGTTTGGGCATGATAATGGCTTGATTTGGAATCTAGCTTGTTTGGTTGGTATTTTTGGTATGTTTGCATGGAAATTGCAGGTGCTTTGACAGGTACAACAGGTGCAACTACCCCACCAATGTGGGGTGGTTATTTTGGCTATTGTGAGATGAAATCTTACAAATAAGGTAATTACCCTATGCAATAGGGTGGTTACTTTGACAGGTTGCTTTTGCTTAAGGTAAGTAGGGTGTGAGGGTGCCCCAATTCACCCTTCTTTCCTTTCCTTGAAACTTTCCCTTTCTCCCCCCCTAGGGTTGTTTCCTAATAGAGGGGTATGGTAGATTCTATAGTTTCCTTTCAATAAAGAATACCTTTTAAATCAAAGTTTCCATCTTTTATCAAAATTCCATATTTTACCAAAAATCTTTTGAGAATCATTTATTTTGGAAACTTACCATGTTTTACTTGAAAGGAAACTTAGGGTTTACCATAGGCCTTGATTAGGTTATAACCCTATTCCCTTTCGAACTACGTGGACTTTGATCCATGTATTTCCATACATGGTACGTAGGCGCTCTTCGTGATGTTCAAGTCCGCCTTAGGATACTAAGTATCCTAGGTTTTCTCCCCCTCCTTCTTTTTTCTGTTTTTTCTTTGATTTACATGATTATATGGATGAATGAATGAATGATATGCATGCTGTCTTGTGATGATAACTGTTGATTTATGTGTGATTAAGACTTTGATTTAGCCCAATTAAATTAAGAGACCGTTTAGGGCGATATGGGTGCCTATAGGCTTTGCCTAGAACCTTCCCATATCGTAACTTAGCCTCCGAATCCCCGAATTCTCTGGTTTCCAAAAGATCATTTGCCTTTCCATTTTTAAATATGGAGTCAATCTTTTGTTTTCCTAAAACAAAACTGTTTTTAGGGTTTTCCTTGTTTCCTTTAAAAAATAAGGTGGCGACTCCTTTCTTTTTCCAAACCCATTCGTGGGCCCTCTTTTCCTGGGTCCACAGATTGGCGACTTTTAAACCCTCCTGTGGGCCTTAACCATTTCCGGGGTCCACAGACTTGGCGACTCCACTGGGGACTTGTGGGCTAGACTCTATATAATTTGATTGGGCTAAGTTAATTTCTTTTGTTTAATTAAAATCAATCACATTGCATTCGCTTGATTGTGTGCTTTCATTTATTGCATTGTGTGCGCAAACTCTTGCATGTTAGGATCGATGTCCCTTGCCACTGACGGGCCTAGCCTCAACCTTGGTTTTCCTGATTCCATGAGTTGGGGCGAAAGCTCTCAACCTCTCTTGCCAAGTACCCTTGGGCTTGCCCTTGGGTATATTAAATGAGTTAATCACGTACTGCTGGACCCACGCGGCGTTCCTGATGCCACATGTGGTTAGGTATAAAGATTGCTCAAGCAAGTGAAGGACCCCAGCCTACCCTTATCATTAGTCCATATAGACAGACTTGCAGGACACTATGGTTTCACCCTTATGCACCCACATTGTTTGTAATGATATCATGACCGTGTTTGTGATGTGCTTAACGGAAAAATTAATAGAGAACCTTTACACCCTATATCCTTAATACGTACCTTCCACCCATGACCCTTGCAAAGGCGATTGAATCAGAAGGGACTAATTGAGTATATATGGCGTGAAGTCATTGAGACAAATATGGAAGCCTAGGACATACCCTTAGGATGAGAGACTGATTGTTCCCTTTCTTAGAGGAGTGAGAAGACGTACTGGCTTGGATCCGCGACCAGCAAGGGCGCTTAGTGAAGATTGATTCTACCAACCAGTCAGACATGGCCGATGAAGCAACTAGTGAAGGGGGTTTTGATGTTGAGACTTGTTTGAAGGCTATCATGACCAAACTTGATTACACCACTGATGTATCCGAGAGAGCATTGAAAATGGCCCAAGATATCCAACATAAGATGTCCGAACCCGAACAGAATAATGGCCGTACCCCGGGGGGTAACACCGAAAATGGGGCCCAGTCTAGAGAGGGCACTAAGACCAATGATGGGGGAAGTACTCAGCCCAAAGGGAATGAATCACCTGAAGTTTTTAACCTGGAAGGGGGAAGTAAGGGGAAGACCTCTGATACAGACTCTGTGTTGGCTAGCAAGGTGGAAGCCTTGGAGAGAACTATAAAGGGAATCCGTAGGACAGATGACATGGTGGATGTACGTACCCTATCTTTGTTTCCTCAAGCTCGTATTCCACTACAATTCAAGATGCCTGAATTAGAAAAGTTTGATGGAACGGGTTGCCCCAAGACCCATTTGAAAATGTATGTGCGAGCTATGCACCCTCGAGGAGCAACAGATGAACTCTTGGCCCAAATGTTCCACGAAACCTTAGCCACTTCTGCCTTGAAGTGGTTCCTAGCTTTGGATGAGAATAGAACCCGGACTTGGGAGGACATATGTAACGAGTTTTCAGAGCACTATAAGTATAACACTGAAGTGGATGTCACAAGAAGGGACCTAGAGACCACAAAACAAGGGGCTAATGAGACCTTTTCCGCTTTCATTACAAGGTGGAGGCAAAAGGCCTCGAGAATGGCAGATAGACCGAATGAGGAAGATCAGATTCAGTTGGTGGTTAAGAACCTATTGCCGGTGTATCACAAGCACCTCTTTGCTCACTACTTCCCTAATTTCAAGGCTCTTATCGGGGCAGGTACCCAAGTTGAGGATGCCATAGCTGATGGGTCAATCAAGACAGAAGAAGTCCAAAAGAACCGCAGGCCGAACTTTGCTGGGAAAAACAATGCCGAGGTCAATGCCATAGCCCAACCCATTCAACCTATCTCCCTAAATGACACCAACCCACCTCGCCAATTCACCGAGCTGCATATGCCACTTGAGAAAGTACTTGAAAAGCTAAAAAGCCGAGGCCTGTTGAAACCTCTCGACCCAAGACCACCACCAAATCCATTGCCCAAGAGCTTCAATGAGAATGAATACTGCAAATTCCACCAAGCCAAAGGCCACTCAACCAACCGTTGCTATCGCCTTAGGCATGAGATCCAAGACTTACTTGACAAGCAAATCATCTCACCACCAACTCCACCAAATCGCCCAAATGTCACTCAAAATCCACTTCCCTCTCATAATTCATCCAACTCCATAAATGCCATTGAAGCCGACCCATCTCGACCTTGCCTACCCATAAGACAATACACTCCATTACCCATGTCCTTGACCCAAGCCTTTTACCAATGCTGTAACCAAGGCCTTATCATACTTCACCCTCCAAAGCCAAGACCCCAAACACCCCATCAATATTGCCAATACCATGGTATACCCGGCCATGACACTGAGGACTGTGCTATGTTGAGAAAGGTCGTTCAAGACCTCATTGATCAAAAGACCCTGCAATTGCCAAAGAAGTCCATCCAACAGCAGTTGAAAGAAAGGTACGAAGCAGGAGACCCTCAAGTGGGGTTATTGGGAGAACCTTCGGGGAGGTTTGATTACTATGTGCTTTATCCTGATCCATTGCCAAGTGAGCCCATAATTCCTACGGGCTGGGATGATATACCCGAAGAGGTGCAGATGGAGGACATTGACATGATTGAATGGGATGACCTGATGGGTGACACAAATGAAATTGATGACATATGGGCTAGTGATGAAGAAGTAGACCACATGACAAGAGGGGGCCGCCATTTCAAGCCTCCGCACTTGGAATCTAATAATCCACTGGGTGAGTTAGATAAGCGCCTTGATGTGCAAGAAGAAGAGGATGAAGTACTCCGACAATTGAAGAAGACTAATGCCAATATCACCATCTGGGGCTTGCTTATGGCCTCTCACAAACACAGACAGACAGTGCTGAAGTTGTTAAACCAGATACAGGTTCCGGTTGATTTGTCTCCTGAGGGATTGGTGAATCTAGTAAACCCTACTCCGAAGAATTCCACTATAGTGTTCACAGAAGCTGACTTACCTAAGAGTGGGCCAAGCCACTCCCAAGCTTGCACATAACTGTTGACACCATGGGAAAGAGGGTTCCCACGGTCTTAATTGATAATGGTTCTGCACTGAATGTGTGTCCCTTGAGAACTGCAACTGTTTTGGGCTTGGGGCCCACTGATTTCACTCCATCAGGGCAGACAGTAAGGGCGTATGATAATACCCGTAGAGAAGTAATTGGGATGGTCACTCTACCTTTAATCATGGGACCCACGGAGTTCAGAGTGGAGTTTCAAGTCTTGGATGTGCCGTCATGTTTCAATCTGTTATTGGGAAGGCCTTGGATTCATCCCGCTGGGGCTGTACCATCATCATTGCATCAAAAGGTAAAGTTCCCACATGAGGGAGCCATTGTTACACTTCAAGGGGACTATGATTTGAAAATGGCGGGTATACCTATATGTGAAATAAAACCGGAATCAGTTGAGATACCCTTGTCTGGGTTTGAGTATGTGCAATGCATTGAAAAGGAGTTGGAAAAGGAAGAACTGATCCCCCTTGACTATTGTCCCCATGGTAATTTACATGTTGGTGAGATAATGCGGAAAATGAATTTCTTCCCGGGTATGGGCCTAGGGCGTCGCCAACAAGGAATTCCCCATTCTGTTCAAAGTCGGGTTGTTTCCTACACTTTTGGGTTAGGATATGAGCCCACTAAGAATGACTATGCAGAAATGACAAGGAGGAATAAGGAGAAGGGAAAAGCTAGAGCAGAAGGAAGGGTGCCAGACTTTAAGATTTCACCGTACAGGCCGACTCTGAATGGCTGTTTCATCAAGGAAGGGGATGACTTCCTGTACTGTGGGTTCCCACAGCCTATGTTTAATCCAACAACCAAGATCAGAATCCCGGGGTTTGAGATTTTCTTCACCGAGTGGTATCCAATCACCGCTGAAATGGTGGATGATGAAGCCATCAATGACAGTTATTGGGAGAGGAAAGAAGAAGATTGGGTGGAGCACATGGATTCTGACACCATGGTCACTTTGTTTCAAGACATGGTCCTTACTATGGAGTTCGAAGGCGAGCAAGAGTTCGGAAAGGAAGAGCCACCACACTATTGCACTTTTTACCCAAGTTCTGATCCAGCATTGGCAGGTAGAGATTTTTGTGACAAGTACTTTACAGAGGGGCTGAATCCTCAGAGCTTGACAAGTTGGTACAATTCTATGGGAAAGAAGAAAGAAGACTGGGTAGAGCATGTGGATACCGAGGCTATGGTTGCCATGTTCCAAGATATGGTTCTTACTTTGGGGGAGTCAGCAACAGAAGATTGCCAAGATTCGTCAATTCACCATGCAACCATGCCACTTCACAATTGGTACCTAGAAGATGGAGCCATTGCAGAGATCCTTAAAGAGGAAGATCATGACCTGCCTGATAGTAGCTTGTAGGTTCCTTAGTTAGAAGTCTTTCCTGCTTTCAATAAAGTTTGTCCGCCTATCCCACTTTGTGGAGTTAGGAGTCGTTTCATAGTTGTGGCACCAAATTTTGGTTTCCTTTTCAAGTTTGTGTCTTTTTGTTTGTTCCTTTAATGAAGTGTGTTTCTTTTATACATTGTTTGCTTGCAGTGTTTCCTTTCTCTCTTCTATGGATATTTATGGCATGGATATAGATCCTAGGAATGACGTCCCCCCGGAGCTCGCCGAGCGAAGGAAAAGGGGTGTCACCGAACCTAACATGGATGAATTGGAATCAATCAATTTAGGGACAAATGAATTGCCAAAGATAATTAAAATTGGGATAACCCTTTCACCACTTGAAAAAGAAAAGCTGATAGCCCTCTTAAAGGCCAACATAACGGCCTTTGCATGGTCTTATGAAGACATGCCCGGCATAGATCCAGACATTGTGCAGCACTTCATCCCCACCAATCCCCTTAAAAAGCCGGTAAAGCAAAAATTGAGAAGATTGAAACCCGAGTGGGCATTGAAGGTAAAGGAGGAAGTAACCAAACAACTCGATGCGGGGTTCCTACAGGTTGTGGAGTATCCCAAGTGGTTATCTAATATAGTTCCCGTGCCTAAAAAGGATGGAAAAGTGAGGATGTGTGTGGATTTTCGAGATCTTAATGCAGCAAGCCCTAAGGATGATTTCCCTTTGCCCCACATTGATGTATTGGTAGATAGTACTGTAGGACATGCGCTCCTCTCTTTCATGGATGGGTTTTCCGGATACAATCAGATAAAGATGGCGCCGCAAGATATGGAGAAAACGGCCTTTATCACACAGTGGGGAACATATTGTTACAAAGTGATGCCGTTCGGTTTGAGAAATGCTGGGGCTACCTATCAAAGAGCTGCTACAACATTGCTGCATGACATGATCCACAAGGAGGTGGAAGTATATGTGGACGACATGATCGTGAAGTCCGTGGATCGAGAAGGACACTTCATGGCACTGGAAAGGTTCCTGGAGCGAGCAAAGAAGTACAACTTGCGTTTGAATCCACAGAAATGCGCCTTTGGTGTCACTGCGGGCAAGCTATTAGGATTCATGATTACTCAGAGAGGAATTAAGGTCGATCCGGGAAAAATCAAGGCCATTGTAGAGATGGAGCCGCCTAGCACAGAGAAGCAGATTCGAGGGTTCTTGGGGAGAATTCAGTACATAAGCAGGTTCATTGCTAATTTGACTATGGTATGCGAGCCGATTTTCAAGTTACTTAAGAAGGGGGTGCCGAAGGTATGGAACGAAGAATGTCAAGAAGCTTTGAGATCATCAAAAGGTATTTGAGTAATCCACCAATTCTAGTTCCTCCGCGACAAGGTGAGCCGTTATTGTTATACTTGACGGTCACTGAAACCGCGACGGGAGCTATGCTAGCTCAGTACCTTGAGGGGTCGAAAAAGGAGAATGCCATTTACTATCTAAGCAAGAAGATGACAGACTATGAGGTGAAGTACAATGCCATAGAGAAGGCTTGTGTGGCTTTGGTATGGGCAACTCAGAAACTCCGTCACTACATGATGTCGTATGAGGTTTTCTTGATAAGCCGAATGGACCCACTGAAGTACCTGATAGAAAGGCCGGTCTTGTCCTACAGAACTGCCCGATGGTGGATTCTTCTCAATGAATTCGACATAAAGTATGTAACACAGAAGTCAGTAAAAGGAAGTGTCATTGCAGATTACTTGGCTAGCTGCCCTGTGGCGTCATCAGAACAATTTAATGACCAATTCCCCGATGAGGATGTCCTGGAGATTGGAAAGAAGAGTTGGAAAGTATACTTTGATGGAGCTGCAAATAAGAGAGGGTATGGGATAGGAGTTCTACTAGTCTCACCTGAAGAAGCATTCACACCATTGGCGGTTAAGTTAGGGTTTGAAGCCACCAACAACATTGCCGAGTATGAAGCCTGCATCCTTGCATTGGAAGCTGCACTAGAACTGGGGATCAAAGAGTTAGAAGTTTTCGGAGATTCAGCACTGATTATCTGCCAGATAAAGGGAGAGTGGAAGACTCGTGATGAGAAGCTGTTGCCGTATCATGCTTACTTAGAAGCCTTGACTAAGGAATTTGTGGAAATAGAGTTCAACTATTTGTCAAGAAATAAGAATCAGTTCGCTGATGCTTTGGCAACTCTAGCTTCTATGGTGGAAATCCCAGATGGTGGGAATGTAAAACCATTGGTGATAGAATGTAGAGAAAAACCTGTGTATTGCTGTTCTATTCGAGAAGGAGAGTTGAAAGATGGCCATCCTTGGTACTATGACATCATGAAATTCATTGAGGAAAAGGAGTATCCTGAAGGAGCAACCCGCGTTAATAGGAGAACACTGAGGAGACTAGCAAGTCACTATGTTTTGTGTGGAGGAAAGCTATACCGAAGGTCATACGATGGGGTCCATCTGTTGTGTGTCACTGAGGAAGAAGCCGAGCGTCTTGTTAGTGAAATCCATGAAGGAGTTGGAGCACCGCACATGAATGGTTATATGCTAGCTAAGAAGATCATGAGGTTGGGCTACTATTGGTCTACAATGGAGAGAGATTGCCATGCACATGTTAAGAAGTGTCACAAATGTCAAGTCTTTGCTAATGGACAACACTTGCCTTCCATGCCTTTGACAAGCATGTCATCACCTTGGCCGTTTGCAGTATGGGGAATAGATATAATTGGGCAGATTAAGCCGAAAGCCTCCAATGGGCATGAGTACATCTTGGTAGCTATCGATTACTTCACTAAGTGGGTAGAGGCAGCATCTTTCAAGACCCTGAACGCCAAGAAGGTAGCACAGTTCATACAGCTCAACATCATCTACAGGTATGGGGTACCCCATGAGATCATTTCAGACAATGGTCAGCACTTTCAGAAAGAAACCAAGGAGCTTTTGCAGAAATACAACATAGTGCACTATTTATCCTCCCCTTATCGCCCGCAGACTAATGGAGCAGGGGAGGCCGCCAACAAGAATGTTAAGAAGATATTACAGAAAACAGCTGACACCTACACTGATTGGCATGAGAAGTTGCCATTAGCCTTGTGGGGCTATAGAACATCTGTGAGATCATCAACAGGGGCTACCCCTTATTCCTTGGTGTATGGGATGGAGGCTGTTTTGCCTATTGAGTTGGAGGTACCGTCATTACGGGTTGCTATGGAGAGTCAGATAGCAGAAGCAGATTGGGTTAAGAACCGTTATGATGAGCTGGCATTGCTCGATGAAAGGCGATTGAGGGCCTTGTATCATGTGCAGGGATATCAGCGAAGGGTTGCAAGAGCATTCAACAAGCATGTCAAAGACCGAGGTTTGAAGATAGGGGATTTGGTGTTGAAAGAAATCAGAGCTCCTATTTTTGATCCACGAGGAAAGTTCAAGCCAAGTTGGGGTGGTCCGTATGTTATCAAGGAGATATTACCAGCAGGGGCTGTTCGCCTCATGGATTTGGATGGAATTGAGTTCGCTCGTCCTACAAATTTGGATCAATTGAAGAAGTACTATGTGTAAGGCCTGCTAGGTTGAAAACCCATAAGGGCGGCCTAGGCAAAAGTTAAGGCATTTGAACTACGAGGGCCTGATTCCCCATTCCTAAAAAAAAAAAAGAAAAAAAAAGAAAAAATGAAAAGAAAAGAAAAAATTGAAAAAGGATGGGGATACGTAGGCAGCCCATAAAGTTACCTTGGGTGCGGTCCAAACAACACCACAACAACAAATCTCAAAATTAAATTATTATTGGCAATTCATTTAGAACTAATTGATTGACATAACAATTTATTGATGTTAGATAAAGAACTATTGACATGCCATAGATAACCTATTTCTAAAAGTCTTCAAGTCTTTTTGTTTTTCTTCAGAGTCTCTTGGTTTGCTTTTCTTTCAAGTCTTCGCTTCTTTCGCAAGTCATGAGCATGTGCTGCTTCCACTGCTTTCAGAATATCTTCCCTGCAAAATCCAAGCTTTGTGTCCTTGATAAGGTCATAAATCCTTTCCCTGCGTATGGTTTCTCTTTCACCCAAGCTAGTCTTCAACCATGTCTTGTATTCAGGGCTCATGACATAAGGCCCATCAGTGTTTTTAACTCGAGTCAGTTTCAGTTGGTCAGTCCATCTAGTCTTGGCCCACTTAACCATTGTGGGGCCCACGGGTTCGACAGAATGATCAAATACCACAGAAATAGGTATGGTTTGCATGGCACCCATCTGACGAAATATTCTTGAAGTCCAATAGAATGAAGTTGATTTCAACCCTATGAGCTTGACCATAGCACACCCAGAAGTTCGAAGAAGAATTTGTTCCTTGCATCCCCATGTGGAGACAAACCACCTGATGTTTCGCCATGAGAGAGTTTGGAAGTAGCCTAACCATTCCCTCAAAGAAAATTGACCAGGGAGTTCAACTCGACGGCAGCAGTAATGTTGAGGTTTGTATGGATTGATGGTGGTAAGAGATAAGAAATTAAGCCTTTCAAGAAGCCACATCTGCAGTAGAACGGGGCTCCCTCCTAATGGGGCTTGTGGGTTATCATGAACTTTGTCTAAACTGTTGAGAGTTTCAGCTAGCACTATGGGAATCAGGTTGTTGTGTTCAAGAAGAAAAGGGATCAGTTCGCATATTTGAATAGGGACATAGAGAGTCCCCGTGGAGATAAGGAAGCGACCAATCAAGCAGAAAGCAAGAGCATGTTGAGTGGGAAGGTTGAAATTCAAGGTACCTTTGCTGTCATGAGCCAAGAAGGAAGTTGCTATTTCCATGAGATTCACCTTATGATCCTTCACAAATATGGAGGCCTCTTGTTGAGAAATCCCAAGGAAGTTGGAGAAGGAAATCAAGTAACTTGAGCGTGGAGTAGGGAGGATGAAAGGTCCTACAGGTGAAACTCCATACAAAGCGCAGAACTCTTCCATTGTTGGGCATAGTTCTTCATAGTTGAAGCGGAATACATGAAGTTGGGGATCCCAAAAATACGTAGCAGCAGTAAGAAGAGTGGTTTCAAGCTTCACATGCATCAAAGAAAGCAACGGATCCAAGCAGTAGCGCTTGAACTCCTTCCTTGCCCCCACACTCATAACTTTCAGAAAATCACTCAAGAGTTTGTCTAGGGCTTCCATAACTTGCTCTCAATGAATGTTAGTAGGGTTTGAGACCCCTTGGATGTGCTTTTATAGGAAAAAATTCGGAAATCCGTGTTTTGGAAGGTGGAATCCCGTCAAAATAGGAAGTTTCCTAAAATCAGGCGAAACACCGCTTCGGGCTCGGGTGACCACCCAGGCCTAGGCGGCTAGCCGCCTGGGCCCAGGCGGCTAGCCGCCCAGCCCCAGGTGGTCACCCGAGGCCGCCGTCTTGTTTCGCCCATTTTTGCCTTGTTATGCCTTCGTTTGGCCCTTTTGTGATGTTTTGACTTTTTTGTGCTTGATTTAAGCCCATTTTTCACTCAATACAAGATCATATCATTGCAATAAAGTTCAACATAGATTCATCAAGTATCCATAATAAAGGTTCAAGGTTGGGAATTGAAATTCCTAGTTAATACATAACAAGATAGTAATGAGTTCCAACATTCCTAAGAAGAGGTGAGTGAAACTCAATGATTTCCCGTGGGCCTTCTCTTTCGACTTGGCCCGGCTCCATCATGCCCTGAACGAGGTGCTCTAGAAGGGGGCATATCCTGTGGTGGATTAGATGATGATGCCTGTTGCAAACAAAGATAATGAGTTAGGAGGGTAATGGTGCCAATCCTAGTTGAAAGCTAATAAGATGATCACTCACTTGGGGATTTAAGCGTGCTTCCAGAACTGAGTTCTCTAAACTCATTCGCACAAGATCCCTCCTCAATCCTTCATTGAGTTCAATGCATTCCTGGGCATACTCCCGTGGAACCTAGGAAAGTATAAACATGGTTAACAATAATGAAAGAATCCAATTTCAAAAAGATAAGAGTTTAGAACTCACATTCTCATAATATGGATCGATCTTGGGATATTCATCGAATGGTGGATGGGTAATATCAGTCTTCACAAATTTTGTCCCACTGCACAAGTTCACATACCAATTTAGTTGTGGGAGGGGTGGAGGTTGATTTCCTTCAAGGTCCTCATCCTCGTCATTGTAAGTCATCCCAGTGGCAGATCCAACTGTGGAGCTGTGTCCCCTTGCCCGTCGGCCCTGAAATTCAAATATTTGTCAAATGGAGTCTTTCATGTAATCTTAAAAAAGAGTTTAAGAGTGTGGGGAGCTCACCCCTTGAGGTGGGAGACCAGTGACCCTAGGATTCATTAGATATTGTCGGCAAAAGGCAGTGTATTCTATGCGAGGGGAGGTGAATCCCTCAGCATCCCAACCCCTCAGAGCTTCTTCTAGTTCATCACCCGCTAGGTGGCTAGTGTGCCTCATGTTCTCTGGTGGCATGGAAGGTGTCACAGCTGCATTCATGTTTCCATGGACTTGTCTCAGGACTCGTTCCCCAAGATACCAGCTTCTACCTGTGGGGCCTTCAAAAAGGACCCTTTTGCTTGTCAACTCCAAACAAGAGGAGTACTTCTCAGGTAGCCTATGCTCCCACAACCTCCATGGATCCCATTCCACCTGTTGAGTTTGAAATGAGAAATGAAAGAAAAAAGATAAAAAAGAGAAAGAGAAAGAAAGATTTTACCATATCAGCAGTCAAGCTGGCAAGATATGCCCTTGCATGGGCATAATCGTGTCGATTGGAGGCTCTTGTAGCCAAGCAAGATGGAGCATAATTCTGAAGGATGGGCCATGACATGGCATCACTAGCAAGAGTCGGGCGACACATGTTCAGGTACTCGTAGTACCATATCTGTGGAAAACCAAAGAAAAAGAAGAAATCATGTGTGTGTTAAGTTTCGGGAAATAATAGAGAATTGAATGTTCTTTGTTACCTCCCAAACGAAAGGAAGCCCCCCAAAGTTCTTTGCAACTCCTCGGGACATGTCAGTCATGGAGCGATACATGTTTGCGAAAGCAGCTCCACCCCAATTGTATCTCCCAATTTTGTTCACATCTTCCATGCTAGCTAGCAACTCAAGTCGAGCCATGTCGTTGGTGCCCGCAAAAAGGTACATGAAATCATGTAGAGCAAGAAAGCTCTCACAATGTATTGGGGATCCGTCCCCTCACTCTCTTCTTCAGTAGCGAAGGTGTTGTAGAGCCAAGTACGGCGCACACCTTTTGGGCTTAACTCCGCTTCCACCCCGAGTAGAGCTACTATGTAGTTCTGGTCCATGTTGGCTTGTTCGTAGTATTCCAAGCGCTTGCCTTTCAAGCTCAACCCAGTTATCATGGTGAAATCTTTAGGGGTCATGGTCATCTCCCCGAAGCTAAAATGGAAAGTGTTGGTGGTGTCCCACCATAGCTCTGTCAAGGCAAATAATGCTTGCCTATCCCATTGCTCGTTCCATAGAGCATCTAGGAAGGGCTCAAAACCCGCCTTCTTTATTATCTTGCGAGCACGTGGTTGGGCATGATTCATATGTCTCCACCAAGAGATGAGTCCCTTTATTGATGTCCTTGTACGGAGACTTTGGAAGTCGGGCTATGTCAAAAGATTGTGTATTGAGTTAGCATTGAAAACATAGAGATATTGGGCATACATTGATAATTGATTTCAAATGGTTTTCCAAAAGTTTTAAAATATGGGTTTTGATTCATGAAATGAATTAGAAATGAATGCCCATGACTTTGTGTATTCAAATTCATTGATTTTGTAAGGATTGAACATGTTTTTGCCTTTCGGGCATTTTTTCGAACACTTGGTGTGTAACTTGTTTTCAAGCAATGAAATGAAAGATTTTTGTATATCAAATCCTTGCCAAGACCATATGACTTGGTTCTACAATGCAAACCAATTGATTTTTCAAGAATTGAACATGTTTTTGTCTCTTTGGCATTTTATCAAACACTTGGTGGGCATCTTTTCTCAAGCATTGGGAAACAAGCTTTGTGCACATTCAATCCTTGCCAAATCAATGAACTTGGCTTAACAATGATAAAAACAATCAAAAGAAGATCATGGGAATGCATTTTATCCAATAGAAATCAAGATTTCAAGATAAACATGTTAAGTTGGGAAGAACTAACCTCATGTTGGGAATGGAGGTATGAGAGATGCTTCTTGGGTTCAAGCAACACCTTGTCTTGGGATGCATCATAGATTGGTGCCTTGTATGTATTCTTGATCACATAATATGGATACTTGATGTTGGAATCATTGCTAGAAGCCATTGTTGATGGTTGAGCTTGTATGTGAGAAAAATGGGTTTGATAAGGAAGATGATGAATTTGATCTTGCAACTTGATGATTGATGTTTGTTTTTGCTGTTGAATGACTTGTTCTTGATGCTATTTCATGCACACAACTTGAATTGAAAGTGAAACTTTGATTGAGAATGTGTTTGTGAGTGTTTGGAGAAGATGGAATGAGTTTCTAGAGAGAGAAACTCTCAATTTTCGAAATTGGGTGAGTGTGAGCACAAATGGGGGGTCAAGGGTTTAAAAACCCAGAATTTTGAGGACCCTAGCCTCGGGTAACCGCCCAGCATGGGGCGACAAGCCGCCTGGGCTTGGGCGGCAAGCCACCAGCAGCCAGGTGGTCACCCCCCCTTGCTCGCTCCGTTGCGCTCGTTTGGCCTTTGCTCGCCTATTCGCGCTTTTGAACCCTCTTTGAGATGAAATCTCAAGCATGTTTTGGGTTGAAAAATGAATGAATATCTTGACATTGTTTGACATGAAATGATTTGAAAGGATTGCATTGATGGCCCTTGTGTGGGCATGGCATGCTAGTAGGGTCGAACAACCCTCTCTATGCATATGGTTTTGATTGTTAGGGATGAATTCCCTCCTATGTCACTATGATTTGTTGTCATTTGGGATAAAGATACCTTCCCTATATGCATGTGAATGATTGCTTTCATGAGATAATTGTGTCTCCTATATGAGTTGGTGTTTGAGTTGAGGCGTGAATAGCCTCCATGTGAGATGACTTGGTGAACTTGTTGTGTGTTGGTGAGTAGAAGCTTACCTTTGTCTTGATGACTTAGTGAGAGAAAGATGAAATCTTTCTCATGATTACATGCTTACCTTGATGACTTGAAAGATGCAATCTTTCCCATGATTTATGTTGACCTTGATGGTTTGATTATGAGAAGGGCGCGATCTTTCTCATGCTATGTGTTCACCTTGAGAGTTTGATATGAGAAGGATGCAATCTTTCTCACGTCCTATGTTTACCTTGATGAATTGAAAGATGCGATCTTTCCCAATGGTATGTGTTTACCCTGATTGAAGGTTGTGACCTTCCTCGTACTATGTGACTACCTTAACAATTGAATGATAACCTTGATGGTTTGAATATGAGAAGGATGTATCTTTCTCATGTTTTGAGATAGCCTTGATGGCTTCCTGTGGTATGTGTTTACCTTGATTGATTTGAGCAAGAGAAGGACGTGATCTTTCTCGTGTTATGTGATTTACCTTGATATTTGAATGATAACCTTGATGGTTTGAATATGAGAAGGATGTATCTTTCTCATATTTTGGGATAGCCTTGATGGCATGGTGTTACCTCGTACTATTCGCCAGTTGTCACTGGCAAAGTATGGGAAGACCTTTCATCGAACGAAGTTCGATGTAAGCTATGGATACCTTGTACTATTCACCAGTTGTCACTGGTACAGTATGGGAAGACCTTTCATCGAACGAAGTTCGATGTAAGTTATGGATACCTCGTACTATTCGCCAGTTGTCACTGGCATAGTATGGGAAGACCTTTCATCGAACGAAGTTCGATGTAAGCTATGGATACCTCGTATTATTCACCAGTTGTCACTGGTGCAGTATGGGATGTGATTACCTTGATAATTGAGTAATAACCTTGACGGTTTGAATATGAGAAGGATGTATCTTTCTCATATTTTGGGATGGCCTTGATGGCATAATGTTACCTCGTACCATTCGCCAGTTGTCACTGGCATAGAATTGGAAGACCTTTCATCGAACGAAGTTCGATGTAACCTGTGGATACCTCATCTTGTTCCCCAGTGAAACTGGTATACAGCATGAGAGGAGTTCTGTAGAACTTATGAAGAGTACCTTTGTGCTTGTGTATGATGAATTCGAAGAATTCAATGATATGTTCACCCTCTTTTCCCCAGTGGGTCTTGATTAAATCAATTCCCCGGGCAAAAATGGGTTGTTCTTTTGGTCATTGGCTTGCAAGTGAAACTTGCTCACCAATGAGGGGCTTCTGTCACACCCCATTTTTGTCACCTTAGCTAGGGTTTGTCATTGCATGTGTCTTTTTGTTTCCTTTTTGAGTCTAGTCTTTTGCATTGAGTTTCTAGGGTCCTAAGGATGGTGTCTATGAATTTTGGTTCGATTTGGAGTTGATCTCGAGGGTTAATTAGAACTTTTGTGACTTGAGGGGCATAATTGTCTTTTTGATCACAAACTTTCCATTTGACCTTGAAATGATCTCCAAGTTGCCAATTGGAGTTCATATGGTTGTATTTGAGGTATTTGTGGGACCAATTCGATGAATTGGAGGTTCGGGATTAGAATGGCTCAGCAAGGCTCAAGTTGGCTAAAAGACCTACTTCGGGTTAGCTCGAATTGGTTCATGATTTTCACTCTATGACTACTCATTTGACCTTGATTGGTCTTAATTTCATCCCCAAATGTGTTTAGGGAGGTTGAATTTCGAATTGGAAAGCATTCGGTGCAACCCTATGTGCATACCTAAGCTAAGCGATGGTGAGGCATAGCGGTTAACCACCTTTGTAGGACTCAACCATGCAGCCATGGCTAGGGTTTCTCACCCTCAAGTGACTCAAATTACATTCCCCTTCGAAACACGGTCGTTTTGGCTTTCGTTTCGTCAAAATCGGAGTTAATTTGAACCCTAAAACACATTTGGAAGTCAAAGGGGTCAAAAATGGGCATATGCTGACAGAGCCTCGGGTGACCACCCAGGCCTGGGCGGCTAGCCGCCTGGGCCCAGGCTGCTAGCCGCCCAGCCCCAGGTGGTCACCCGAGCCACTTTCCTTTTTTGAGCCTTGACGCGGCTCCCACCCTATTTTCTCGGATTTGCTCGCCTTTGGCCGCCATTTAACCCTAATTTCAGCCCTTTTTGACCTACTTGAGCCCCAAGGTAACCTCTAAGAGCCCTTGGATCAATCCCTAGGGTTTTAATCCCAACCATTGAGGATTTTCCCTCAATCCCTATAAATACCCCCTTATACTTCAGCAATAGGGGGACACTGTGGAGGCACTTTGGTGAGACTTGGAGGCTATGGCAGCCATCCTTAGGGTAGTTTAACCTAAACTTAGAGTGAGAGAGTGTGAGAGAAAGCTTGAAGGAAGGCTGGAGCATTGCTTGAAGGCTTGAAGGAGGTTGTTTCCAGCAGCACACAAGAGGAGGAGGACTCTCTACAGCAGCCACAAAAGGTATACCCCTCCCCCTTTCTCTCTTTCATTCAAACTAGGGTTTTTTGCATAGCTTTGCATTACTTCATGTTAAAAGCTTATTGTTTTATCATGTGTTGATGCTTCTAATGCTTAGAATACATGATTAGGATATTGTCTATGGCTGGTTTTGCATGATATAATGTCATTCTATGTGGTTTTATGAGTCTTTGTGTTTTTAGGGTTTTTTTTAGAGTCTTTTCTAGGGTTTTACATGGAATAGTCATTATTTCATGTTAAAGTTCGTGTTTTTATTGTGTTTTGCTGTTAGTATGCATGATTAGGATCACATTTGTGGGCTGTTTAGTATGCTAGGATGTTATTCCATGTGATTTACTGCATGTTTGGGACTTTAGGGTTTCCTTAGTGCTGAAACGGTTTTCTGCATGAAATAACTCTTTTGCATATTAAAGTTTGTGTTTTTGTTGTGTTTTGCTATTTCTATTAGTTAGTATGCATGATTAGTATAATATTTGTGGGCTGTTTAGTATGCTAGGATGATGTCCCATGTGATTTACTGCATGTTTGGGATTCTAGGGTTTCCTTAGTGCTGAAATTGAGTTTATGTTTAGAATAGCTATACTTCATGTGCAAGCTTGTATTTTTCTCATGTGTGGATGCTTCTATTGATTAATATGCATGATTAGCATGATGTCTATGATGGGCTTTGCATGATTTAGAGTTATTTTATGTGATTTTGAGCACAATTGCGATTCTAGGGTTTCATTCATCCTTGTATTAGGAAAGTAGCATATAGCATGATAGCTTAGGGTTTTTCTTTGTGTTTTCTTCATAGTTGACATATATGTGCTGCATATTTGATAGCTATGACATTTTTCTGCATTCATAGTAGTTGATTTTAGGGTTTTTTGCATGTCATTGCATGTAGGGTTGAATTAGGGTTTTAGTTAGCTTATGATTCATGTTGTTGCATGACTTGTGGTTGATTTTGAGCCTTATTTCAATTCTGTCCAGATCTGTTATTTGTCCTTGTTATGATATTTTGAGCATGTGTTAGCCCATGTTTGGGCATGATAATGGCTTGATTTGGAATCTAGCTTGTTTGGTTGGTATTTTTGGTATGTTTGCATGGAAATTGCAGGTGCTTTGACAGGTACAACAGGTGCAACTACCCCACCAATGTGGGGTGGTTATTTTGGCTATTGTGAGATGAAATCTTACAAATAAGGTAATTACCCTATGCAATAGGGTGGTTACTTTGACAGGTTGCTTTTGCTTAAGGTAAGTAGGGTGTGAGGGTGCCCCAATTCACCCTTCTTTCCTTTCCTTGAAACTTTCCCTTTCTCCCCCCCTAGGGTTGTTTCCTAATAGAGGGGTATGGTAGATTCTATAGTTTCCTTTCAATAAAGAATACCTTTTAAATCAAAGTTTCCATCTTTTATCAAAATTCCATATTTTACCAAAAATCTTTTGAGAATCATTTATTTTGGAAACTTACCATGTTTTACTTGAAAGGAAACTTAGGGTTTACCATAGGCCTTGATTAGGTTATAACCCTATTCCCTTTCGAACTACGTGGACTTTGATCCATGTATTTCCATACATGGTACGTAGGCGCTCTTCGTGATGTTCAAGTCCGCCCTAGGATACTAAGTATCCTAGGTTTTCTCCCCCTCCTTCTTTTTTCTGTTTTTTCTTTGATTTACATGATTATATGGATGAATGAATGAATGATATGCATGCTGTCTTGTGATGATAACTGTTGATTTATGTGTGATTAAGACTTTGATTTAGCCCAATTAAATTAAGAGACCGTTTAGGGCGATATGGGTGCCTATAGGCTTTGCCTAGAACCTTCCCATATCGTAACTTAGCCTCCGAATCCCCGAATTCTCTGGTTTCCAAAAGATCATTTGCCTTTCCATTTTTAAATATGGAGTCAATCTTTTGTTTTCCTAAAACAAAACTGTTTTTAGGGTTTTCCTTGTTTCCTTTAAAAAATAAGGTGGCGACTCCTTTCCTTTTTCTTTTTCAAACCCACTTTCTTTTCAATCCCTCGTGGGCCCATGTGAACCCCAGAAATGGTTAAGGCCCACAGGAGGGTTTAAAAGTCGCCAATCTGTGGACCCAGGAAAAGAGGGCCCACGAATGGGTTTGGAAAAAGAAAGGAGTCGCCACCTTATTTTTTAAAGGAAACAAGGAAAACCCTAAAAATCAGGTTGTTTTAGGAAAACAATTTGAATGACTCCATAAAAAAAGGAAAGGCAAAAACCAATCTTTTGAAAACCAAAGAAATCGGGGATTCGGAGGCTAAGTTATGACATGGGAAGGTTCTAGGCAAAGCCTATAGGCACCCATGTCACCCTTTCGGTCTCTCAGTTCATTTGGGCTAAATTAAAGTCTTTCCATACAAAAATCAGCAAGTATATCATCACAAGAATTGCATGCATATCATATATTTCATTCATCCATCCATGCATAATAAGCAAATAAAAACAGAAAATAAAGAAAAAGAAAACAAAACAAAAATAAACCTAGGATGCTTGGATCCTAGAACGGACTTGAGCCTCACGAAGAGCGCCTACGTACCATGCAACGAAATACATGGATCAAAGTCCACGTAGTTCGATTAGAACTAAGGTTAAATCCTAATACAAACCTATGGTTAAAACCCTAGGTTTCCTTATTTGATCAAAAGAGTTGAATATGATAGAAAGTTTGATTTTAGGAAAGAAATCCACAAAATGGAAACTTTAATAAAAACCAGAATTTTGTTGGTTAAGGAAACCTCTAATTAAACCATAGGATCATATTAAAAATTAACCCTAAATAGGGAGAAGAGAATGAGTTAAGAAGAAAGGTGAATTGGGGCACCTTCACACCCACTTACCTGAGCGCAATTAGCTCCAAGCATTTAGCCATTTCAGACATAAGCAGCCCTATTTGCCATGGGACAAATACCACACCTATTTGCACCCTTACAAGTGCTCAAAACCATGCAAAAACACTAACATGCAAATCTGGACAGAATAGTATTATGACCTAAAATCATCCACTAAGCATGCCAATAGCAAAAACAGCGAACAATAATAAGTCCTAACATATTCCTAGAACCATATCATGCATAAAAACCCTAAAACATACTAACATGCATGCAAAACTATCATGTTTACTCCATATGAAAAACATATACAGCAAACACGAAGAAAAACCAAATAAAAAAGTCTACTTTATCATGCTATATGAAAACAAACACGAAACAATGACTCTAAAACCCTAAACTCACAAATATGCTTAAAAACATACAAAACATACTTTAATCATGCTAAAACCAAACTAAACAGAAATTAAATCATGCATATTAACTAACTAAAGCAATATAACATGATGAAAATCCTAACTCTAACATGCAATGACACTAATCCTAGCACAAGGACAAACAGGAGCACAAGAATCACAACTATGCATTAAAAACCTAAAGGACAGCCCTAAAGCATGCTAATCAGTAGATAAAAAATAGATATTCCATGTATATTAACTAGCTAGAGTGTTAATACATGATAAAAAAGTTACCATTAACATGCAATAGGCCTAACCCATATGAAAACCTAGTTTAAGCTTGAATAGAGAAGGAGAATACCTTAGGAAGTGGCTCCCCTTGTGTTTGTAATTGTTCGTGGCTCCTCAGGTCTTTAGAGTGAATCAAACCAACACGAATCCTCCTCTTTGTCAAAGTGGTATCACAGCAAAGAGATCAAAACTCACTCAACTTTGAAAAGAAATAGAAAACAAAAAGAGAACAAGAGAAAAGAAAAAGTGATTCTCGTCACTTTGCAGCAGCAGCAACTTCAATCGCGTTTTTGGGTATGAAAACGTTGGATTTGGACAAAGCTTGTGAAATACAAAGTTGTAGAGAATTGAATTATCTTTCTAACAAAACCAATTTCATCAAATTCTGACTTCGGATGAAAAAGTTATGATTAAAATACGACTGCTGGTTTTCAGAAAATCTGCTGCTGAATTATGACGAATTTCACTCCCTCCAAACCCTCTTCTCTTCTCCCTTGTTTAAAGACATTAAGAGAGTATTTATAGCTGAAATCTGGAGTTTCCCTTTCCTTCCTGGACTAGGTTTCCTTGGAGAATAATCAAAAGGTATTTTATAATGATAAAAGACTTCTAATCTGAATAGGAAAAGGAAATTGTCTTTTATAAAAATTGGGAGACTGACTGCTAACACGCATGCACATGTATCGTATGTGCGTACACACACTCATCACATACGTACACGTGTTAGTGTCATGATAAAAATGGCTAATTTAATAAAATAATTTTCTTTTCATTTTAACCAAAAATCTCATGCTGTGATTCGCACTAATTCTTCAAGGATAATCCGTAAATAACCATACTAAACTCATCATCAGGGCCACGGGACTTAAGATGACAACCGGTACAAAATGATGACTAATGAAAGTCAATTTGAAAAGATTTGGTTGGTAATTGTGAGTCAATTAGAGCTAACCCAAGGAAGGGTCAATTAACCAACTTGAACTACATCGAGCCATTTTAATCCCGAGCCATTGACATACCAAATTGAACCTAGAAATACCTCATATGCATCCATATGAACTCCAATTGACAATTTGGAGATCATTCCAAGGTCAAATGAAAAGTTTGGGACTTAAAAGACGATTATGCCCCTCAAGTCACAAAAGCTCTTATTATCCCTCAAGATCAACTCCAATTTGAACCAAAATTCATATCCATTGTCCTTGTGACTCTAGAAAACTAATGCAAGTGACTAGACTCAAAAACAAAACAAAAACATGCATGAAATGATGAGCCCTAGTAAGGTGGTGCAAAAATGGGGTGTGACAGGTATCCATAGCTTACATCGAACTTCGTTCGATGAAAGGTCTTCCCATACTACACCAGTGACACTGGTGAATAATACGAGGTATCCATAACTTACATCGAACTTCGTTCGATGAAAGGTCTTCCCATACTACACTAGTGAATAATACGAGGTATCCATAGCTTACATCAAACTTCGTTCGATGAAAGGTCTTCCCATACTACACCAGTGGCACTGGTGAATAATACGGGGTATCCATAGCTTACATCGAACGAGGTTTTCCCATACTACACCAGTGGCACTGGTGAATAATACGAGTTAACACTATGCCATCAAGGCTATCTCAAAATATGAGAAAGATACATCCTTCTCATATTCAAATCATCAAGGTTATCATTCAAATGTCATAGCACGGGAAAGATCACGTCTTTCAAACCATCAAGGTTATCATTCAGATGTCAAGGTAATCACATAACACGAGAAAGATCACGTCTTTCTCTTGCTCAAATCATTAAGGTAAACACATACCATGGGAAAGATTGCATCTTTCGAACTATCAAGGTAAACATGTGACATGAGAAAGATTGCATCCTCCTCATATCAAACTCTCAAGGTGAATACATAGCATGAGAAAGATCGCGTCCTTCTCATAATCAAACCATCAAGGTAAACACAAATCATGGGAAAGATTGCATCTTTCAAGTCATCAAGGTAAGCATGCAACATGAGAAAGATTGCATCTTTCTCTCACTAAGTCATCAAGACAAAGGTAAGCTTCTACTTACCAACACTCAACAAATTCACCAAGTCATCTCACATGGAGGCTATTCATGCCTCAACTCAAACATCAACTCACATAAGAGACATACTCATCTTATGAAAGAAATCATTCGCATGCATATAGGGAAGGTATCTTTATCCCAAATGACAACAAATCATAGTGACATAGGAGGGAATTCGTCCCTAATGATAAAAACCATATGCATAGAGAGGGTTGTTCAACCCTACTAGCATGCCATGCCCACACAAGGGCCACTAATGCAATCTATTCCAGAACCATTTCAAGTCAAACAATACCAAGATATTCACTCATTTTTCAACTCAAAACAAGCTTGAGAATTCATCTCAAATAGGGTTCAAAAGCGCGAATAGGCGAGCAAAGGCCAAACGAGCGCAACGGAGCGAGCAAGGGAGGCTGACCACCTGGCTGCCAGTGGCTTGCCGCCCAAGCCCAGGCGGCTTGCCGCCCCAGGCTGGGCGGTTACCCGAGGCTAGGGCTACCCAATTTGAGGGTTTTTTAAACCCTTGACCCCCATTTCATGCTCACACTTCTCCAAACCCGAAAATAGAGAGTTTCTCTCTCTAGAATCCCATTCCATCTTCTCCAAACACTCACAAACACATTCTCACTCAAAGTTTCCCTTTCAATTCAAGTTGTGTGCATGAAATAGCATTAAGAACAAGCCATTCAACAACAAAAACAAGCATCAATCATCAAGTTACAAGATCAAATTCATCATCCTTCTTATCAAACCCATTTTTCTCATATACAAGCTCAACCACCAACAATGTCTTCTAGAAATGATTCCAACATCAAGTATCCATATTATGTGATCAAGAATACATACAAGGCACCAATCTATGATGAATCCCAAGACAAGGTGTTGCTTGAACCCAAGAAGCATCTCTCATACCTCCATTCCCAACATGAGGTTAGTTCTTCCCAACTTAACATGTTTATCTTGAAATCTTGATTTCTATTGGATAAAATGCATTCCCATGATCTTCTTTTGATTGTTTTTATCATTGTTAAGCCAATTTCATTGATTTGGCAAGGATTGAATGTGTACAAAGCTTGTTTCCCAATGCTTGAGAAAAGATGCCCACCAAGTGTTTGATAAAATGCCAAAGAGACAAAAACATGTTCAATTCTTGAAAAATCAATTGGTTTGCATTGTAGTACAAAATCAAATGGTCTTGGCCAGGATTTGGTATACAAAATCTTTCATTTCAATGCTTGAAAACAAGTTACACACCAAGTGTTCGATAAAATGCCCGAAAGACAAAAACATGTTCAATCCTTACAAGATCAATGAATTTGAATACACAAAGTCATGGGCATTCATTTCTAATTCATTTCCTGAATCAAAACCCATATTTTAAAACTTTTAGAAAACCATTTGAAATCAATTACCAATGTATGCCCAATATCTCTATGTTTTCAATGCTAACTCAATACACAATCCTTTGACATAGCCCGACTTCCAAGGTCTCCGTACAAGGACATCAATAAAGGGGCTCATCTCATGGTGGAGACATATGGAGCATGCCCAACCACGTGCTTGCAAGATAGTAAAGAAGGCGGGTTTTGGGCCCTTCCTAGATGCTCTATGGAACGAGCAATGGGATAGGCAAGCATTGTTTGCCTTGACAGAGCTATGGTGGGACACCATCAACACTTTCCATTTTAGCTTCGGGGAGATGACCATGACCCCTAAGGATTTCACCATGATAACTGGGTTGAGCTTGAAAGGCAAGCGCTTGGAATACTATGAACATGCCAACATGGATCAGAACTATATAGTAGCTCTACTTGGGGTGGAAGCGGAGTTAAGCCCAAAAGGTGTGCGCCGTAATTGGCTCTTCAACACCTTTGCCAATGTGGAAGAGAGTGAGGGGACGGATCCCCAATACATTGTGAGAGCTTTCTTGCTCTACATGATTTCATGTACCTTCTTTGCGGGCACCAATGACATGGCTCGACTAGAGTTGCTAGCTAGTATGGAAGATCTGAACAAAATTGGGAGATACAATTGGGGTGGGGCTGCTTTCGCAACTGATAATAGCTTAAAATTGCATTAATGTTATACTTTTAGTAGGCATTATCACATTTATTTGGCACTTAATTCTGCATTTTACACATTATACATGAATTCTCTTGATACATGCTCTTATACTTAAAGTGGTGTATTAATGTGTGTTTTATTTTTGTAGGAAGCCAATTTCCTATGGTCAAGCATTCTTTATTTATTTGGAACTATATGGAAGCTTTGCAAAGTTGAAGTGCATTAATTTTAGAAGATTTTAGCAAAGAAATTGGCAACCCCAAAGTTGGAAAGAAGATTAAAAAGGAAGTTTGGAGCAGTTACCATATTTTGGCCATAACTTTTGACTCCGAAGTCCAATTAATGCGAAATTGGTGTCCCTGGAAAGCTGATTTGAAGCCCTACAATATTGTATTTCATTAATTTTTCGTGATTTCAACGTTTAGTAGGTCAAAAACGGGTTACAAGTTAGCCCTGCTGGAAAAAACCGGGATTCCCAATTTGTTTCCTAATTTTTCTCCTCTTTCTCTTGGAAACCCTAAGATCACATGGAAAGGAAAAGGTGGTTGCACCTCTATATATGACTTCTCCTCTTCTCTTCTACACACACCTCTCTCTTGTTCTTATTCTTCTACCTCTCTTTGGTTTTTTAGTTTTCAATTATCATGAGTAGCTAAACGTTTTGCTAAGGCTAGGAGTAAAGCCACAACAATTATTTGGTATTTGTTTAATGACTCTTTCATGGATTTAATGTAAGGTTTTATAGTTTTGATTGATTTTGATTATTTTGTAAAGTATTTATTCTGTATAATTCTTTTATTTATCGTTAACTCCGGGTACGGTGAATGCTTAGAATTCCCTGCGAATTAAATTACTAGTTTTCTCGTGCAATAAATCAATCAACCTTATGAATCCATATTTTTAGAATTGTTTTGAATAAAATTAATTGTTAAATTATCCGACTGGGATCATCCTTCGTATGAATCTCAGTTGAGTTATAAAATTGAGTCGTTAGCAAATATCTAATACTTGTTGTGAGTGGACCTCTGAACCTTAGTGCTTTTAAATTATTGCTTTCAATCAAACTAATTCTCTACAACCAAGCAACCAAATTTCTAAAATCTTTTCTCAATCTTTTCTGCTAATTATTCCCCTTCCCTGTGGTTCGACCTCGGACTCACCGAGAATTTATTACTTCGCGACATCTTGCACTCGAGAGCATTATTAAAGTCGCAGCAAGTTTTTGGCGCCGTTGCCGGGGAGTGGCGTGGATAAATAGCAGCTCATTGTTTTTGGTGGAGGTTTGTTGTATTTTGCGAATCTTTTCGCAAATCCGGTAAACTCTTTCCACAACTTTTGACTTTTATTTTTATTTTTATTTTTATTTATTTATTTTTATGCAAATTTGGCATCGTGATCATACTCATCGTTTGGTTAGAGTTGAGTCTGAAAATTTGTGTGGCAATTTAATTGATTTTCTTGGACACAATCACACACTTGACACCATGTCTGATAATGAGGAACAAATTGAGAATATTGATAGGGATGATAAAAGGACTCTTAGAGATTATTTGTAGCCTACTAGGAGTAGTGCACCATCTTGTATCATTTTTCCTCTGAATGCTAATAATTTCAAATTTAAGGCTGGCATGATTCCATTGCTACCTAAATTCCATGGTTTAGAATCTGAAAACCCATATTTGCACCTTAAGGAATTTGATGAAGTTTGTGTAACCTTCCATGACCAAACTTGTAGTGAAGAGACTATTAAATTGAAATTATTTCCCTTTTCTCTCAAGGACAAGGCGAAAAGTTGGCTTAATGCTTTAAGACCTAGATCCATTGGCACATGGCAAGAGATGCAAACTGAATTTTTGAAAAAGCACTTCCCACTTCATAGGACTAATGCTCTCAAAAGGCAAATAATGAATTTTTCACAAAAAGATAATGAGACTTTTTACCAATGTTGGGAACGTTTTAAGGATTTATTAAATTCTTGTCCACATCATGGCTATGAAACTTGGCGTATCATTAGTTTTTTCTATCAAAGTTTAACTCCTAAAATGCGCCAATTTGTAGAGATGATGTGCAATGGTGAATTCATGAATAAGGACCCTGATGAGGCTTTTGACTATTTTGATCTGTTAGCTGAGAATGCCCAATCTTGGGATACAACTGATACTTTAGATAGGTCCAAGCCTTCTACCAACCCATCTGGAGGCGGTAAGTACCATCTTAGGGAGGATGATGACTTAAGTGCTAGGGTAGCTATTTTGACTAGGAAATTAGAAGCCATGGAATTAAGGAAAGTTAATGAAGTTATGTCTATGCGTAAATTGAATGATATTTGTAGTATTTGTGAAACCGTGGGACACTCTACAAATGATTGCCCAACTATTCCTGCTTTTAAAGAAGTGTTGCACAATCAAGCAAATACTATAAATATAAATAAAAAGCCTTTTTCTTCACCCTATTCTGAAACTTATAATCCAGGGTGGAGGAATCATCCAAATTTCAGTTGGAGGAATGATAATGTTACACTACCACCTCAAGGCCATTCTAATTTTGTTCCTTATAATCATCCTCCTTGGAAGGGTTTAGAGGAAACATTGCAACAATTCATGCAGAGTCAAGCCACCATAAATAATCAGACTTCTCAAGCCATAAGTGACATTAGAAACACTCTTACTAAGTTGACCACTTCATTAAGCATTCAAGAAAAAGGTAAATTTCATCTCAACCATAACCTAATCCTCAAGGTCAATTTAGTATTAGTGATTCTAATTTATCTGACACACAACTTGAGCATGTTAAGTCTATTACTACTCTTTGCAGTGGAAAAGTTATTGATAAAACTATTTCACCACCTAAAGACAAAGAAAAAGAAGAATTTTCAAAATCAAAGAGTAGTAATGAATTTAATAAGCCCGAGTCAAGTGAAATTGAGAGATGCCCCATTCCCATTCCTTTTCCTCAAAGATTCCAACCACCTCAAAAAGTGAATCAGAATGCAGACATTCTTGAAATCTTTAAACAAGTGAAAGTCAACATTCCTTTGTTGGATGCAATAAAACAAATTCCTTCTTATGCTAAATTTTTGAAAGATTTATGTACGGTTAAGCGTAAGCTTAACGTACAAAAGAAGGCATTTTTAACTGAGCAGGTGAGTGCTATTATTCAAAATAATATTCCTCCTAAGTATAAAGATCCAGGTAGTCCCACAATTTCATGTGTTATTGGTAATTTTAAAGTAGAGCAAGCTTTGCTTGATCTTGGGGCTAGCGTGAATCTTTTACCTTATTCGGTATATGAACAGTTGGGTCTAGGTGAGCTAAAACCAACCAAAATAACTCTTCAGCTTGCGGACCGTTCTGTGAAAATACCTAGGGGAATAGTAGAGGATGTGTTAGTCCAAATTGATAAATTTTACTTTCCTGTTGATTTTATTGTTTTAGACACACACCCTGTTTTGAATGCTAGCTCTCAAATTCCTGTTATTTTGGGTCGCCCATTCCTTGCAACTTCCAATGCTTTAATAAATTGTAGGAGTGGTATACTTAAATTGTCTTTTGGAAATATGACCCAAGAATTGAATATTTTTAATACTTGCAAAGAACCTAAGGATGATGATGACTTTCATGAAGTTAACTTGATTGATACACTTGTTCAAAAACAATTTAATGTGTCATGTTTTTCTGATCCTTTAGAGGCTTGCTTGATTAATTCTCATGATTTGGAGTTTAATGAGAATCCTAAAATTTCATATCTTTATTATTTATTGGATTCTACACAGGAATTGGATGTGAATGTGCGGAGGCCTAAAATTGAAGAGCTATCACCCCGAGAGCTTAAACTATTGCCATCGAATGAGAAAGTGCCTAAACTAGAATTAAAGCCTTTGCCAATGGAACTCAAGTATGCATTCTTTAGACCTAAGGAGATTTTTCCTATGGTAATATCTACTAAACTTGATCCCTTACAAGAAGGTAAGTTGCTGAAAATTTTGAAAGAGTACAAGGGCGCAATAGGATTGAATGTTTCTGATGTTAAAGGAATTAGCCTTTTAGTATGCACTCATATAATTTATTTGGAAGAGATTCGGCGAGATGCTTATGACAATTTTAGAATTTACAAAGAACGAATGAAAGTTTTTCATGACAAAAATATTTTGAAGAAATCTTTTGAACCATCTAAAAAAGTTCTTTTGTATAATTCTAGATTGCATTTGTTTCCAGGTAAGCTCAGGTCCCGTTGGACAGGACCATTTGTGGTTAAAACTGTTTTTCCTCATGGAGCTGTTGAGATTGAAAATCTTAAGAATGGTAATGTTTTTAAAGTTAATGGACAACGTCTTAAACCATTTCTTGATAATTTTTCACCTGAGGATGAGTCCATTGATTTGGTGGATCCTGTCTACTAGGATTTACCAAACCCTTAATTAGTTCATTTGTATTAGTGTTTGTGTCGTAGTTAGTTAGTTATTTAATTTTTTTTCCCTTTTTTTTTTTTTTTTTGTGTTTTTCGTGTCTAACCCATTTTGCAGGTATTAGAGTTTGTTTGTTTTCTTTTTGGTTCACACCTCAAGGTACTCTCCATGATCTCTACTACTTTGTTTTTCTTTGTTTACATTGAGGACAATGTATGTTTTAGGTTGGGGGGAGGGAATTTTGGTGTTGTGTTAGTTTATTTTGGTATTAGTTTATCTTATTTTTCAAAAAAAAAAAAAAAAAAGTTTAGTGGTTTACACATTTTTTGACTTAAAAATTTTGTTGCCTTAGCATAATTATCTAGTTTGAAGTTCATTATGCTCCTTCTATTTCAAATTTCTATTGAATTTCATACTCAGATTACATTGCACTTGCACTTTAGCCGCCTGAATATGATTCTTGATTAGAGGGTAAAGATGATTTTAAAAATCTTGATGAATAAAAATGTGGAGACTTTTAGCCCTTGTGAGTATTTGAGCCATTAATTTTTTTTAGAGGGTTATTATATTTAATCTTACCTTGATTTTTGGAAGTGCTCAAATTTCATTGTTTAGTCTCATTATTTCTTCTTTTTGGTTGAATGCTGAGAACATATCATTTTTATACCACACTTGTTTCTTTTGAAGTCATGGATATTGAAGAATTATACCACTCTTTGAGAGATGATTTTAGGCCATCTTTGATTTCTTTGAGCCTTTAATTTCTTTTCTTTGTGATACATTACCACTAGTTAGCCCGTTGAGCCTTTTGATTAGCCTTTCTTTCATAACCTTTTTCCCAAAGTGTTTTGAGAATGGATATTATCAATGTTCAGTAAGGTGAATGGGTGGGAAAATTAAAAAAAAAGGTGAAAAAAAAATGAAAAAAAAAAAAAAAAGAAAGAAGAAAAGAAAAAGAAAGAAAAAAAAGAAAGAAAGAAAGAAAGAGAAAGCTTTGTTGGTGAAGTATTGAGAAGTGAAAAAAAAGAAAAAATGTGTTTGATTGCCAAAGTTTGGAAGAATAAGTTGAATACAAAATTGTTTCAAGTGAGTTTGTTCTTTCTACCATTCTCGGATACACTTTTTATTATCACCATAACCTTTTTGTTTCAATTCCTTCTTTTATCCCAACATTACATCCTATTAAAAGTCCTATTTGATTTTGAGGATAGTATGGTTTGGATATTGACATGACTGAGCTATAATGTAATGTGTGGTGTACATTCTTAGTATTTGGCATTCCTTTCATGAGACTATATGATTCTTTCTTGTGATAGCTGTGAACCCCGGAAATTGGGCCCACGAGGGATTGAAAAGAAAGTGGGTTTGAAAAAGAAAAAGGAAAGGAGTCGCCACCTTATTTTTTAAAGGAAACAAGGAAAACCCTAAAAATAGTTTGTTTTAGGAAAACAATTTGAATGACTCCATAAAAAAGGAAAGGTAAAAACCAATCTTTTGAAAACCAAAGAAATCGGGGATTCGGAGGCTAAGTTATGACATGGGAAGGTTCTAGGCAAAGCCTATAGGCACCCATGTCACCCTTTCGGTCTCTCAGTTCATTTAGGCTAAATTAAAGTCTTTCCATACAAAAATCAGCAAGTATATCATCACAAGAATTGCATGCATATCATATATTTCACTCATCCATCCATGCATAATAAGCAAATAAAAACAGAAAATAAAAAAGAAGAAAAGAAAACATAAATAAACCTAGGATGCTTGGATCCTAGAACGGACTTGAGCCTCACGAAGAGCGCCTACGTACCATGCAACGAAATACATGGATCAAAGTCCACGTAGTTCGATTAGAACTAAGGTTAAATCCTAATACAAACCTATGGTTAAAACCCTAGGTTTCCTTATTTGATCAAAAGAGTTGAATATGATAGAAAGTTTGATTTTAGGAAAGAAATCCACAAAATGGAAACTTTAATAAAAACCAGAATTTTGTTGGTTAAGGAAACCTCTAATTAAACCATAGGATCATATTAAAAATTAACCCTAAATAGGGAGAAGAGAATGAGTTAAGAAGAAAGGTGAATTGGGGCACCTTCACACCCACTTACCTGAGCGCAATTAGCTCCAAGCATTTAGCCATTTCAGACATAAGCAGCCCTATTTGCCATGGGACAAATACCACACCTATTTGCACCCTTACAAGTGCTCAAAACCATGCAAAAACACTAACATGCAAATCTGGATAGAATAGTATTATGACCTAAAATCATCCACTAAGCATGCCAATAGCAAAAACAGCGAACAATAATAAGTCCTAACATATTCCTAGAACCATATCATGCATAAAAACCCTAAAACATACTAACATGCATGCAAAACTATCATGTTTACTCCATATGAAAAACATATACAGCAAACACGAAGAAAAACCAAATAAAAAAGTCTACTTTATCATGCTATATGAAAACAAACACGAAACAATGACTCTAAAACCCTAAACTCACAAACATGCTTAAAAACATACAAAACATACTTTAATCATGCTAAAACCAAACTAAACAGAAATTAAATCATGCAAATTAACTAACTAAAGCAATATAACATGATGAAAATCCTAACTCTAACATGCAATGACACTAATCCTAGCACAAGGACAAACAGGAGCACAAGAATCATAACTATGCATTAAAAACCTAAAGGACAGCCCTAAAGCACGCTAAACAGTAGACAAAAAATAGATATTCCATGTATATTAACTAGCTAGAGTGTTAATACATGATAAAAAAGTTACCTTTAACATGCAATAAGCCTAACCCATATGAAAACCTAGTTTAAGCTTGAATAGAGAAGGAGAATACCTTAGGAAGTGGCTCCCCTTGTGTTTGTAATTGTTCGTGGCTCCTCAGGTCTTTAGAGTGAATCAAACCAACACGAATCCTCCTCTTTGTCAAAGTGATATCACAGCAAAGAGATCAAAACTCACTCAACTTTGAAAAGAAATAGAAAACAAAAAGAGAACAAGAGAAAAGAAAAAGTGATTCTCGTCACTTTGCAGCAGCAGCAACTTCAATCGCGTTTTTGGGTATGAAAACGTTGGATTTGGACAAAGCTTGTGAAATACAAGGTTGTAGAGAATTGAATTATCTTTCTAACAAGACCAATTTCATCAAATTCTGACTTCAGATGAAAATGTTATGATTAAAATACGACTGCTGGTTTTCAGAAAATCTGCTGCTGAATTATGACGAATTTCACTCCCTCCAAACCCTCTTCTCTTCCCCCTTATTTAAAGACATTAAGAGAGTATTTATAGCTGAAATCTGGAGTTTCCCTTTCCTTCCTGGACTAGGTTTCCTTGGAGAATAATCAAAAGGTATTTTATAATGATAAAAGACTTCTAATCTGAATAGGAAAAGGAAATTGTCTTTTATAAAAATTGGGAGACTGACCGCTAACACGCATGCACATGTATCGTATGTGCATACACACACTCATCACATACGTACACGTGTTAGTGTCATGATAAAAATGGCTAATTTAATAAAATAATTTTCTTTTCATTTTAACCAAAAATCTCATGCTGTGATTCGCACTAATTCTTCAAGGATAATCCGTAAATAACCACACTAAACTCATCATCAGGCCATATCAAAATTGAACTTCATGAAACACTTTTGAGGGTAAAATGATGACTAATGAAAGTCAATTTGAAAAGATTTGGTTGGTAATTGTGAGTCGATTAGAGCTAACCCAAGGAAGGGTCAATTAACCAACTTGAACCACATCGAGCCATTTTAATCCCGAGCCATTGACTTACCAAATTGACACTAAAAATACCTCTTATGCATCCATATGAACTCCAATTGACAATTTGGAGATCATTCCAAGGTCAAATGAAAAGTTTGGGACTTAAAAGACGATTATGCCCCTCAAGTCACAAAAGCTCTTATTATCCCTCAAGATCAACTCCAATTTGAACCAAAATTCATATCCATTGTCCTTGTGACTCTAGAAAACTAATGCAAGTGACTAGACTCAAAAACAAAACAAAAACATGCATGAAATGATGAGCCCTAGTAAGGTGGTGCAAAAATGGGGTGTGACAATAGCGTTTTTCAAATATTTTATATGTGAGATTCTTGTTTTTGCTCTATATTATTCTACTCACATATACTCGAGAGTTTTACCCTATTCAGAGTGCATTATTTTGTTGAGTGTAATTTCTGTGAGATTTGAGTTGAAGCATATTTTAGATAGAGATTTGGGTTGTGCTTTACCTTGAAATTGGGTTTATATTTGTGTTGGCTAAATTCTTCACACACAATGAGTTTTTGAATTCATTGGGATGTTTTTAATAGTTGCGAGTGTTCTGAACTTTTAATTAATTCTTTTGCTAAGGTGATGAAATTGGTAGCCATGCTTTGAGTTTTTCTTTTGAAGAAAATTATTTCAATCGCTTTGATTGCTAGGGACTAGCAATATGCTGGTTGGGGGGTGTGATAATAGCTTAAAATTGCATTAATGTTATACTTTTAGTAGGCATTATCACATTTATTTGGCACTTAATTCTGCATTTTACACATTATACATGAATTCTCTTGATACATGCTCTTATACTTAAAGTGGTGTATTAATGTGTGTTTTATTTTTGTAGGAAGCCAATTCCCTATGGTCAAGCATTCTTTATTTATTTGGAACTATATGGAAGCTTTGCAAAGTTGAAGTGCATTAATTTTAGAAGATTTTAGCAAAGAAATTGGCAACCCCAAAGTTGGAAAGAAGATTAAAAAGGAAGTTTGGAGCAGTTACCATATTTTGGCCATAACTTTTGACTCCGAAGTCCAATTAATGCGAAATTGGTATCCCTGGAAAGCTGATTTGAAGCCCTACAATATTGTATTTCACGAATTTTTCGTGATTTCAACGTTTAGTAGGTCAAAAATGGGTTACAAGTTAGCCCTGCTGGAAAAAACCGGGATTCCCAATTTGTTTCCTAATTTTTCTCCTCTTTCTCTTGGAAACCCTAAGATCACATGGAAAGGAAAAGGTGGCTGCACCTCTATATATGACTACTCCTCTTCTCTTCTACACACACCTCTCTCTTGTTCTTATTCTTCTACCTCTCTTTGGTTTTTTAGTTTTCAATTATCATAAGTAGCTAAACGTTTTGCTAAGGCTAGGAGTAAAGCCACAACAATTATTTGGTATTTGTTTAATGACTCTTTCATGGATTTAATGTAAGGTTTTATAGTTTTGATTGATTTTGATTATTTTGTAAAGTATTTATTCTGTATAATTCTTTTATTTATCGTTAACTCCGGGTACGGTGAATGCTTAGAATTCCCTGCGAATTAAATTACTAGTTTTCTCGTGCAATAAATCAATCAACCTTATGAATCCATATTTTTAGAATTGTTTTGAATAAAATTAATTGTTAAATCATCCGACTGGGATCATCCTTCGTATGAATCTCAGTTGAGTTATAAAATTGAGTCGTTAGCAAATATCTAATACTTGTTGTGAGTGGACCTCTGAACCTTAGTGCTTTTAAATTATTGCTTTCAATCAAACTAATTCTCTACAACCAAGCAACCAAATTTCTAAAATCTTTTCTCAATCTTTTCTGCTAATTATTCCCCTTCCCTGTGGTTCGACCTCGGACTCACCGAGAATTTATTACTTCGCGACATCCTGCACTTGGGAGCATTATTAAAGTCGCAGCAGCAACCATGTATCGCTCCATGACTGACATGTCCCGAGGAGTTGCAAAGAACTTTGGGGGACTTCCTTTCGTTTGGGAGGTAACAAAGAACATTCAATTCTCTATTATTCCCCGAAACTTAACACACACATGATTTCTCCTATTTCTTTGATTTTCCACAGATATGGTACTACGAGTACCTGAACATGTGTTGCCCAACTCTTGCTAGTGATGCCATGTCATGGCCCATTCTTCAGAATTACGCTCCATTTTGCTTGGCTACAAGAGCCTCCAACCGACATGATTATGCCCATGCAAGGGCATATCTTGCCAGCTTGACTGCTGATATGGTAAAATATTTCTTTCTCTTTTTTTTTTTTTATATCTTTTATATCTTTTTTCTCATTTCTCATTTTAAACTCAACAGGTGGAATGGGATCCATAGAGGCTATGGGAGCATAGGCTACCCGAGAAGTACTCCTCTTGTTTGGAGTTGACAAGCAAAAGGGTCCTTTTTGAAGGCCCCACAGGTAGATGCTGGTATCTTGGGGAGCGAGTCCTGAGACAAGTCCACGGAAACCTGAATGCAGCTGTGACACCTTCCATGCCACCAAAGGACATGAGGCATACTAGCCACCTAGTGGGGGATGAACTAGAAGAGGCTCTGAGGGGTTGGGATGCTGAGGGATTCACCTCCCCTCGCATAGAATACATTGCCTTCTGTCGACAATATCTGATGAATCCTAGGGTCACTGGTCTCCCACCTCAAGGGGTGAGCTCCCCACACTCTTAAACTCTTTTTTAAAGATCATAAGAAAGACTTCACTTGACAAGCATTTGAATTTCAGGGCCGACGGGCAAGGGGACACAGCTCCACAGTTGGATCTGCTACCGGGATGACTTACAATGACGAGGATGATGACCTTGAAGGAAATCAACCTCCACCCCTCCCACAACTAAATTGGTATGTGAACTTGTGCAGTGGGACAAAATTTGTGAAGATTGACATTACCCATCCACCATTCAATGAATATCCCAAGATCGATCCCTATTATGAGAATGTGAGTTGTTAACTCTTATCTTCTTGAAATTGGATTCTTTCATTACTGTTAACTATGTTCATACTCTCCTAGGTTCCACGGGAGTACGCCCAGGAATGTATTGAACTCAATGAAGGATTGAGAAGGGATCTTGTGCGAATGAGTTTAGAGAACTCAGTTTTGGAAGCACGCTTGAGTCCCCAAGTGAGTGATCATTTTTATCAACTTTTAACTAGGATTGGCACCATTACCCTACTAACTCATTATCTTTCTTTGCAATAGGCATCATCATCTCATCCACCACAGGATATGCCCCCTTCTAGAGCACCTCGTTCAGGACATGATGGAGCTGGGCGAAGTCGAAAGAGAAGGCCCACGGGAAATCATTGAGTTTCACTCACCTCTTGTTAGGAATGTTTGGGATCTTATTATTTTCTTGTCATGTACTAATCAGGAATTTCAATTCCCAACCTTGAACTCCTATTATGGATACTTGATGAATCTATGTTGAACTTTATTGCAATGATATGATCTTGTATTGTGTGAAAAACGGGCTTAAATCAAGCACAAAAGAGTCAAAACATCACAAAAGGGCCAAACAAAGGCACAACAAGGCAAAAATGGGCAAAACAAAGCGGCGGTCTCGGGTGACCACCTGGGGTTGGGCGGCTAGCCGCCCAGGCTTGGGTGGTCACCCGAGCCCGAGGCGGTGTTTCGCCTGTTTTTAGGAAACTTCCTATTTTGACGGAATTCCACCTTCCAAAACACGGATTTCTGAATTTTTTCCTATAAAAGCACATCCAAGGGGTCTTAAACCCTACTAACATTCATTGAGAGCAAGTTATGGAAGCCCTAGACAAACTCTTGAGTGATTTTCTGAAAGTTATGAGTGTGGGGGCAAGGAAGGAGTTCAAGCGCTACTGCTTGGATCCGTTGTTTTCTTTGATGCATGTGAAGCTTGAAACCACTCTTCTTACTGCTGCTACATATTTTTGGGATCCCCAACTTCATGTATTCCGCTTCAACTATGAAGAGCTATGCCCAACAATGGAGGAATTCTGTGCTTTGTATGGAGTTTCACTTGTAGGACCTTTCATCCTCCCTACTCCACGCTCAAGTTACTTGATTTCCTTCTCCAACTTCCTTGGGATTTCTCAACAAGAGGCCTCCATATTTGTGAAGGATCATATGGTGAATCTCATGGAAATAGCAACTTCCTTCTTGGCTCATGATAGCAAAGGTACCCTGAATTTCAACCTTTCTACTCAACATGCTCTTGCTTTTTGCTTGATTGGTCGCTTCCTTATCTCCACGGGGACTCTCCATGTCCCTATTCAAATATGTGAACTCATTCCTTTTCTTCTTGAACATAACAACCTGATTCCCATGGTACTAGCTGAAACCCTCAATAGCTTAGACAAAGTTCATGATAACCCATAAGCCCCATTAGGAGGGAGCCCCATTTTACTGCAGATGTGGCTTCTTGAAAAGCTTAACTTCTTATCTCCCACCACCATTAATCCATACAAACCCAAACATTACTGCTGTCGTCGAGTTGAACTCCCTGGTCAATTTTCTTTGAGAGAATGGTTAGGATACTTCCAAACTCTCTCATGGCGAAACATCAAGTGGTTTGTCCTCACATGGGGATGCAAGGAACAAATTCTTTTTCGATCTTCTGGGTGTGCTATGGTCAAGCTCATAGGGTTGAGGTCAACTTCATTCTATTGGACTTCAAGAATCCTTCGTCAAATGGGTGCCATGCAAACCATACCTGTTTCTGTGGTATTTGATCATTCTGTTGAACCTGTGGGCCCTACAATGGTTAAGTGGGCCAAGACTAGATGGACTGACCAGCTGAAACTGACTCGAGTTGAAAACACTGATGGGCCTTATGTCATGAGCCCTGATTACAAGACATGGTTGAAAAATAGCTTGGGTGAAAGAGAAACCATACGCAGGGAGAGGATTTATGACCTCATTAAGGACACAAGACTTGGATTTTGTAGGGAAGACATTCTGGAAGCAGTGGAAGCAGCACATGCTCATGACTTGTGAAAGAAGCGAAGACTTGAAAGAAAAGAGAAGAAAGCAAACCAAGAGACTCTGAAGAAAATCAAAAGGACTTGAAGACTTTTAGAAATAGGACATCTATGGCATGTCAATAGTTCTTTATTTAACATCAATAAATTGCTTTGTCAATCAATTAGTTCGAAATGAATTGCCAATAATAATTCAATTTTGAGATTTGTTGTTGTGGTGTTGTGACCGCACCCAAGGTAACTTTATGGGTTGCCTACGTATCCCCATCCTTTTTTCTTCTTTTTCATTTTTTTTTTCTTTTTTCTTTTTTCTTTTTTTTCTTTTTTTTCTTTTTTCTTTTTTTTTTCTTTTTTTTTTCTAGGAATGGGGAATCAGGCCCTCGTAGTTCAAATGCCTTAACTTTTGCCTAGGCCGCCCTGATGGGTTTTCAACCTAGCCGGCTTTACACATGATACTTCTTCAATTGATCCAAATTGGTAGGGCGAGCAAACTCAATTCCATCTAAATCCATGAGGCGAACAGCCCCTGCTGGCAATATCTCTTTAATAACATACGGGCCACCCCAACTTGGCTTGAACTTTCCTCGTGGACCAAAAATTGGAGCTCCGATTTCTTTCAACACCAAATCTCCTACCTTCAAACCTTGGTCTTTGACATGCTTGTTAAATGCTCTTGCAACCCTTCGCTGATATCCCTGCACATGATACAAGGCCCTCAATCGCCTTTCATCTAGTAATGCCAGCTCATCAAAACGGTTCTTAACCAATCTGCTTCTGCTATCTGACTCTCCATGGCAACCCGTAGCGACGGTACCTCCAACTCAATAGGAAAAACAGCCTCCATTCCATACACCAAAGAATAAGGGGTAGCTCCTGTTGACGATCTTACGGATGTTCTATAGCCCCACAAGGCTAAGCGTAACTTCTCATGCCAATCAGTGTAAGTGTCAGCTGTTTTCTGTAATATCCTCTTAACATTCTTGTTGGCGGCCTCCACTGCTCCATTAGTCTGCGGGCGATAAGGGGAGGATAGATGGTGCACTATATTGTATTTCTGTAAAAGCTCCTTAGTTTCTTTCTGAAAGTGCTGACCATTGTCTGAAATAATCTCATGGGGTACCCCATACCTGTAGATGATGTTGAGCTGTATGAACTGCGCTACCTTCTTGGCATTCAGGGTCTTGAAAGATACTGCCTCTACCCACTTAGTGAAGTAATCGATAGCTACCAAGATGTATTCATGCCCATTGGAGGCTTTCGGCTTAATCTACCCAATTATATCTATTCCCCACACTGCAAAAGGCCATGGCGACGACATGCTTGTCAAAGGCAGGGAAGGCAAGTGTTGTCCATTAGCAAAGACCTGACATTTGTGACACTTCTTGACATGTGCATGGCAATCTCTCTCCATTGTAGACCAATAGTAGCCCAACCTCATGATTTTCTTGGCTAGCATATAACCATTCATGTGCGGTGCTCCAACTCCTTTATGGATTTCACTAACAAGACGTTCAGCTTCTTCCTCGGTGACACACAACAGATGGACCCCATCGTATGACTTCCGGTATAGCTTTCCTCCACACAAAACATAGTGACTGGCTAGCTTTCTTAGTGTTCTCCTATCAACACGGGATGCTCCTTTCGGATATTCCCTTTCCTCAATGAATTTCATGATGTCATGGTACCAAGGATGGCCATCTTTCACCTCTCCTTCTCGAATAGAGCAGCAGTACATGGGTTTTTCTCTACATTCTATCACCAACTGTTTTACATTCCCACCATCCGGGATTTCCACCATAGAAGCTAGAGTTGCCAAAGCATCGGCGAACTGATTCTTATTTCTCGACAAGTAATTAAACTCTATTTCCACAAATTCCTTAGTCAAAGCTTCTAAGTATGCATGATACGGCAGCAACTTTTCATCACGAGTCTTCCATTCTCCCTTTATCTGGCAGATAATCAGTGCTGAATCTCCGAAAACTTCTAACTCTTTGATCCCCAATTCTAGTGTAGCTTCCAACGCCAGGATGCAGGCTTCATACTCGGCGATATTGTTGGTTGCTTCAAACCCTAACTTGACCGCCAATAGTGTGAATGCTTCTTCAGGTGAGACCAGTAGAACTCCTATCCCATACCCTCTCTTGTTTGCAGCTCCATCGAAGTGTACTTTCCAAATCTTCTTTCCGATTTCCAGGACATCCTCATCGGGGAATTGATCATTCAATTGTTCTGATGACGCCACAGGGCAGCTAGCCAAATAATCTGCAATGATACTTCCTTTCACTGACTTTTGTGTTACATACTTTATATCGAATTCATTGAGAAGAATCGACCAACGAGCAGTTCTATAGGATAAAACTGGCCTTTCTATCAAGTACTTCAGCGGGTCCATACGACTTATCAAGAAGACCTCATAGGACATCATGTAGTGACGGAGTTTCTGAGTTGCCCACACCAAAGCCACACAAGCCTTCTCTATGGCATTGTACTTCACCTCGTAGTCTGTCATCTTCTTGCTTAGGTAATAAATGGCATTCTCCTTTTTCGACCCCTCAAGGTACTGAGCTAGCATAGCTCCCATCGCGGTTTCAGTGATCGTCAAGTATAACAATAACGGCTCACCTTGTCGCAGAGGGACTAGAATTGGTGGATTACTCAAATACCTTTTAATAGTCTCAAAGGCTTCTTGACACTCTTCATTCCATACCTTCGGCACACCTTTCTTAAGCAACTTGAAAATCGGCTCGCACACCATATTCAAATTAGCAATGAACCTGCTTATGTACTGAATTCTCCCCAAAAACCCTCGAATCTGCTTTTCTGTGCTAGGCGGCTCCATCTCTACAATGGCCTTGATTTTTCCTGGATCAACCTCGATTCCCCTCTGAGTAATCATAAATCCTAATAGCTTGCCTGTAGTGACACCAAAGGCGCATTTCTGAGGATTCAATCGCAAGTTGTACTTCTTTGCTCGCTCTAGGAACCTTTCTAGTGCCATGAAGTGTCCTTCTCGGTCCACGGACTTCATGATCATGTCGTCCACATACACTTCCACCTCCTTATGGATCATATCATGTAGTAATGTTGTAGCAGCTCTCTGATAGGTAGCCCCAGCATTTCTCAAACCGAACGGCATCACCTTGTAGCAATATGTTCCCCACTGTGTGATAAAGGCTGTTTTCTCCATATCCTGCGGCACCATCTTTATCTGATTGTATCCAGAAAACCCATCCATGAAAGAGAGGAGCGCATGTCCTACAGTACTGTCTACCAACACATCAATGTGGGGCAAAGGAAAATCATCCTTAGGGCTTGCTGCATTAAGATCTCGAAAATCCACACACATCCTCACTTTTCCATCCTTTTTAGGCACGGGCACTATATTGGATAACCATTCCGGATACTCCACAACCTGTAGGAACCCTGCGTCGAGTTGCTTGGTTACTTCCTCCTTTACCTTCAATGCCCATTCAGGTTTTAGCCTTCTCAATTTTTGCTTTACCGGCTTTTTAAGGGGATTAGTGGGGATGAAATGCTGCACAATGTCTGGATCTATGCCGGGCATGTCTTCATAAGACTATGCAAAGGTTGTTATGTTGGCCTTTAAGAGAGCTATCAGCTTTTCCTTTTCGAGTGGTGAGAGGGTTATCCCAATTTTAATTATCTTTGGCAATTCATTTGTCCCTAAATTGATTGATTCCAATTCATCCATGTTAGGTTCGGTGACACCCCTTTTCCTTCGCTCGACGAGTTCCGGGGGGACGTCATTCCTAGGATCTATATCCATGCCATAAATATCCGTAGAAGAGAGAAAAGAAACACTGCAAGCAAACAATGTATAAAAGAAACACACTTCATTAAAGGAACAAACAAAAAGACACAAACTTCAAAAGGAAACCAAAATTTGGTGCTACAACTATGAAACGACTCCTAACTCCACAAAGTGGGATAGGTGGACACACTTTATTGAAAGCAGGAAAGACTCTAACTAAGGAAGCTACAAGCTACTATCAGGCAGGTCATGATCTTCCTCTTCAAGGATCTCTGCAATGGCTCCATCTTCTAGGTACCAATTACGAAGTGGCATGGTTGCATGGTGAATTGACGAATCTTGGCAATCTTCTGATGCTGACTCCCCCATAGTAAGAACCATATCTTGGAACATGGTAACCATAGCCTCGGTATCCACATGCTCTACCTAGTCTTCTTCCTTCTTTCCCATAGAATTATACCAACTTGTCAAGCTCTGAGGATTCGGCCCCTCTGTAAAGTACTTGTCACAAAAATCTCTATATGCCAATGCTGGATCGGAACTTGGGTAAAAAGTGCAATAGTGTGATGGCTCTTCCTTTCCAAAATCTTGTACACCTTCAAACCCCATAGTAAGGACCATGTCTTGAAACAAAGTGACCATGGTTTCAGAATCCATGTGCTCCACCCAATCTTCTTCTTTCTTCTTCCAATAGCTATCATTGATGGCTTCATCATCCACCATTTCAACGGAGATTGGATACCACTCAGTGAAGAAAATCTTAAACCCCGGGATTCTGATCTTGGTTGTTGGATTGATCATAGGCTCTAGGAACCCACAGTACAGGAAGTCATCTCCCTCCTTGATAAAATAGCCATTCAGAGTCGGCCTATATGGTGAAATCTTAAAGTCTGGCACCCTTCCTTCTGCTCTGGCCTTTCCCTTCTCCTTATTCCTCCTTGTCATCTCTGCATAGTCATTCTTGGTGGGCTCATATCCTAACCCAAAAGTGTAGGAAATAATCCGGCTTTGAATAGAATGGGGAATTCCTTGTTGGCGACGCCCTAGGCCCATACCTGGGAAGAAATTCATTTTCTGCATTATCTCACCAACATGTAAATTACCATGAGGACAATAGTCAAGGGGTATCAATTCTTCCTTTTCCAACTCCTTTTCTATGCACTGCACATACTCAAACCCAGACAAGGGTGTGAACCCCGGAAATTGGGCCCACGAGGGATTGAAAAGAAAGTGGGTTTGAAAAAGAAAAAGGAAAGGAGTTGCCACCTTATTTTTTAAAGGAAACAAGGAAAACCCTAAAAATCAGGTTGTTTTAGGAAAACAATTTGAATGACTCCATAAAAAAAGGAAAGGCAAAAACCAATCTTTTGAAAACCAAAGAAATCGGGGATTCGGAGGCTAAGTTATGACATGGGAAGGTGTCACACCCCATTTTTGCACCACCTTACTAGGGCTCATCATTTCATGCATGTTTTTGTTTTGTTTTTGAGTCTAGTCACTTGCATTAGTTTTCTAGAGTCACAAGGACAATGGATATGAATTTTGGTTCAAATTGGAGTTGATCTTGAGGGATAATAAGAGCTTTTGTGACTTGAGGGGCATAATCGTCTTTTAAGTCCCAAACTTTTCATTTGACCTTGGAATGATCTCCAAATTGTCAATTGGAGTTCATATGGATGCATATGAGGTACTTAAGTCCCGTGGCCCTGATGATGAGTTTAGTGTGGTTATTTACGGATTATCCTTGAAGAATTAGTGCGAATCACAGCATGAGATTTTTGGTTAAAATGAAAAGAAAATTATTTTATTAAATTAGCCATTTTTATCATGACACTAACACGTGTACGTATGTGATGAGTGTGTGTACGCACATACGATACATGTGCATGCGTGTTAGCGGTCAGTCTCCCAATTTTTATAAAAGACAATTTCCTTTTCCTATTCAGATTAGAAGTCTTTTATCATTATAAAATACCTTTTGATTATTCTCCAAGGAAACCTAGTCCAGGAAGGAAAGGGAAACTCCAGATTTCAGTTATAAATACTCTCTTAATGTCTTTAAACAAGGGGAGAGGAGAAGAGGGTTTGGAGGGAGTAAAATTCGTCATAATTCAGCAGCAGATTTTCTGAAAACCAGCAGTCGTATTTTAATCATAACTTTTTCATCCGAAGTCAGAATTTGATGAAATTGGTCTTGTTAGAAAGATAATTCAATTCTCTACAACTTTGTATTTCACAAGCTTTGTCCCAATCCAACGTTTTCATACCCAAAAACGCGATTGAAGTTGCTGCTGCTGCAAAGTGACGAAAATCACTTTTCTTTTCTCTTGTTCTCTTTTTGTTTTCTATTTTCTTTTCAAAGTTGAGTGAGTTTTGATCTCTTTGCTGTGATACCACTTTGACAAAGAGGAGGATTCATGTTGGTTTGATTCACTCTAAAGACCTGAGGAGCCACGAACAATTACAAACACAAAGGAAGGCCCTTCCTATGGTATTCTCCTTCTCTATTCAAGTTTAAACTAGGTTTTCATATGGGTTAGGCTTATTGCATGTTAAAGGTAACTTTTTTATCATGTATTAACACTCTAGCTAGTTAATATACATGGAATATCTATTTTTTATCTACTGTTTAGCATGCTTTAGGGCTGTCCTTTAGGTTTTTAATGCATAGTTATGATTCTTGTGCTCCTGTTTGTCCTTGTGCTAGGATTAGTGTCATTGCATGTTAGAGTTAGGATTTTCATCATGTTATATTGCTTTAGTTAGTTAATATGCATGATTTAATTTCTGTTTAGTTTGGTTTTAGTATGATTAAAGTATGTTTTGTATGTTTTTAAGCATATTTGTGAGTTTAGGGTTTTAGAGTCATTGTTTCGTGTTTGTCTTCATATAGCATGATAAAGTAGACTTTTTTATTTGGTTTTTCTTCGTGTTTGCTGTATATGTCTTGCATATAGAGTAAACATGATAGTTTTGCATGCATGTTAGTATGTTTTAGGGTTTTTATGCATGATATGGTTCTAGGAATATGTTAGGACTTATTATTGTTCGCTGTTTTTGCTATTGGCATGCTTAGTGGATGATTTTAGGTCATAATACTATTCTGTCCAGATTTGCATGTTAGTGTTTTTGCATGGTTTTGAGCACTTGTAAGGGTGCAAATAGGTGTGGTATTTGTCCTATGGCAAATAGGGTTGCTTATGTCTGAAATAGCTAATGTTTGGAGTAATTGCGCTCAGGTAAGTGGGTGTGAAGGTGCCCCAATTCACCTTTCTTCCTTATCCCTTCTCTTCTCCCTATTTAGGGTTAATTTTTAATATGATCCTATGGTTTAATTAGAGGTTTCCTTCATAAACAAAATTCTGGTTTTTATTAAGGTTTCCATTTTGTGGATTTCTTTCCTAAAATCAAACTTTCTATCATATTCAACTCTTTTGATCAAATAAGGAAACCTAGGGTTTTAACCATAGGTTTATATTAGGTCTTAACCCTAATTCTAATCGAACTACGTGGACTTTGATCCATGTATTTCGTTGCATGGTACGTAGGCGCTCTTCGTGAGGCTCAAGTCCGTTCTAGGATCCAAGCATCCTAGGTTTATTTATGTTTTCTTTTCTTCTTTTTATTTTCTGTTTTTATTTGCTTATTATGCATGGATGGATGAATGAAATATATGATATGCATGCAATTCTTGTGATGATATACTTGCTGATTTTTGTATGGAAAGACTTTAATTTAGCCCAAATGAACTGAGAGACCGAAAGGGTGACATGGGTGCCTATAGGCTTTGCCTAGAACCTTCCCATGTCATAACTTAGCCTCCGAATCCCCGATTTCTTTGGTTTTCAAAAGATTGGTTTTTGCCTTTCCTTTTTTTATGGAGTCATTCAAATTGTTTTCCTAAAACAACCTGATTTTTAGGGTTTTCCTTGTTTCCTTTAAAAAATAAGGTGGCGACTCCTTTCCTTTTTCTTTTTCAAACCCACTTTCTTTTCAATCCCTCGTGGGCCCAATTTCCGGGGTTCACAGTTTGGCGACTCCACTGGGGACTTGTGGGCTAGACTCTATAAAGTTTAATTGGGCTAGGTTAATTTCTTATGTTTAATTAAAATCAATCACATTGCATCCGCTTGATTGTGTGCTTTCATTTATTGCATTGTGTGCGCAAACTCTTGCATGTTAGGATCGATGTCCCTCGATGTATCCTTGCCAACGATCGGCCTAGTCTCAACCTTGGTTTTCCTGATTCCATGTGTTGGGGCGAAAGCTATCAACCTCTCTTGCCTAGTACCCTTGGGTATATTAAATGAGTTAATCACGTACTGCTGGACCCACGCGGCGTTCCTGATGCCACATGTGGTTAGGTATAAGGATTGCTCAAGCAAGTGAAGGACCCTAGCCTACCCTTATCATTAGTCCATATAGACAGACTTGTAGGACACTACGGTCTCACCTTTATGCACCCACAATTGTTTGTAATGATGATATGCCGTGTTTGTGGTGTGAGGCTTTATATCTTATGCCCTTAATATAGACCTTTAAACCCTAGCCTTCGTTAAGGCCATGGGTTAGGAGGAATAAATTAAGGAAATAGGATGTAAAGCTATGTTTGTGATGTGCTAGTCCTAGGGGATTAATTAAACCTAATTGAAGGACTCTATGCCCTATTCTTTAAAACATACCCTTAATCCATGACCCCTGTAAAGGTAATTAGATAAAAGGAATGAATTAATTGAACATGGTGTAGAGACCGAGTTCATTAAGGAAAATATGGAGGTTTAGGACAAGTCCTTAGGCTAAAGGTTAAAACTTTTCTATCCATAGACGTGTTGGCTTGGATCCGCAATCCACAAGGGCGTCTAGTGAGTGTTGAGTCTACCCATCAGACAGACATGGCCGACGAAAGAACTAGTGAGGGGCACTTTGACCTTAAGGCTTGCCTGAAAGCCATCATGACCAAGCTTGACCATACCGCCGAGACATCCGATACCGCATTGAAAATGGCTCAAGAGAACCAACAGAAGATGGCGGATCTTGAACAAAATGGCTCTAAGGCCCATTCCTCGAGTATACCTCATGGGGCTGGCATCGAAGAGGGACCTCAATCCAATGAGAACACCAAGACAAGGGGGGAAAGTAGCTCAAAACCTGAGGTCATCAACCTAGAAGGGGAAGCCAAGGGGAAAGGTACTAGCAGTGATTCCGTGTTAGCTAGCAAGGTAGAAGCTTTGGAGAGAACCATAAAAGGGATTCGCAGGGCTGATGACATGGTCGATGTGTGGACTCTATCCCTATTTCCAACGGCTCGTATTCCACTACAATTCAAGATGCCGGAGTTAGAAAAGTTCGATGGGACGGGTTGCCCTAAGACTCATTTGAAGATGTACGTGCGAGCTATGCACCCTCGAGGGGCTACTGACGAGCTTTTAGCTCAAATGTTCCATGAAACCTTGGCCACTTCTGCTTTGAAATGGTTCTTATCCTTGGATGAGAATAGAACCCGGACTTGGGAAGACATATGCAATGAGTTTTCAGAGCACTACAAGTATAATACAGAGGTGGACGTTACTCGAAGGGACCTAGAAACTACCAAGCAAGGGGCTCATGAAACTTTCTCCGCTTACATTACAAGGTGGAGACAAAAGGCGTCGAGAATGACGGATAGGCCGAATGAGGAGGACCAAATTCAGTTAGTGGTTAAGAACCTGCTGCCCGTGTATCACAAGCACCTATTTACCCACTATTTCCCAAATTTCAAAGCTCTCATTGGGGCTGGCACGCAGGTTGAAGATGCTATCAATGATGGGACAATCAAGACTGAGGAAGTGAGGAGTCGCAAGACAAACTTTACTGGGAAGAACAATGCCGAGGTCAACACCATAACTCAACCAATCCAACCCTTTTCTCTCAATGATGTCAACCCACCTCGCCAATTCACTGACCTATTCATGCCACTCGAAAGAGTCCTTGAAAAGCTCATAAGTCGTGACCTATTGAAGCCACTCGACCCAAGACCTCCACCAAATCCCTTACCCAAGAGCTACAATGAGAATGAGTACTGCAAGTACCATCAATCCAAAGGCCATGCCACCAATCGCTGTATTCGCCTTCGCCACCAAGTCCAAGACCTCATTGACAAGCAAGTCATTTCACCACCAACCCGTCCAAATGTCACCCGTAATCCTCTCCCATCACACAACAACACACCCCCACCTAACACCATAAATGCCATTGGGGTTGAATCCTCTCGCCCTTGCCCTCCCATAAGACAATACACTCCGCTCCCCATGACCTTAACCCGTCTTTTCACCATTTGCCGCAATAACAGCCTTATCATGCCACTTCCACCAAAGCCAAGGCCATCAACCCCTCACCAATATTGCCAATACCATCGTGCACCCAGCCATGACACCGAGGCTTGTTCTATACTAAAGAAGATCATTCAAGACCTCATTGACCAAAAGGTTTTGTTGTTGCCAAAGAAATCTATCCAACAAGAGCTGAAAGAAAGATATGAAGCAGGGGATCCTCAGGTTGGCCTATTAGGTGAAGCGTCGGGGAAATATGATTACTATGTGCTGTACTCAAGCCCAAGTCCGATATCAGATGAGCCGATAGTCCCTTCAAGTTGGGATGACTTGCCGACAGAGATGGAGAGCATCGACATGATAGAATGGGATGACTTGATGAATGACTCCGAGGAAGTCCATGACATATGGGCTAGCGATGATGAGTTGGACCATATAACCAGAGGGGGTCGTCATTTTAAGCCTCCCCACCTAGAATCTGAAAATCCGTTGGAAGATTTGGAAGGGCAGAGGCGTCCTAGCTTGCAAGAAGAAGAAGATGAAGTGCTTAGGCAGCTGAAGAAGACCAATGCCAACATTACTATTTGGGGCTTGCTCATGGCCTCGCATAAGCACAGACAGACCGTGTTGAAACTGTTGAATCAGATACAAGTGCCCGTTGACACATCCCCCGAGGGATTGGTACATTTGGTGAATCCAACTCCCAAGAACTCAACCATCGTGTTCACCGATGTAGACCTACCTAAAAGCGGGCCGAGCCATTCTCAAGCTCTCTATGTGACCGTTGACACTATGGGGAAGAGGGTTCCCACCGTTCTTATCGACAATGGGTCCGCACTGAATGTATGTCCTCTCCGAACTGCCACTGTTTTGGGTTTGGGACCCACTGATTTCACGCCATCTGGGCAGACCGTAAGAGCTTATGACAACACCCGCCGAGAAGTAATAGGGGTGGTTACTTTGCCTCTTATCATGGGACCCACTGAATTTAGGGTGGAATTCCAAGTGTTAGATGTGCCGTCATGTTTCAACTTGCTGTTGGGCCGACCTTGGATCCATCCCGCTGGGGCTGTGCCATCTTCACTCCATCAAAAGGTGAAGTTTCCATATGAAGGAGCCATAGTAACGCTTCAAGGGGACTATGAATTGAAACTCGCAGGTGTGCCTATATGTGAGATACAACCTGAATCAGCAGCGATACCGCTATCTGGGTTTGATTATGTCCAATGCATTGAGAAAGAGCTGAATGAATCATCACGCCATTACTCTTCTATAAAGCAGTACATCCCATATACTTTTTATCCAAGTTCCGACCCAGCCGTGGCAGATAAAAGTTTTGGTGATAGATACTTCACAGAAGGGCTGAATCCTCAAAGTTTGACAAGTTGGTACCACTCTATCCAAGATCTATATGGAAGCTTGAAAGAGGAGGACTGGGCAGAGAACCTTGATGCGGGGGCTATGACTGAAATGTTCCAAGACATGATCCTCACCGTGGAAGACTCGACCATTGAAGAACTCCAAGGTTCATCCATTAGCCATGCTACCGTGCCATTCCTGAATTGGTACCTTGAATGTGGTGTCATTGCGGAGATCCATGAAGAAAAAGACCTTGGCCTACCTGATAGCAGCTTGTAGGTGTCTTAGTTTAGTAATATTTCCCTAATTCAATAAGATGTATCTACTTTACTCACTTTGTGGAGTCATAGTATTGATACAGATTTGTTTGTTTTCCTTCTTTCTTTTGTGTGTCATTCCCATTATTCCTAGTCAATAAAGTGTGCTTTCTTTCTCTATATATGCAGTGTCTCTTTTCTCTCCTCTATGGATATTTATGGCATGGATATAGATCCTAGGAACGATGTCCCCCCGGAGCTCGTTGAGCAAAGGAAAAGGGGCGTCACCGAACCTAATATGGATGAATTGGAATCAATCAACTTAGGGACGAATGAATTGCCAAGAATAGTTAAAATTGGGAAAACCCTCTCCCCCGTTGAAAAAGAAAAGATGATCTCTCTCTTGAAAGCCAACATTATGGCTTTTGCATGGTCTTATGAAGACATGCCTGGCATCGACCCCGATATTGTGCAACACTATATCCCCACTAATTCCCTAAAGAAGCCGGTAAAGCAGAAACTCAGAAGATTAAAACCAGAATGGGCCCTAAAAGTAAAAGAAGAGGTAACTAAACAACTAGACGCGGGTTTCCTCCAAGTTGTGGAGTACCCCGAGTGGTTGTCGAATATAGTGCCTGTGCCTAAAAAAGATGGGAAAGTGAGGATGTGTGTCGACTTCCGAGATCTCAACGCCGCGAGCCCTAAGGATGACTTTCCTTTACCCCATATCGACGTGTTGGTAGATAGCACGGTGGGACATGCACTCCTCTCCTTCATGGACGGATTCTCCGGGTATAACCAGATAAAGATGGCGCCTCAAGACATGGAGAAAACAGCCTTTATCACGCAATAGGGAACGTACTGTTACAAGGTAATGCCTTTTGGCTTAAGAAACGCTGGGGCTACTTACCAAAGAGCAGCTACGACCCTATTGCATGATATGATCCATAAGGAAGTCGAGGTTTATGTCGATGATATGATCGTAAAGTCCGTGGATAGAGAAGGGCATTTCAAGGCACTAGAGAAATTCCTAGAGCGAGCAAAAAAGTACAATCTCCGTCTCAACCCACAGAAGTGCGCTTTTGGTGTCACTGCAGGCAAGTTATTGGGGTTTATGATCACTCAGAGAGGTATCGAAGTGGACCCAGGGAAGATAAAAGCTATTGTGGAGATGGAGCCGCCTAGCACTGAGAAGCAGATCCGGGGTTTTCTGGGAAGAGTTCAATACATAAGCCGATTCATTGCCAACTTAACCATGGTTTGCGAACCAATCTTCAAATTGCTTAAGAAAGGTGTGCCAAAAGTATGGAACGAAGAATGCCAAGAGGCCTTTGAGACCATTAAGAGATACTTGAGCAATCCTCCAATCTTAGTTCCCCCACGGCAAGGTGCGCCACTTTTGTTATACTTAACGGTCACCGAAACCGCGACGGGGGCTATGTTAGCTCAATATCTCGAAGGGTCTACAAAGGAGAACGCCATCTATTACTTAAGCAAGAAAATGACAGACTATGAAGTGAAGTACAATGCGATTGAAAAAGCTTGTGTGGCACTAGTATGGGCGACGCAGAAACTCCGACACTACATGATGTCCTTCGAAGTGTTCTTGATAAGTCGCATGGACCCGTTGAAGTACCTGGTAGAAAGGCCAGTATTGTCATTCAGAACTGCTCGATGGTCAATTCTCCTCAATGAATTTGACATCAAGTACGTGAGTCAGTAGTCTATCAAGGGAAGCGTCATCGCAGACTACCTAGCCAGGTGTCCGGTGTCATCATCCGCTCCGTTCAACGATCAATTCCCAGATGAGGACGTGCTAGAGATTGGTAGAAAAACTTGGAGAGTATACTTCGATGGGGCAGCCAATAAGAAAGGTTATGGGATAGGAGTCCTGCTGGTCTCACCCGAATAGGCATTTACACCGTTAGCGGTCAAGTTGGGGTTCGAAGCTACCAACAACATTGCTGAGTATGGGGCATGTATCCTAGCACTGGAAGCGGCACTTGAATTGGGGATCAAAGAATTGGAAGTGTTCGGGGACTCAGCACTAATCATTTGCCAGATAAAAGGGGAATGGAAAACTCGAGATGAGAAATTGTTGCCTTACCATGCCTATCTGGAAGCTCTAACCAAGGAGTTCTCAGAGATAGAGTTCAACTACCTTTCAAGAAACAAGAACCAGTTCGCCAATGCCTTGGCGACCCTAGCATCCATGGTGGAGATACCTGAAGGGGGAAATGTGAAGCCGTTGGTGATAGAATGCCGAGACAAGCCTGTGTACTGTTGTGCAATCCGAGGAGGAGAGGTAAATGATGGCCGTCCGTGGTTCCATGACATAAAGAAGTTCATTGAAGAAAGGGAATACCCAGAAGGAGCATCTCGTATCGATAGAAAAACCCTAAGGCGGTTGGCGAGTCGCTATGTACTTTGTGGAGGAAAGCTATATCGGAGATCATACGATGGGATCCACCTGCTGTGTGTCACCGAGGAGGAAGCTGAGCATCTGATTAAAGAAATCCATGAAGGGACAGGGGCTCCGCATATGAATGGCTATATGTTAGCTAAGAAAATCATGAGGTTAGGCTATTATTGGTCTACCATGGAAAGAGACTGCCACGCACATGTCAAGAAGTGCCACAAATGCCAACTGTTCGCCAGTGGACAACATTTGCCTTCTATGCCTTTAACGAGTATGTCATCACCTTGGCCATTCGCGGTATGGGGGATAGATATCATCGGACAGATCAAGCCAAAGGCATCAAATGGGCATGAATACATCCTGGTCGCCATCGACTACTTCACTAAGTGGGTGGAAGCAGCGTCCTTCAAGACCTTGAATTCCAAGAAGGTAGCACAGTTCATACAGCACAGCATCATCTATCGATATGGGGTACCGCATGAAGTTATCTCAGACAATGGCCAGCACTTTCAGAAAGAAACCCATGAGCTCTTGCAAAAGTACAGCATAGTTCACCATCTGTCATCACCATACCGTCCTCAGACTAATGGAGCGGTGGAAGCAGCTAACAAGAACATCAAGAAGATACTACAGAAGACTGCGGACTCACACATAGACTGGCATGAGAAGTTGCCATTGGCTCTATGGGGTTACAGAACATCAATAAGGTCGTCAACAGGGGCTACCCCTTATTCTCTAGTTTATGGAATGGAGGCCGTGTTGCCAGTTGAATTGGAAGTTCCTTCACTAAGAGTTGCCGTGGAGAGCCAGATAACAGAAGTGGACTAGGTTAAGAGCCACTATGATGAGTTAGCTTTGCTGGATGAAAGGCGTTTAAGGGCGCTGTATCATGTTCAGGGGTATCAACGGAGAGTTGCCAGAGCATTCAACAAGCATGTCAAAGATCGAGGTTTAAAGAAAGGGGATGTAGTGCTGAAAGAAATCAGAGCTTCAGTGTTCGATCTGCGGGGAAAATTCAAGCCAAGTTGGGGTGGGCCATACATTATCAAAGAGATATTGCCAGCAGGGGCTGTTCGCCTCATGGATTTAGATGGAATTGAGTTCGCTCGTCCAACTAATTTGGATCAATTGAAGAAATATCATGTTTGAAGCCTGCTAGGTTGAAAACCCGTAAGGGCGGCCTAGGCAAAAGTTAAGGCATAAGAACTACGTAAGACCTGATTCTCTATTCAAAAACAAAAAAAACAAAAAACAAAAAACAAAAAAAAAACAAAAAAAAAAAGAAGAAAAAAACCATGGAGATACGTAGGCAACCCATAAAGTTACCTTGGGTGCGGTCTAAATCAAACAAGAAAATCCCAAATTTGATTTATTATTGGCAATTTATTCAAAACTAAAATTGATTGACATAGCAATTCATTGGTATTAAGTAAAAGAACTATAAATATGCCATAAATATCCTATTCTATTGAGTCTTCAGTTTTTCTTGGGCTTCTTTGCAGCTCGCTCTTCAGCTTTCTTCTCCTCTCTTGCATGTCTTCTTTTCTTCCTCAAGTCGTGTTCATAAGCTGCTGTCACTGCTTCCATAATATCTTCTCTGCAAGGTCCAAGTTCATTGTTCTTGATAAGTCCAAAAATCCTTTCTCTTCGAGTAGTCTCTCTCTCACCCAAATTACTTTTCAACCATTCCTTATACTCTGAGCTCATCATATACGGACCATCAGTATTCGTAACTTGGGTTAGTATCAACTTGCTAGGCCATCGGTCCTTCGCCCAAGTCACTACAGAAAGACCCGCGGGCACCACAGGATAGTCACCTTTCAAGGAAGTAGGTATGGTTTGCATGGCACCCATCTGACGAAGAACCCTTGAAGGCCAATAGAAGGAAGTAGACCTCAGTCCTATGAGTCTCACCATGGCGCATCCAGAAGTCCGCAGAAGCACCTGGTCACTGCAGCCCCATATGAATACAAACCACTTGACACTCCTCCAAGAAAGGGTTTGGAAGAAACCTAGCCAATCTCTCAATGAAAATTGCCCAGGTAGTTCAATGCGGCGAAGGCAGTAATGCTGGGGCTTGTATGGTGTAGTGGCAACTGGTGACAAGAAATTCAGTCTTTCAAGCAACCACATCTGCAGTAGAATGGGGCTACCTCCTAAAGGAACCTTTGGGTCCTCATGAGTTTTATCCAAACCATTCAGGGTTTCAGCTAGCACCATGGGAATCAAGTTATGGCCCTTGGCAAGGAGAGGAATCAAGTCACAGATTTGAATGGGAACATGTGGAGTACCAGTGGAAATAAGAAAACGACCAATGAGGCAAAAGGCAAGAGCATGCTTAATAGGAAAGGTAAATTCAGAATACCTTTACTATCATAAGCTAAAAAAGAGGTTGCCAATTTCATCAAGTCTACCATATGGTCCTTTACAAACGTAGAGGCATATTGTGGGTGAATCCCAAGTAGATTGGAGAAAGAAGTAAGAAAGCTTGGGCGAGGAGTAGGGAGAATGAAAGGACCTACCGTTGAAACTCCATAAAATGCACAGAATTCCTCCATGGTTGGGCACAGTTCTTCATAGTTGAAGCGGAACACATGAACTTGAGGATCCCAAAAATATGTAGCAGCAGTCAAGAGGTTCGTTTCAAGCCTCACATGCCTCAAGGAGAGCAATGGATCCAAGCCAAAGCACTTGAACTCAGATTTTGCTTCAGCACTCATAACTCTCAAAAACCCTCCTAAAAATTTGTCTAGAGCCTCCATAATTTCTAATGAATGAATACAAGTAGGTTTAGGAACCTCTTGGATGTGTTTTTATAGGGAAAAGGTCACAAATCCAAGTTCAAATAGGAAAAAACCCATCAGAATAGGAAGTTTCCTATTCAAAGTGGGATTTCCGCTTTGGGGCTTGGGTAACCACCCAGGCCTGGGTGGCTAGCCTCCCGAGGCCTGGTGGTCACCCAAGCCACTTTGTTTTGGTTTTGCTTCTCGCTTTGTCTCGCCTTGACGCGTGATCAAACCTCCTTCCAAATGAGATATTCAACACTTTTTAAGCTTAAAATCAATCAAATTCCATCTTGAAATCAATTCCTTGAATTGATTTTATGTTCAAAAGGGTTGAATATATTTCCCCTGTGTCATGCCAACTCAAGTGACAATGTGTTAAGTCACTTTCCTCTTGCACCATGCCTGTTCAATCTTGATAAATTGATCATATATCCTCATTTCAAATCTTGATTTTTCATCCCACTTGGTTGAATATACTCATCACTTGAATATATTCTTCCATTTCAAAAGTGTATTCACTCTTTGAATATGCTTCTCGGTTTCAAATTCTCATTCCCTATCCTACTTGGTTGAATATATTCATCACTTGAATATATTCTTCCATTTCAAAAGTGTATTCACTCTTTGAATATGCTTCTCTGTTTCAAATTCTCATTCCCTATCCTACTTGGTTGAATATATTCATCACTTGAATATATTTTTCCATTTCAAAAGTGTATTCACCCTTTGAATATGCTTCTCAGTTTCAAATTTTCATTTTCTATCATACTTGGTTGAATATATTCATCACTTGAATATATTCTTCCATTTCAAAAGCATGTTCGCCCATTGAATATGCTTCCTAGTTTCAGATCCTCATTATCACTTACTTGGTTAAGTATATCCATCGCTTGGGTATATTTCTCCATTTCAATGGTATACTCATCACTTGAGTATACTTCTCAGATATTTGGTCACTTACTTGGTTAAGTATATCCATCGCTTGGGTATATTTCTCCATTTCAATGGTATGTTCATCACTTGAACATACTTCTTAGATTATTTGTCACTTACTTGGTTAAATATATTCATCACTTGAATATATTTCTCCATTTCAATGGTATACTCATCACTTGAGTATACTTCTCAGATTATTCTCTATCTTACTTGCTTAAGTACATCCATCGCTTGGATATATTTCTCTATTTCAATGGTATGTTTATCACTTAAACATACTTGTCACTTACTTGGTTAAGTATATCCATCACTTGGATATATTTCTCTATTTCAATGGTATGTTTATCACTTAAACATACTTGTCACTTACTTGGTTAAGTATATTCGTGACTAGAATATATTTCTCCATTTCAATGGTGTACTCATCACTTGAGTACACTTCTCAGATTATTCTTATCTTACTTGGTTAAATATATCCGTCGTTTGGATATATTTCTCCATCTCAATGGTATGCTCATCACTTGAGTGTACTTCTCAGCTTACTTGGTTAAATATATCCATCACTTGGATACATTTCTCCATTTCAAAAGTATGTTCATCACTTGAACGTACTTCTCAGTCTTTTTTCAATCATTAAGTATACTCATCACTTGAGTATATTTCTCAGCATCTTTTTCATCACTTGGTTAAATATGTTCGTGACCTGAATATATTTCTCCATTTCAAAAGTACACTCATCACTTGAATACACCTCTCAGATTATTCTTATCCTACTTGGTTAAAGATATCCATCGCTTGGATATATCAATGGTATGCTCACCACTTGAGTATACTTCTCAGATTTCATTCTCAGATTACTTGGTTAAATATATTCGTGACCTGAATATATTTCTCCATTTCAGTGGTATACTCATCATTTGAGTATACTTCTCAGATTTTTTGTCACTCACTTGGTTAAATATATTCGTGACCTGAATATACTTCTCCATTTCCAAGGTACGTTCGTCACTTGAACGTACTTTTCAGATCTCATTATCATCACTTGGTTAAATATATTCGTGACTAGAATATATTTCTCCATTTCAAAAGTATGTTCATTCGTAGTGGCTTGAATATGCTTCTCTTGACAATCATCAACCCCCAGTGGTTTAAGTATACTCATGACTTGAGTACACTTCCTTATTTCAGTCTCAGGTTTTCAACCTCCCATCATTGTTGGTATCAGTGTGTGATTTCTCTGGGCTTTTTGGCCAAAAATGGGTTGTTCTTTATCATTGGTTCCCAAGTGTAACTTGTTCGCCAATGAGGGGCTTCTGTCACACCCCATTTTTGCACCACCTTATTAGGGCTCATCATTTCATGCATGTTTTTGTTTTGTTTTTGAGTCTAGTCACTTGCATTAGTTTTCTAGAGTCACAAGGACAATGGATATGAATTTTGGTTCAAATTGGAGTTGATCTTGAGGGATAATAAGAGCTTTTGTGACTTGAGGGGCATAATCGTCTTTTAAGTCCCAAAATTTTCATTTGACCTTGGAATGATCTCCAAATTGTCAATTGGAGTTCATATGGATGCATATGAGGTACTTAAGTCCCGTGGCCCTGATGATGAGTTTAGTGTGGTTATTTACGGATTATCCTTGAAGAATTAGTGCGAATCACAGCATGAGATTTTTGGTTAAAATGAAAAGAAAATGATTTTATTAAATTAGCAATTTTTATCATGACACTAACACGTGTATGTATGTGATGAGTGTGTGTTCGCACATACGATACATGTGCATGCGTGTTAGCGGTCAGTCTCCCAATTTTTATAAAAGACAATTTCCTTTTCCTATTCAGATTAGAAGTCTTTTATCATTATAAAATACCTTTTGATTATTCTCCAAGGAAACCTAGTCCAGGAAGGAAAGGGAAACTCCAGATTTCAGCTATAAATACTCTCTTAATGTCTTTAAACAAGGGGAGAGGAGAAGAGGGTTTGGAGGGAGTAAAATTCGTCATAATTCAGCAGCAGATTTTCTGAAAACCAGCAGTCGTATTTT